>OY855915.1:5759606-5954606 GCA_963693305.1 Meandrina meandrites
GATGTACACAGAGCTCTTATGAGTTTGAACGATCCCGAGAAAATGAATTCCCAGAATTCTCTGGATGCGGGTATATTTGCAGTTTTACCGGCAAACCGCACATGCGCAGACTTAAATCTGATGCCGCTGACCAGATGTAAGTGCGAAGGCTTTGATGATTATAATCCAGCGAAAGACAACTCCGAAAGTCACAAGTGGCTCGCAGAATTTGCACTTGGAACTTTAAATGATGCTATACAGAAACAGCTTATGGGAGGTAAGGTAAAGTCTGTATACGAGCCTAGGGGCCCATCAGGCCGGAGCTTATCCCGGTTTCCGTAGCGTGAAGCGACTAGGAGTATTGCTACTCCCCCCTGGATGGGACGCTAGTCCATCGCAGGGTTACCCCAGCAGTAAATTCGCCGGTACCCATTTATACACCTGGGTGGAGAGAGGCACTATGAGAGTAAAGTATCTTGCCCAAGAACACAACGCAGTGCCCGGCCAGGGTTCGAACCCGGACCGCCCGATCCGGAGTCCAGCGCACTAACCATTAGGCCACCGCGCCTATATGGGAGGTAAAGAAATGATTAAATTCTTCATCGTTTGCAAAAAAACATCCATTCTCGTTCCTTGAAGCCGATATCCTATTGCTCAGCACAAATTTTGGATTCGATTGGTAGGTACGTCATGTATAGGAAAAATTATTACGTTGGGGACATAAAAGTTCCCATACATAACGCGCCTACCATTCGATTTCTTGATATTGACCAAAAGGATTCCAGGCTCTGGGGTGGAAAATAAAATGCACCTTTCTGGCTTTAAGACTCATCACGTGACATTGCCTGGGGGTACATCTTTGTTACCCAATCAATTCTCATTTTTTAAGCCTTCACTATCTCAATTTTCAACCAAGTGTGATGCAGCTTTACGGTTGTACTCTCAACTAAATCTGCATTTTCCCTTAACCTTAACCCTAACCTCTAAGTGACCTGGTTAACTGACAGCATGGCTAATTTTAACAAGCGCAGAATAGTTTGATGATCCAGCTGCTACAGGTCTTGCGACAAAACGATAAGGTCTACTGTATGGGAATCAAAATGACGGCAAGAGTCATTTTTGCCAAGGTTAAAAAGAGACGGGAATCTGCAAAGGACATTTGCTTTAAGGTGGGGGTACACCCGATTGTGAGTGAAATTTCAAGAGATTTAAGGAAGGAATAGAAGAAAGAAAATTATTTTTGAAACACTAACAGACAGTTGACCCCCACGCAAGAGCAAGAGCTACAATGGCCAAAGATAAAGTGTATTTAAGATCAGTTTACTTCTGGCTCAAGAGATTTGTTAGGAACTCCTTTTGGCTTGAAGGGAAATTTTTTGTGCATCCCATTACTGTTTCACCCATACACCACTGTTACTTATAAACCCGAGTTTATATCCTGCGCACATGGATCGATCTTCCATCACCATTATTTACCTTAGTCAAGCCTGCGCAGCGAGCGAGCGGCGCGCGTTCTACCCCAACTGAACTGGCAGACCGCGCGGAATTTGGCCCGTGTGTAACGCACAAAACTGCCGTTTAGTTTTTTAAGACCGCGCGTGCCCTCTGTATCCGTATCTAGCGGTCTCCTACGCATCAAACGAGCGACTTAGAGCAAGTCTAAACTGGCAGCTACTCAGGTTAACCTTAATTTTGATCTCTTCTTTTGTGTCCCGCCAGGTAGCGGTGCCTCCACCCAAAAACATGGGTTTGGTAACTGTCAACGCTTAATTGGCAAATCGTTTACAAATATTGTGCAACGCTCTGAAGGAGATTACATCATGACAACGATGAACCTGCACGTGGTCCCTCCAGCCGGATACACAGAGGATGAAGTGTTCAAAGTCTCCCTTAAACAGTACGCTCAAGCGAAGGACCAAGTTTGGCTTACAAGTTACGTGCGACAGTCAAAGTACAGCAAGTTTAAGTCATGCGCAGACAAATCTGTTGATATCAAGTTGTGCGCATGCGCCAAAGATGAAACCGCTGGAGCTACAAAGAGTGGAGAAGCGATAGCGGATAGTGTTCCACATGAAATGTTTGGGTCGAAGACGATCGTGGAAGACCTGCACTCGGGGTGTCTTTTATTCATGCGACGGAATTACGGAAAGGTGGCTGTTGCACTGGAAGTGACGAATGTATGCAGCAATCGCACGTACAAGTTTGAGCTGTCCGGTTCGTCGGGTGAAAGAGTTTATTCTAAAACACTACCTATTAAACTCGAACTCGAACCGAAGACATTTTACTTTTTAACATCCATTAATAGGTACACTTCTAAAGACAGTTTTCCTTTGTACTTCGATGCTAGTATACAAGTTAAGAATGTGAATTTTCAGGAATTCACAGATTTAGGGAAAATCGACGTTTCATGAAACTTGATTAAATTTTTTTCAATTTACTTCGGAGAGAGAGAGCTATAGTTCTGCTATAAACTATTGTTGGGTAAACAAACTGTTGTATTTTTCTCTTGTCCTCCAATATAAAGAGAAATTAATCTCAGTATTTATTATAATAACTTTGAACGTGAACTCATCATTAACTCTCTCAAATTAAAACGACATTTCAGCCCATCGAAACTTCATGTAATAATAATAATAATAATAATAATAATAATAATAATTATGAATTTGTTGTGCGCAAATTCCATACGTATATGTTCAAATGCGCATTACAATGAACGTTACACGCTAAAAGTGAAAATTACAGCTTAAAAACTAAAATTCTAAAAAACTAAGTTATAGGTTAAAAATTACAAGCGTTAAAGTACAATTTATACCTAACTAAAATCTAAAATTCTAAGAAATTACGATACCATTCGGATTTTAATAAAAACGCTTTAGAAAACAAAAATAATATGTTTTAAGATTGCCTTTAAAATCATTAACAGTGTTCACAGATCTGATGGCTAAAGGAAGAGCGTTCCAAAGTTTTGGGGCAGCATATGTAAAAGAGCGATCGTGTTGCATTGGATAACGGCTTTGGATAACTAAGGAGGAGGCTGTCATTAGAGCTTCTTAGGTCATACCGTGAAGTTGATTTGTACGCTACTACCGAAGTGCAACGTATAATGACAACAAACCCTGAGATTACTCAGTACGCTATACGAACTGGAAGTCATCTTCAGCAGTGGCATGCAGATTTTTTAATGATATGAACTACCCAACGCGATAGCTAACCAATTTCAATACTCAACAAAAATTTTATTGAAAATCCCTCGACTCAAATTCATTCTAGCTCGCACTTTCTAACCGTTGTTTATTTCTAGTTATAGTAACTTTGAACGTGAACTCGTTATATTTTTTCATTTTCTTTTTCTCGTTCTCTGACCACTGATTATTTTTCTGAAAGAAACTAGAGCAAATTAAGCCTTGTGAGTTGCCACTTTTCAGGTCCGCTTTTTTCCGCACTACAGTCGAACCCCTATAAAGCGGCCACCCATTAAGCGGCCACCCCTATTACAGTGCGACTACTCGAACAGGGGCACCCTCAACAAAATTAACCAATCACCGTGTTAATTGAAAACAACGGATAGGGACTTATTTTAGCAACAGACCAATAACGTTCTAGGACGCAAACAACCCTAACCCTAAAAAATGTCCCCATCCTTAGTTTTCAATTAACACTGTGATTGGTTAATTTTGTTCAGGGTGCCACGGTTCGAGTAGTCGCACTGTAAGCGGCCAGTTACTAAAGTCCCGAAAATATTGTCAGTATAATACTGTAAATAAAACCCCTTTTAAGCGGCTACCCCTATTTAAGGACGTTCGCGCTAATTGTTTATGCGCATCCTTACTGCGCACGTAATTCCTGTCGCAACGCTACGCCACGTCATGCATCGAGCGCGCGCGCTGAGGAAACTTTCCAACCACATATAGGGTGAGTAGCCGTTGCGATAACTTCGCTTGCAGTTTGCTAGCTTAAATGGTCGGTGACCCCTACTTTTTTCTTAACAGATCACTTTTGTTAACGATTATCTACGTTTTGTGAGAAAATGAAAAAAATCTATCGATTAAAAGGTTGATTTTTTTTTTTGCCCCACGCACGTTCGAATTCCGCTTTTTGATCTTTTCGTTTTGCCGTACGACGGGTTCAAATGCCTCTTCCAGGGCTAAATTTTGCATAAAAGGTGGCAACACTTAAAATTATTTACGCAACAGACGCACTTCTTCAAAATATCATCAAGATCGTTTGCCTCCGTTTTCTCATCATCGATAATTTAAACTACAAACCTTGAAAGCCGTGCGAAATTACGTGCGCCAATTTTTCAAAATCAGAAGAGTTTTCTACAGACTTTATCTCTGAAACGAAGCCGGTGACCCCCACTTTTTTTTGTATTTCTGACACAAGTAACTCATTATCCGTCCTCAGTAAAAATTTTAGAAAAATCTATCGACTAGAAAATTTTCGCGCGAACGTCCTTAAAAGCGGCCGCGGCCACCTTTCTCCCGTCCTGATGAGCGTTGTTCTATTGTTTTTACCTCTATTTAGCGGCCAATAAGAATGTAATATACGATATTTAAATTAATTTCCAACAAGCTCAGACAATGACGGCTGATAAAGTCATTCAAGCACAGGTTTATTGTCGTCTTCATGTGATTCCGTTATTCCTTTTCACCTTATTTTGTATTGAAATAATGTATTCGAATGAGATTAAATTTCGATAAACATTTCAAAATAAAAATGAGCGATAGAAATTTTACACAACGTTTCGATGTCTTCATGACATCATTATCAAGTGATAATAAAATAACGGTTCAACAGTGTTATATATGCGGTGAGAGGTGTGATTATTCATTAACATATTTGTTTAAACAAATAGTTTCGCGCGGATGGAATCCGATTGCTCATTTTTATTTTGATATAATGTAACCTTTTAAAAAGACCTTATGCTAATTTCTGACAAACCCCTATTAAGCGGCCAACAGTTGCCATTTCCCCAAGGGTGGTCGCTTGATAGGGAGACTACTGTATATAGTTTCTCCGAGTTTGTAGGAAACGTGTTTGGTGAAGAAGATTCAAAGATTAAAAAACTATTGATCCCTTGACACCTGTTGAACTGTAAAAACAACTATTCCTTCAAGACGGAAAAGTAAGCAATTCCAGGAAAAGAGAAATCACCCGCCAGCTCTGAATTTTGAATTAAAGGTGTTGTTTAAACAGCCATGCAACTGTTTGCCAGTTGTCAAAAGCAAATTCTACATTGCATTCGTAAAGATTTGTTTTCTACCAACAGATTGATAGTAAATAGCATAAATAAATATCAGAACGAATTGTCTTTTTTAATTGATTTCGGCTATTTACCCAATTTGTCTCCGCTTGAAAAGCAGCAGCGAGTTGTCGTATAACACGATAAACGAATATCACTGAGGACATCTTTGGGAAAACTAAGGTAATAAAGAGACCTCTTCGATTCACACAACCCGGCATAGTCAATCGAACCCAATCGAACCAAATTTCAATCGAACTCAATCGAACTCAATCGAACTCAATTCATGGTTTGAGTTCGATTGAGTTCGGCAATCGAACGAAATCGAAAAACACCGAAAAGAAAAAAAGTCAATCGAACCCAATCGAACGTTCGATTTTCGAACTCGTGATTTGTATAAAACAGGCGTTGAAAATCCATAACCAGATCTTTGAAGCTCGAGTTACTTCAACCCGGAGTGTAGCGCACGTGTTTTTCGTAAACGAAGAAATTCCGCAGAAATGGCTTCAGATGCGCTGTGGATTGTAAGCTTTAAATGTGTAATAAAAAGCTACCAGAAATGCCGCTTTGACGTCAAGGATGGCGAAGCTTTTAAGGTTTTAAAGAAAATAGGCGAGACAGGCCGTGCATTCCGAATTGCAAACGAGCACGGATTAGGTCACCTTCAACGTGTTCTGTTCTGTTCCGTTCTGTTCTGTTCTCTTAAATGCCGTGGACAGTTTATAAATGGGGTTTCTGTTATAAGAATAAATTGTAAAAACGCGCAAGAAAAACCTGTTTTGATGGGCTTGCTTTGGGCTTGCTTTGTGTAGGTTTACCAGAGCCAATCGAACGCAACCCATTTAATTGTGTTCGATTGAGTTCGGTTTCCGAACCCAATCGAACACAATCAGATGGATTGAGTTCGATTGAGTTCGATTTTTTCGATTGAATTCGATTTGTTCGGAAATCGCACTCACTGAAAGTCTGGTGTTCGATTTCGTTCGATTGCCGAACTCAATCCTCCGTAAGAAAAAAGATGGCGACGGTACATTTCACCACAATACCTTGCGAACCTAACACAGTCCATATGGCACACAGAATGCTACGTTTTTGCAAAATTCATCCCCGTACTAACAACATTGTTCATGCTGGGTTTCAAGGTTGTGGAGCTTTTCTGTGCGCTTTTATGAGCGTTTTTTGCAGTTTTCGCGCGCTAAGCATTATAGGTAAATGTACCAGTCGCCATCTTTTTGCGTACGGTGGATCGAACTCAATCCACGGATTGAGTTCGATTGACTATGCCGGGACACAAGCATAAGCATAACTGAAATCGTTGTCTCTCCTTCTAAAAGAAGGGAAAGGCAGACCACAGGTTCCCCAAGCTCGAAATGCGAGCGTCGGCACTGTAGCGGCCGCCTTTCTGGGTAGAACGGGCGCGAGAAACATAGGTACCATCCAGACGTCTAAACAGTTCTACTCCGGTTTAATTTTCCATGACGTTTACACTGCGTTTACAGCATTACAGCTTGAATGTTCAAGTTTATAAAAGTAAGGGACGACAGGATTTCCTTACCACACTTTCCGGATAAGATTGTCAAAGACTGTGGAGGATAGTACATGCGTACGGCTTCGGGCGAAGCTAAGAAAACAGGTAGCCAAAACATAAAAACATAGGCTAAATCCTTACGTTGCGAAAACGTTCTGAATCGCACGAGGCCTTTATCGTGAAGTCCCGTATAAGAGGCCGGCAGGGGACGATGGGACGCGTAACGCAACACTTAAGAGACTGCCCGCGTAAGATCCGACCACTCGATTTTCGGCCCAAAATATAATTCCTTCAAATTTTCTGGGCAAGACAATTGATCCATATGATAAACAAAAATTGCAATATTTTCGCTTCTAGTGCTATTTTGTAATATTCTTGTCGATGATTTCCGAGGACGGTCCAAAACCGAAAAAATCGTCCTGTTTCGAGTCAAATTAAGGCATTGCACTGAAGGCGCTGAAAAATTCCGCTTTTACTCAAATAAAGTAAAACTTCGCAATTATTTTATTTCACGTCTTGTCTATAAATGTACGACAAAATATTGGAAATCCGACTTAACAAAAAATAATTATGATTTTTTGAAAATACGCCACAAAGAGCCCTCGCAAAATTTAGGCAAACATGCTGTTGGTTAAAGAAGTATTTCTCAAAAGTTTAACGTGATCTGGAGCCCAAACTACTACCCATGTTCAGTTCTAGGGTTAGTGTACCAAGAACAGAAAAAACATTTTTGGGCACTGAGCTTTTCGAGCTTCAGGAGTTCGATGAACATGGCCTATATTCAATAGTCATAACGTTGCGTGACACAATTTTGCCCTATCCTGGTTTCTAACTTTTCTGCATAAAATAATTATCCAAGAGAGCAAATGTTCTCAAAACTAGCTTTGTATTTGGGATAAAACATGGGCTTACTTAAAAGCATCAAATATTGCCCCAAAATTAGGAATTAAGAAGGTTAAATGAGCGACTGCGGTGTAAGGTGTCTTAATTTCCGCTTAAACGCTTCGAAAAAGCTGTTTCCGAGATTTGGTTATCAAAGGGAATTAACTATGAAAAAAAGTCTTTGACTTTTAGAATTTAATATATCCAATAAATAGAAACTTCAATTAACTATAAAGTGCGTAGAAAAACTTATGAAATGCGAATGTACCTCAGCTGTAGCAAAAATCTTTTTAGAAAATGTAGATTTCAGATAACACGCTGGAATGTCAAAATTATTTTAGGCATATCACGGACATTCGCATTCCTATAATATTTTATCCCGTTGCTTAAGTTGAAAGAGCGAAACAAGGACTAATAGATTTGTACCGTTTACCTTATTGGTTTCAAGTTTTGGGAAAACAGCCTTTATGCCTTACCAGCTTTCTTTCCCATAGTTGTCTTTTCAATTGGAACTCCCCTCCAATTTGTCATAGGGAATGGACTTTAAAGACACTCTTTAGAATTTAACATATTTAATAACTAGAACCTTTAGTCATAGTAGCTAGTGCCTATAAAAATTATGTAGCGCGAATACACATTGAATGTAGCGAGGATCTCTTCAGAGAATGTAGATTTCAGTCGGCTAACACCCCGGAATGTCAAACTCTGTTATTTTTAGCAGGTTAGTTTCATCCTATGCGAAAAATTGTAATGCAAAATGCTGCCTTCTGGAAAAAAATAAATTGTTTTGCTTTGGTTTTTAGTTTTTGAATAGCCTACAAGCTCTGTCTTTTATATTTGATTTTTAATTTTATATTTTATTTTTGGCGTTGCCCTTGTGCTTAATTAACGTATGCAAATTTGTGGCAGTTGACGTCGAGTGTGTTTACATTATGCCAAGGATAGTTCTACTCTTTGCGATTCTCGTTGTTTTGTTTTGTGAAATGGTAGGAGTTTGCTCCTTCTCGGCAGTTACAGGTGGCAAGTGCGGAAGTAGTCAAGGATACACGGAATGTGCAGCCCTAAATAACTGTGACAGCGATATCAGTTCACATCTAGCACACCACCACGTGACAAGAGAAAATACATGTGAAAAGGATTTAATACTGACAAGAGTAGGTCTTTTAGAGCTCACAGAAGAACAGATCACGAATATGATGGTTTGTCCAGCTCGTTTTACTCTAGGAAAGTACTGGCAAGCCCCGAAGCCTTGCCAGTATCCAAGACATCATGGAAAGAAAACAGCGGTAACAGGAACACATGTTGTTAATTTCAAGCTGGCCAGGGAAATCAAAAACCTCTTTGGAGAAGTTACACCCGTTGGTTCGCGTAAGTGTTATCCTTAAAGACTGTATTGTTCACTCCCTTTTCATTGTTGCCATTGTAGGCGTAAACAGACATGAAATGCTAGGTCACATGACACCCTTCCCAAATGGAAGATAAAATGTAACAAGAATGTGATTAGAATGCATATTCAAGTATTATTTATATAGAGTTATATAGTTTGTCTGGCCTAACTTTTTTTACTATGTCTAAATAATATTACTACTCGTAGTTTGTTCTGAGGAACAAGCGATCATAATAAAGATAAAGAAATCAACAAAGAATCCTATCCACTGTTTTTGTACATAGTTGCTTAACAATAGCCCCGGGAAAGTACCACTTAGCTGTGCGTTTCAGATTCCTAAATTTTGGGGGGTTTTCTTTCTTTTTCGTTTTGGGAGGGAGCGGGAGGATGTGGAGTACAATCATGTAGTCTCTACGACACAAAAATAATATCTATAAAAAATGTATATATATGGGCCGTAGCCAGACTTCAGAACAAGACGAGGCAAGTTTCGATCGCTGAAGGCGCGATCCGCTAGGGGGGGGTCTGGGGGGGTCTGGGGGCACTCCCCCCCCCCCCCACCGCCCCCGAGAAACTTTTGAACTCTAGAGGCTCAGAAATGCTCTTTTAAGCATTTTCCATAGCATTTTTCCAATGGTGTAGGGCAAGGGCAAGGTAGGACTGAGGTTAAACACTACCTAGCGACGAAATTCGACCTTGGAGAGAGAACTGGCAACAAGGCAGATCCTGGAAAAGTGTCTGCAGACATGAGAACAGCAAGAAAATCAGATGACTTGCGGATGTTCGACAGGAAACACTGGCTAACGAAGAGTCAAGTACAGGGCTTTTTCTCGAGACTGGCGGCCACACGAAGAAGGCAGGGGAACGAAGAGGTACAGATAGAGGACGTGTACGCAGAAGAGGAAGAACAAGAAAGGCATGAAGTACTGGAGACCGTAGCCGCCCAGCTTAGTCCCAGGCATCCAATTTGCTACGATTCCTACTGCCTTTGTGACCTCTCACGAGAGGACAAACTTGACAGTTTCAGTGCAGTTATGCTCAAGAAGATGCTGAGATATTTTGAGATTCCCTTTACATTACGAGACCGGAAAAAAATCTGGTAGCGAACCTATCCACATTCTTAGAAGGATGTGACTGTCGCTGATATTAAGAAAACAAAGTACACAAGCCGACAATTTCCCGATGTACTGAGTTGTTGTAAATACTTCTAACAGTTTTTTTATAAACTGAGAGAACGAAAATGGCTTATAAGTCATGTATTGCGATAAAATCAACAAAGGTAAAAAATTGTAAATTTATTGAGCGGGAATCGACATTTTTTATAGTTGAGTGAAATGAGCATTATTATCAACTTTACTTCCCTTCATCCTCGCAATCGATGTGAACGATACATACAGTTTTTCTTAAGACATGTGGGAGCAGAGGGTAGAAAACTAAACACCCAATGTTTTTCTGACAATTTTACTGCGTTGAAATCAACTTTATCGACAAAATATAATTTTACCGCTGTAGATATAAACCTACTCCAAATTTGCAGAAAATTAATTCAGCACTGAAGACAACTATAAGAAACAAAACTGGTAATAAAGACATAAAGGCTTTTTTCTAAAACTTGAAACTAATAAGGGAAAGGGTACAAATCTGTTAGTCCTTGTTTCGCTCTTTCAACTTAAGCAACGGGATAAAATATTATAGGAATGCGAATGTCCGTGATATGCCTAAAATAATTTTGACATTCCAGCCTGTTATCTGAAATCTACATTTTCTAAAAAGATTTTTTTTTTTTAATTTAATGCTCAACATTACTTACATTACACTACATTACATTACATTAAAAAACCTTTACTGACATTACATTACATTGCATTATCTTGCACAAAACGTACTACGTTACTTACGCTACACGTTACAGGCAAATTACGGTACATGTAAAAAACTTAATACACTCTCCAAAAGACTTGATAATCTTATAAATTACATTATAAAAAGTTGATAATAGGCTTCCACTTTTCATCGTGAGATTTCAGTTTGTTATTTTTTAGGGCAATCGAACGCTCGATGGATTCAATATACTTTATTTTTGTGATGGCTTGAGGTAAAAAGGGCAAAATACTTTTAAGCCGGTTGGCATAAATAACCTGTTTACCAATAATAATAATATGGTTTAGAAGGGTCCAATTGAGATTCTTTTTAACTAGGCCAAAAATTATATCGTAATCATTTAAAAAATCAATATCTATGTCTATGGATTTCAGCCAGAGAACAACCGACTTCCAAAAGGCTATGCTATGTTTGCAATAACAAAAAAGATGCTCGAGAGATTCCTCTGACGCATGACAGAAAGTACAGAGTGGAGAGCTAACTATTTTCATTTTGTATAGAGCTTTATTGGTGTACAATATCCGATTGAGAATTTTGTATTGAAAAATTCTTGTATTGGTGTCGATTGTAACAACATGTGGAATTAAATAAATTGTTTCCCAATCTAAGTCATGATTGTTAAATAATGTTGTATATTTTTGTCGTGCGGAAGGGTAGACTTGAATCGTTTCTATCAACTCCCAGTATAGTTTTTTTCGAGCTAATCAAATCAAGCGAAAAGCTTTTACCGTTTAAACAGAGAGTATGCTGCATTACAGGTGGGCCGTGAGATGCGGTAGGAATCCCATTCGAATTAATTAAGTCTCTCCATGAAGAAGGAACGGAGTCAAAAATACCCAGAAGTGAGAAAAAATCTATAAACGTAAGCCCAGTAGCCGCAAAAGAGGGCCAAGGCTTTAACTTGCCATAATTGGTCAGAATGTCAGAAATGAAAATGATACCTTTTGAGAAAAGTCTTTTATAGAAAACGGGTTTGCCGTTAATGCGTCCGAATTGATTGTTCCACAAGATTTGTTTCAAGACTTCGTCACGACACTCAACAGGTTTGGCCGTTAATTTGGACCAGACATTGAGACATTCCCTGTAAAAGCTGGGAAGATGGTCTGGTAGGTCGGCAGAATTGAAATTGCAGTTTAAGAAGAATTTTCCGCCGTAGTCCTTAAGAAAGAACGAAAGAACGTGTTTCCATGGGCTATCTTAATCCTCAATGTATTTTTTAAGACAAATAATGCGTTGGGTATCAATAAGAGTTTTAATATGAGGCATTCTCAGACCACCATTTTTATAATCACTGATTAGTGCTAAGCGTTTAATTTTGTCACATCCTTTCCAGATAAATCTGTAGATGATGGAGTTAAGCTCTTTGATTATTTTTTTCGTGGAGCACAGGAGTGACGCACGAGACATGAATTTTGGCATTACAAATGTCTTTACGACCTGAATTTTGCCATGTAAAGTCAAGTTCCGCCATTTCCATCCTGCCAGAGTCTCAGAAAGCGCTCTTAAGAGCGTCACCCAGGGTCTTTCACCTACAACCATGCAGGATAGAAAGATCGAAAATTGCCAAACTTTGCTGTGATAAAGGACTACTAAAATCATTCACAGAAATATATGTTTCAGTTTGTTTAGATAAATGTTTTACCGGCACGGCGACATTTTAGGTCCGGTGCCTCGGATCCGAAAGAAACCGGCTAGAAATTGGCACTTGTATAAACCGAGCGCAGCGAAAACAAAAAGGAGAAACATAAAAATTGTAACAATCTAGTAAAAGTAGAGTATTTCCATTATACTTTGGCGTTCTTCCATTCACAGTTAATACAAACAAGATATTTTGACAGAATTTTAAATATTACCCGTTTCGAGCGAAGTTGTCGCATGCCAAAATAGGGCGAATTTCAGCCGAAAAAAACCGTCTTGGTACATGGCTTTGTTAAATAGGACTACATTCTTTGGAATAAGCAATGTTTCTTGTACCATTTTATGAAATAAAATTTTTGGGTAAATTAAATGGTTAAATTTTGGAGCGCTTTATGTAAAGCCTATTTTTCACCAAAACGCGACCTTTTGACCTTCAAAGACACGCCGACAATGACCAAGGCTTCAAAATAACACTCGATAATTCTGGTATTTTCGAAAAAGATTGAAAATTTCCGGGCAAACAAATATGCTTAAGCTTTAACTAAGTCGCAAATTGGAGCAAGGATAGGTTTAAAGCTAAAAACGATGTTTCTTCGACCACGCACATTAAATGAATAAACACTTGCCACACAGAAAAGATGAAATGTATTTTTTGCTTAGTTTTTCACTTAATTAATAACAATAGAAGCAAGATGTGTTTCTAACTTATCTATTTGTACGCTGACTGTACCTTGAGATCCATTTCTGGCCACAAAGCGACAAATATATCCTTCTGTTTGCCAAATGCAAACAACCGTCAACGAACGTTTTGTCCTCGAATGCGATGTGACAATTGTCACGCAAAATACGTTGGTGTTAAATTTCAAACCACATGGACCATCATGGCTTCGTGTGGTTATTCAGCATTTGTCGGGGAAAATTGTGGCTCAAGCTCAAGCAATCCAGCAAATGTCCAGTGTGTAACAACTGAGAATTGCAATAAGGATATCAAGACACATCTTAAAAGATATAAAGTGTGGGATTCTTCCTTGAATACCGAGGCAAGACTTTTGCTCACACGTGCAGGTAACAGTAAACAGAGTACCTTTTGTTTATTTGTATTACATAGAGTTCCAGGGTTTTAGATATAGTAGTTAGATGAGAAAATAAGCAGAATAGCCCATAAAAAATAGTTCTTAAAGCAAGCATATCGATTAAGAGGATAAAAAATAATTTCATTCTTGTGCTGGGACCGCTACCGTTTTCAGCCCTTTTGTGAGAGGAAATCATCTTTCCGCCCGACCAATCTTGATGAATACATGTACTGGTATAGAATGACAATGATAATAATTTTTACATTTTAAGGGTCCCTGGTTTCGTTTCGTTTCGTTTTCTGATCTTTATGGGCTATTCTGTGGAATCGTTATTATAGCTGACGAAATTATAAATTGCCAGAGAGGAAGAACCGACTCCATGTATCGGTAGTTCAATTGTTTAGATCCTGTGTTTCAACACAGTGAAACGTTTCATTGTTTAAGTTCTTTTTTAGTAGCTAGAAGAACAGACAAACGGAATGACACTTTTGGAAGTAGATTCCGAGAAGTCCCTATCTTGGCAACCACAGCCACATACACGTGTGCGCGCGCCGTAATTTACCTCCCGCGAGGAAACGCGCTGCGTCGAGGAGGATCAGAGACCAGGCCCGAGAGAACGGCGGAAATCAAGCCTATTGGGAGCGCACCTCCTCGCGACGTATCTCCTCGCTAAAGGTGACTTTCGCACGCGATGTATTTCGGTGGAATGGCCAAAAGTAGAGAACTCTCCCAGTCTGTGTTTGATGTCAGTACGTAAAAAAACCCTGGAAACCTGGTGCTATGATTATAATAACTATTATTTGTTCCAGATTCCCTTTTATTATTAGCAAACGGCAAAAATAATTCTGATTTTGTTCACTTTTTCTTTAGCACTTAAATAAAGCCAGTCGAAAAATAGGAAAAAAATCCCTTAATCACAGTAAATGCAAACAATTTCCCTAAATTGTACAAACGGCTAAAATCAGACACTAAAAGTTCGATTTTTGCCGTTTGCCGTTTGCCGTAAACGTCATACTTAACCTCTCTATTGGCTTATGGGGCGGGCGCGAAAAGCGAAAGGGAAGTGAAAATGAGCGTAGCCTAGTTCCAACATGCGTTAGTTAGCCCTGCGATGCAGTTTTTTCTAGCCGCGCGATGAGCATGAGGCGAGCATAGAGCGCAAGACATTACCACATTAGCGCGTGGTCTCGTGTTTCGCGCGCTTCTTTGACGCGCTTCACGCGGAGACTCTTACTCAACGTGCCTATTGTGCCGGCTAAAAGGAGCAAGAATCTCCCTCTGACCCTTTCCCTTAAGGGGCCTACCACGACCCATTTTAATTTCCTTCCGCTTACTCCCAAGCTTACCTATAATCACTTCAGTTCGCCTTGTTTGTGTTATTTCTGAGAAATCTTTCGATAAATATGTTCCTGCAAATTATTTTTTAAGCATTGTTTGAAGTCAAAGATGATTTACTTCACTGAAGTGAGCAGATAACAGACTGTTGCAATCCATACTCTTTTACACAAATTGTTTAAAGCTACCAGGAAATGGGGAGGGGCCATCAGTTGGGGTGACTACCTTATGGTGTACGGATAAGTCATTTTTCAGTTCAGTTCTTAGTTTTCTCGCAGTACTGCGTGTAGATTTTCAGTGCAGGGTTTTTCTTCCACGGTTACTGACCTGTTTCAGAAATTTTATTCACTGTGTTCAAACTGTTCTCCAAATGTAATTCGTGCTTCCAGTAAATTGCAGAGTAACCAAGCTCGGAAAGAGGATAGACAGAATGCCACGCAGGTGACGTGCTTTAGTCATATTTTTATTATAGAGTTTTTAAAACACCCGTGCGTATGTAATAAATCGTGTTTGTTGCAAACAAAATCAGGAAAACGTCACTATTTACCTTTAAATTTAGAAAGCCCCCTAAAACCCCGGAAACAATAAATTATCATTCAAGGGAGTTTTTTTTTTTCCTCGAGAAATATAATCGTCCCTTTGATTTTTGTCTCGTGTCGTCATGACGTTGTCATGACGACACGAGAATATGCGAAGGGAAAAGGTGCATTCCAAGGTGCATTCCATGCGCGTTTGCTTTGTGAGGCCGCGGAATTTTCCCGCCATGTCAATATTTTTCCCGCCATGTCAAGATTTGCTTTGTGAGGCCGCCGGATTTTGTGCGTGTTGTGAAAGAACAAATAATTTTTGTTTATAAGTTGGAGTTCAAAAATATTGCTGCATTGAAAGTTTTTTGCTTTTCTGCTGGTTCATTGTAATCGTTTGTCGGTTGGGAGTGTTTATTATAAATGGCTTTTTAGTTGAACAGAATTGAACTTTAATTTAAGGGAAAATCGCGGCGTAGAATGTAAAGCAGTGAAAGAGATGTATTAAATTTGAGCAGTTTTATTAGGTGAAATTTTTGTACATTTTTTAAATGGAATGGTTGAGATAATTAGGAGAGAGTGTTTGATTTATGAACTTGCAGCGAACGCAAATTCTTAGTGGTCCAACAGGCAATATAAATGGAACAGAAATAAGGCCCCTTTTAGCTGGCGACAGTGCCTATTCACAAACGAACTGGCTAGTGAAACCCTACCCGGACAGAGGACGCCTGACTCAGGAGCGGAGAAAGTTTAAAATCTAAAGTTCGGTGTGCTACGATCTGTAGTGGAACGAGCATTTGGCATGTTGAAAGTTCATTGGAGAATTGCGTTGAAAAAGGTTGGACAAAAAACGAGCATCCTAAGAAAGACTATGATTGCTACGTGAGTTTTGCACAACAATTGTATGTATCGTTTCAATAACAGAAGATAAACGATTAGATAAAGACAATTATTTTGATGCTAAATCTTTAAAAATGTCAACTATGGCGTTTGTTTGTTCCATTTGCCTGCTCTGGGCGTCACGGAACATTTCAGCTGATCGTTCAAATCTTGCGTTGTCCTGTTCCATACTCTTTTCACACATTTCAATAAAAGAACTCTGCATGCCAATCTGGAGTCGTACTTTCTCGCCTTTCTTTACTCAGGATGTTGAAATAGGGGAAGTCTTCTTTAATTTTCTGAATTCCATCTTCCACAGTCGAGCGAGATCGCTGCCTGAACTGCTTGAGTTCACTCGTACTCTAGATTCTGCTGCCGTTTCTTCACCTGCTGTAGCATTTTCTGGCTTTCTGGACACCTTTCTTTATACGAAGAATAGATATCGTTCCACATTTTTATTTTTTTCTTTGTGAAACTCCCCACAGCTTACTGAATTTGGGGGCCCACGCTTCAAGAAGTTCGTGCGTTTCTTTCTCAGTCCTGTCAGCAGACTTAACGCGAGGTTTTTTCGTTTTGTGTTTGCCGTAGCAAGTACTTCGACATCACTTGCAACTGAAGACTGAGGCGATGGCATGCTTCTTGCCAGTAGAATTATGATCATCGAGAAATGTTTATCAGTACGCCGAGATAAAATCATTTTAAGTGAGCTGCGTTAGGGGCTAAAAAAAGCTTGCTTGACTTATCTTACAAACATCTCAAAAGTTAAAGGGCAACTCTTGGCTAGAAAACTATATTTCAGTAAAAGCTTCCGAATGTTTCCAAAATTACACAGGAAGCAAAAAAATTGAATTCAGAAGCTTTTTTACCGGTTAATTTTAACGTAAAACTTCGTATTTTACGTGACATTTCGCCATGGATGCTTCGATTATGATCACGAGATGTGATACGTCACAGGTGTGGAACCGCAACAAGTCACGAACATGGCTGACTCAAATTCTTGCAGTGAGAGCTCAACTTCTGCTAGCGACTCCACTGATTTTTAGAGAGCTATAGGAGGGGATATGTCAGGGGATAATTAAGAACCTTCTATGGTATTTCAACCCTGGCGTTTTGAGCCTCCAGGGAAAAAACAGCGAGACAGAGAAAGGGAGTAAAATATCGAGTCCTCACCGTCGACGGCGACGAATGGTGAGTGAATTGAAGTCCTAAATGTACAGTTTCTTTCTCTATTACCTCGGCCAGTTGTTTGTGAGCTAAGACAAACCTGAAAAGCCTTGTTTTTACTTGCATGTACGCGAGAAGCTGAATTAAACATGCTTTTATACAACCAAACTGTTTGCTGCATTTTGTTGTTTATATTCGGTCTTCAAATATTTTTGCTCATGTTTATCACAATAGGTTTTGACCTTTTGAGCTTCAGCCTAATGTACACTATCTATCTTGTGCGTTTGAAAGCTTGCAAATACAGAAACGCAGGTTAAATTCTTTGTCTCTTTTGTGTTACCGATTTTTCTAAATTCTGCTCGAAAACGAAGAATTCTGCCGGCGAAATGCCAGCTACCGAAACTAGACTATCCGAAATTCTGCGGCAGATTTTATCTAGAACATACACAGGCTTGCAGTTAAATGTGGACAAAACTCTGCTGGGTCTCTTCACTTCTTTTGTCGGGAGAAGGGAGTTTGCGCTTTCTGTAGTTGAAACAACTTGCCTCGAGGAAACTTTGTTCAAGGTTGTTCGTGCTTGTATGCGTAAAACTGTACTGAGAATGATTTTGTAAACTGATTACTGCCACCGGGACTATTACACGACCCTGCGTGATTTTATATTTATCGGTATAATTAAGTTGTCATGTTTTTATTTTGCAATTTCTTATCTTTTTGCGAAAAGAAGCCCCACGAAAATCGAAAATTGTGCTGTGTTTGGCTCCTTATTACTTTCGTGTTTGCTTGCGTTTTAATTCATGGTTTGCATTTGAAATGGTCGTTGCGCTCTTCGTGTCTTACAACATTTGGCATGTTTTCCTTTAGTTATCTCGTCAACTGACATTTGCTCGAATCTGCACACGAAACTGTTTCGTGGTCAGGCTAGGGAGAGTGAAGGGAAAGAGCGTGACACGCTTTCATACCCGGGTTTTATGCTACACCCCAGGTTGCCTAATTTACAACAATTGTTTCTCAAAAGGAATCACAGAATAAGTACTTCACGCAACACTTCTTCTCTTAGTTATCCGGATATTGTTTCATGTTTGATTCCCCATTTCTTCGTATAATTTTATATCCCGCGAGAGCGTCTCTGCTAGCGCGCGGGGTAGTGGCTTCTTATTGCGCAGTACTGACCTGCACGCAAATCACGCGCGCCTTTCGAAGGCATATACTTCAAAGAAACACTACATTTGCTGGTGGGAATTGCATTCTATTTTGCCAATTAACAGCAGGAGAAATCTGAGGGTGGCGACAAATTTCTCAACAACAGAATCAAAATATATCGGTCTGTTTCCGAACGCGTGGATTTCGCTTACATATAGGACATATAAAGGCTCAGTATTCCTGCTCATAAATGAAGAGATTTCTGATAAATTATGGGAGTCAGCACTCGCAGACCCTTTTCAATTTACTATCTACTCCAGACAAAAGGCATCTTTTTTATCACGATATGGTGCAAGAGAGGATGCATCGTATTATAAAGCTATGTACATTTGCTGACCTTAGAAGGCCGATCAATCTGACGGATTTGTTTCGTTTCACGACACATGATTTACTCTTTTTAAGTTTATTTCCTTTCATATTTAAGCACTGAAGCACTATCTTTTTTATCTTGGACATCATTGAACAGCATAGGGTCTCTCTCCTTGTCATTCTCATTTATGAAGAGACGCTTGGCGTGTTTTCCTCTTATCAGAAGCATGCAAAAGCAAATCTGCCTTCCACACCTGTGACGTAGCATCACGTGATGTACCAAAATCCGAACGTTTTCAAAATGGCCGCCAAATTGGCGTAAAAGAAAATTCGTAGTAAATTCATTTTGGCCGATATCTTTAAAATTTTACCTTCTAAAGATTCCTGTGTGCTATAAACAACTTAAAGAAAAAATAAAAAAATCGGGGTAAATTTCCCAAGAGTTGCCCTTTAACAAGGTCAAAGACAGACCTCACGCTAAGTAACCCAGATAAGAAGATGTGGTGATATTCGGCCGGGATGGGAGCTGCAAACAGGAGCGGGAAGCAGGAATTTCAAGAAAGAGCCGGAGCGGGATTTTGAGAATCTTTACGGAAAGTTTTTTCGTAACTGCATAAAATGTAATTAACAAAATTTGACTGGAACAAATTGCTTGATCTGTGTAGCGGTGTAGGGTTTCAAGTACGGAATAGGTTAATAGTGTAGTGTGTCAAATTTATATAGTTGCGGTTACACATCGTCCTTTTAACATGGTAAAAGGGCTCTTTACCTCGGGAAACTCACAAATAGAGAGGACGTTTTTTTGGTAAATATCATAAATAATATGTGCTCTGTCATTTTGTTTTTCCGCGTGCTTTGTAATTTTGTTTTCCCGGGTGTTTTGTCATTTTCATGGCCTGTTCGCCATTTTTATTTCCCGCTTATGAAACAAAAAAGACTAAAAATTATCTCAGCAAAATGTTCCCCCAAGGTAAATTTATGGCGGTGTGAAAAAGAACAAAAGAATCGCCCATGAAAGTTACCGAGGCAAATAGGTAGGTTTTCCAAGTACCCCAAGATAAAATGACCAATCGTGAGGCAAACCTCAAAGATAAGCAAATAAAATAAACAGAGAATTTGAAATTAAATATGATGGCGTGAGGTTTAGATTTCCTGAGGTCAACTTTGCGTGTTCAAGGCAGCAAAAACGTGGTCTTTCTTAGAATCATGGCTTGATGGCTTGCTGATTTGTAAGTAATATAAATGGTATTGTTTTTGTGGAAATTTGACGTTTAAATACAACACTAGTCAAGGAAGATCTACTAGTGCGTTTTCTTATATGTATTTCGATTTCATCTCAAGGTTTAGAAAAATCCAACAAAGAGATTTATATAAACGGAGTCTTCGCCTTCTATTTCTTCGCTGTCTGAAATACTGACATAACAAAGCAGTAGAGGACTGTCGAAAGAGTATAAATAATAAAAGCGAGATGATGCTAAGTAAGCACCCTCGTATTGCCCATTTTCGCATTTCGCGCCGAAAACAGTATGAAAAATTGACCTCGGTAAAGTGTTAAGTGTGTGACCGCAAACACCTCGGTAACGTATTCCCGCGGTGAGTTTACCTTGGTGTTATTTACCTTGGGAATGCTATTTGCCTGGGTATGTGTAAAACGTTCGTTACAAACATATCGGCATTTCTATTTTCAGCGTTTTCGTCACAAGAAACATGTATGAAATACTCTATTTTCTGATATTGTTCTTTGATCGTTAAAAACGGGCAGTAAATAACAAAAGAAATGGAAAACTTCGCAAAACGTTGGCGCAAGGAGGTGAAGTGGGGGACGAGTGCTTCGAGTAACGCTCAATTCCTCTTGCGTTCAGTTTGCGTCGGAAATAGAGAGGACTCTGTCATTTTGTTTTCCCGCCTGTTCGCCATTTTTATTTCCCGCGTATGGAAAAAGAAGACTAAATATTATCCCAGCAAAATGTTCCCCCGTCTCTGCTTTCCCTATCCCCGGATATGGTAAATTTTCTAAGAAAACCTATTTTTTTAGTGGTGCGAAAGTCTTTAATGAACTCCCTGTAAATATTGCAAGCGTAAATAACATACAAGCTTTTTGCGGCCTAGCAAAACATTTACTTTTGTAATAACTATTTAGTAAAGTATATTTTAATCCCTTTTTGACTGACACGAGACAGCCCAAAGGGCCTTTGATTATCCACATTTTTATCCACGGTCGTTGCGTGACAGTCACGTGCTGCTGGGTTTCGGCGAGTTGACGGTTGTTTGGCGACGAGAAGGAAATCCGTTCGTTTTATAGCCAAAAATGGATCCCAAGGTACGATCAGTGTACAGATAGATCAATAAGAAACGTGGCTCTGTTCTAATTTAGTGAAGATGTAAACAAAAAATGCATTTCGAGCGGAGTTGCGTTTGACTATCAAAGTGAAATGCAAATGAGTAAGTGTTTATTTATTACATTCAAATTGCGTGGTCAAAGTAACACCTATTTTAGCTTTGAACCTATCCTTGCCCCAGTTTGCGACTTAGTTAAAAGACTTAGCATATTATATATTTGTCGCTTTGTGGCCAGAAATGGATCTCAAGGTACAGTCAGCGTACAAATAGATAAGTTAGAAACACATCTTGCTTCTATTGTTATTAATTAAGTGAAAAACTAAGCAAAAAAAACATTTCATCTTTCTGTGTGGCAAGTGTTTATTCATTTAATGTGCGTGGTCGAAGAAACATCGTTTTTAGCTTTAAACCTATCCTTGCTCCAATTTGCGACTTAGTTAAAGCTTAAGCATATTTGTTTGCCCGGAAATTTTCAATCTTTTTCGAAAATACCAGAATTATCGAGTGTTATTTTGAAGCCTTGGTCATTGTCGGCGTGTCTTTGAAGGTCAAAACGTCGCGTTTTGGTGAAAAATAGGCTTTATATAAAGCGCTCCAAAATTTAACCATTTAATTTACCCAAAAATTTTATTTCATAAAATGGTACAGGAAACATTGCTTATTCCGGGGAATGTAGTCCTATTTATCAAAGTCATGTACCAAGACGGTTTTTTTTCGGCTGAAATTCACCCTATTTTGGCGTCTGGCAACTCCGCTCGAAACGGTTAATATTTAAAATTCTGTCAAAAAATCTTGTTTGTATTAACTGTGAATGGAACAACGTCAAAGTATAATGGAAATGTACTATACTTTTACTAGATTGATACAATTTTTATGTTTCTCCTTTTTGTTTTCGCTGCGCTCGGTTTATACAAGTGTATAAAGGGTGATTAGCTCATGGCAAGTACTCCACTGTCGCAGCAGCAAGACTCAAGCTTTAACTTGATCAGATTATTTTATTTAGATACTCACAATCTAGTTTCTTCAGTCCTGGGCCTTCTTCTAGCTTTCTTGACTGACAATTTACTTTCTCCTACTTTCTTAGTTTTACAATCTTGCTTATATGTGTTTTGAACCACTTAATAACATGTACATATTTTAAGTTATCTTTCCTTAGTTACTAATTGATCACACAATCATTAAGACTCACTCTAATGTCATTTCGGTTGCTAATCAAAGTTTTTCACTTGTGTGTTACATATAGGTTAAATAGTTTTACTTAAAATCCATTGGTAGATAGTTGCTCTTAATAACACAGGTAGCTTTTTACCGGTGTTAAACCTTAGTTTTATCAAGTTAAAATACGTAGAAATCACACATGAGATTTTAGGTACTCCACAGAACTGTAAACATAAGACAGCGCCCAGTTCGAGATAAAGATCCGTAAACAAAATTGATTAGGAAGTCCACATCCACCGAGGTTTGAAACTAATGCAGAGGAGCTCTGAAACTAATGGTTTTTCGGGGAAATAGAGAATAATTCTAAAAGAAGAAATGTCAAGATTGAGACACGATGTCCCATGTTTGACGGATGAAAATACATTAGTTCTATCATCGGTAAATTCATCTCACGTTCACAAATCACGAAAATTCCTAAACTTGTTCCAAACATACAAAAATCAGAAAGAAAGAAGTTAAATACAGAAAAACACTTTTGTGCGCGGAAATGGGCGCTGGCTGTACCTCAGTTCAGTGGCTACAAAAACCGTGACCTTAGGTTCACATGTTAAATCAATTATCATCATCTTATGTTTATAGATATTTTCGATATATTGTGGATTTCTAGAAACTTCGGCACTAATTGCCTAAACGTTAAAAGCCACTAAATCAAGATCAATTAAACTCTTCATTTTTGCCAATTATTTCGCAAAACATCCTGTGACACAAGTGCCAATTTCTAGCCGGTTTCTTTCGGATCCGAGGCACCGGACCTAAAATGTCGCCGTGCCGGTAAAATATTTATCTAAACAAACTGAAACATATATTTCTGTGAATGATTTTAGTAGTCCTTTATCACGGCAAAGTTTGGCAATTTTCGATTTTTCTATCCTGCATGGTTGTAGGCGAAAGATCCTGGGTGACGCTCTTAAAGTGTCATCATAGTTGAGCTCTTGCTTTTTCTTCAAATCGTAAGTAAAATGAACGCCCAAAATTTTAATTGGTTTATTAACTTTGTCAATGCCAGCGAGAAGGGGTTGGTCACTATCGTGGCAAGTTCCTAACCATACACCGAATGCAAATATGGCGGACCGCTCGGTTGCTGCCTGGAACGAGCTGCATGAAAGCGAGGCTAGTAAGGCTTCGGTGTTTTGTTTTGACAATGCTTTCATAGTAAAGTCTTGGTTATTCGTCAATCTGGTGTGTTTCTTTTCGCTGCTCCTACGAGTTGCTGTGTTTTGAATGCCACGAGAAGTGATAGAACTGTTCACAGTTTGTCTCTAAGGGAAAAAGTGGATCAATGCAATTTGTTGAGACGAAAGAAAGGAGTTCACGATCGCCGTGAGAACTTTCTATAAAGTTTGTTCGCTACATTTCAGGTTAGAAGGTCTTAGAAAATGTGTAAGCGATCACATTTAGCGCCAAGTTGTTCTTATTTGGCTCAATGCTTTCACTAGCTTTTACTATTACTAGCTTTTACAGTTGAATTTCATTCACTTGGTTAGTATTTGATCGTGCGATGCCGTGCGAGTGGATCGGACGCGGACAAAGCCGAACATGTCGAACATGAAAAACTTCTTTTGATACGGAGGATGTCTTGGAAGTGGAGCTTTTCTTTACCTTGAGGAAGGTACTGGCCATGAAACTCGTGCTAGAACACCACCAGACACCACATAAGCTCGTCATTTAAACGAATTTTCTAAGATCTTCTAACTTGAAATGTAGCGAACAACCCTCAATAGTTCCTGCGGCGATCGCGAACTCCTCTCTTTCGTCACAACTAATTGCATTGATCCACTTTTCCCTAAGAGACAAACTGTGAACAGTTCTATCACTTCTCGTGGCATTCAGAAACACAGCAACTCGTAGGAGCAGCGAAAAGAAACACACCAGATCGACGAATAACCAAGACTTTACTATGAAAGCATTGTCAAAACAAAACACCGAAGCCTCACTAGCCTCGCTTTCATGCAGCTCGTTCCAGGCAGCAACCGAGCGGTCCGCCATATTTGCATTCGGTGTATAGAGCTTCAGTTTTTTCCGCATTGAGCTTTAAGCCGGAACATATTCCAAATCTATGAAGAGTCGCGGAAAGATTTTCGAGGGAATTGACGTCGCGTAAAAACGTTGTTAAATCATCGGCAAAAGCTGCAAGTTTGATTTCTTTATCAACGACGATACCTTTTATACCATCGTCACTTCTGATTTTAACAAGCAACACTTCGAGAGCAATGATGAAGAGGTATGCCGACAATGGATCACCCTGCCTGACACCCCTTCGAACGTCAAAAAGCTGAGACGAAAAACCGTTGTTTAAGACACAACTCGATATGTTACAGTAGAGTACAGTAACCCAACGAATAAACGATTCACCGAAGTTGAAAGATTGCAAGGCTCTGAATAAGAAAGACCAGCTTAGCGAGTCAAAAGCTTTCTCGAAATCAAAGGCAACCATTAGACCAGACAGCTGTTGAATTTTAGTAAACTCCATGATATCGTCAATGGTGCGGATAGCGTCGAAGATCGTTCTGCCTTTAACATATGCATATTGGTCAGCCTGTATGATCTCTGGTAAAATTTTCTCTAAGCGTAGAGCGAGAGCTTTTGAGGCAATTTTCATATCCACGTTAAGGAGAGAGATTGGCCTCCAATTTTTGATGTACCTTCTGTCCCTGTCTTTTTTGTCAATTAATTTAATAATGGCTTGCTTTTGTGAAGTTGATAGTTCGCCGTGCTCAAAAGAATAGTTCAGGGAGTCTGTAAGCTGCTGACCTAATAAATTCCAGAAAGTTTTATAGAATTCAGCCGTTAGTCCGTCATTACCGGGGGACTTGCCATTGGGAAATTTTTTCAGCGCTTCGAAACATTCAGCGCACGTAAGCAATCCTTCACAAATCATCATCGAATTGTTGCTTAAAGTGGTTATGTTAGAATTTTCTAAAAAGTCCGAAGCAAATTCTTCGCCTTCTTCGAAGTCATGGTTGCTGTATAATTCTTGATAATAGTCTCTGAGCTCGTTAATTATAAATTTGGGATTGACTGTAATTTTTCCTGCGGAGTCATAAAGTCGACGTACAGCAGTTTTACCGCGCCTTGTTTTTTCCAAATTTAAAAAATATTTTGAGTTTTTCTCGCCATTCTCATACCAATTGATTCTAGAACGCACAATGCAGCCACGCACGATGTAGTCATGGAGAAGATCATATTCGTGTTTTGCAGCTTCGAGGTCGTTTACATTGTTTGGTGAGGGGTCGTTATCACAGATCAATTCACATCTCTTGACTTTCTTTTCCGCTTCAGCAAGGCGTGCTCTGCGTTCTTTGGCTTTTTCTTTGCTGTATTTGATAGTAAAAGATCTTATTCTATATTTAACTAAATCCCACAGAACTCGTTTGTCGGCAACTTCTTTAAATTCGTCGAGCCATTCAGAATATTTTAAGGAGATACGTTCAACGTAGGAGGAATCTTCCAATAAACTGGAATTGAATTTCCAGTAGGACGGACCATGGGATTGTTTGTCTAAACTATTAAGAAGCAGGGTAACCGCTGAATGGTCAGACTTGATAGCAAGAATAATCTCAGTTTTGGATACATCGTCTTGAGTTGCACTACTTATGAGCCAGTAGTCTAGCCGGCGTCTGATAAAAGGCTTCTTCTGAGTCCAAGTAAAGCTCTTTTTATCGGGGTGATGTATGCGCCAAATATCAATAAGATCATAAGCCATCATAAGTTCTTCAATTTTTCGCACTGAAGGTTTCCTTTCAATTCTTCCCCCGAGATTATCCAGCGTAGGATTGAGGTGAGTATTGAAATCGCCGCCGATAATTATCTCACAATCTGGATCTACATCCAGCTCATCCAACGCGGATTTAACGTCCTCGAAAAATTTACATTGTTCACGACTTGTAGTGGGTGCATATAGGTTTACTAACAGGGAAAGGCGAATCTTGAATGGTTGCTTCGACAAGAATGTACCTGCCTTCGGTGTCAATATGCTGATTTTTAATTTCGAACTGAAGCTCGCTATTGAAAAGGATTAGCACGCCTCTGCTATGATTGGTACCGTGAGCAAACAACATTTTACCTTGCCACTGAAACTTCCATTCATTTTCAATGTCTGGAGTACTGTAGGTTTCTTGTAAAAAAACTATATCGGCATTGTGCTGTTTAACCCATGTAAAAATAGATTTTCTTTTGAAATGGTCGCGAATCCCTCGAGCATTTAGAGACAATAGGTTAAAATTGTAATTAGCCATGAATCCCAATTGGAACCATTGAAAAGCAAGCCATAAAACAATAGATAAGTGAAAGCCGAAAAAGGAAGGAAACAATGGGTAGTTTAAGCAAAATTAAGCATCTGGAGAGTTTGCACACATACAAACAAACAAGCATACTACTGAAATGGGCGTGAATGAAAAAATAAAAAAAGACAGAAAAAACAAAAGAACATAAAAGCATATGCGTACTTACCAACCGCCCCAAAACTAGTTGTATGGGCATGCCTACACTCCGGATGTTGCTCCAGGAGTCACGGAACTCAACTCCATAAAAGTGTACCGCTAAGAGTTACATAATTCAACACGAAGATAAATTCAAGGATAACACAGCTAAGATTAACATAAAAATAGCAGGGTGACAGATTGGACATTAAAATTATAATGTCTTAGGTGCACTTAGTGACACTGCAGTAAAAGTTCAAAGCTTTAGTAAATAGCGCATTAAAGTTCTCAGTGGGAGAAAAAAAAGTGTATCTAACTGAGGACACATGTTCATTCCAGAGGTTGATCCGGCGGCAGAAATTTTCCGTTCACAAACAGTTGATCTGGGTGGGCCTTGCTAAAGTGAACCCTGTAGCCTTTATCCCGCGCCTGCTTGAACTTTTCCTTCTGTTGTTTACGAAGGTCGTATAAATCTTTTGGGATATCGTCGTACATAAAATAATCCTTGTCCTTCAATTTTTTTCGGGCTTCGCTCATAACTTCTTCCTTGTCAGTAAACCGCAGGAACCGCACAATAATAGGCCTTGATGAGGTGGGATTTGGTTTGCCCAAGCGGTGAACCCTTTGGAACTCATATTTGGCTCGTGAATTTTCAATCTGTAATTCTTGTTCCAAGAAGTTGTATACAATTGTTTTGGTGTCTTCGGGCTCTGAAGCGTTTTCACTGCCTGTGCTTTCAGGAACTCCAAAAATTTTCACATTCTCTCTTCTACTATAAGCTTCTAAATAGAGGAGGTCCTTCTTACACTTATCAAGCTGGGCTTTGTGATCATACAAATCCTTTTGCATTTCAGCGACGTCCTCCTCGGTATAATTTATCGACTTTTCCAGTTCGTTTACCTTTTTATCTCTTTTCCCGGCTTCCTCTTTAAGCACTGTTACATCTGCGTCAAGTCTGCTGAGAGTGGACTCGATATTCGCCATCGTTGAAGCCATACTATCCAAAGCGACTTTCGATAAGAGAAAGCTTTTCAAGACGCTCCATAATAAGATCTAACTTCGCAGTGACATTCTCGGCCATATCAAGAGCATCGAATACAATATCACACGAGCTGGCGCTCTCTTCCGAGTTATTTCTCGTTTTTTTTTATCTGCGGGTGAAATAGAGACCCCAGTCTGCAGTGGTGAGCGGGTTTTTCTCTTAGCGGACATGTAAAAATTAGACGCAAAAGCTGGAGCACTCGACAATTCACGGCACGAAAAATTGGATTTGTCGCACATTTGATTCTTGTCAAAGGCGAGGTCAAATATGCTGATAACTTTGACTGTACCTTTGACGCGCGTCAAAGACGAATCAAATATGTGGTAGCTTTGACTAACCCTTTGTCGCACGTCAAAGGTAAAGTCAAATGTTCCAATAACTTTGACTTAACCTTTGACCCACGTCAAAGGCAAAGTCAAATATGTAACAGCTTTGCCACACCTTTGATCGCTGTCAAAGGCCAGGTCAAAAATGCTCGTAGCTTTGACTTCACATTTGGCGCCCGTCAAAGGCGAGGTCAAAATTACTAACAACATTGACTTCACATTTGACGCCCGTCAAAGATGAAGTCAAATACGCAACAGATGGTTTTAGGTCAAACACTTGCAAATAAGTTTTATTTCACTTTTCACGTCCTTGGGTGAATTAAATTTCTGGAATTTTATGTCAGGATTTTTAAAATTTGTTTTCGTCGCGAATTTTTGTTTCGATTGAGACTATTTGACTCAGCACATGGGTTTCACCAGAAATACGCCATTGCACGTCTAATTCTTCATTCTTTGACTGCAATGAAGCACAGTTTATTTGATGTATTTGTTGCTCTAAAGGATCAATTTATTAATTCGGAACCGCTAGCGAAGGTAACTTGGACAAATCCTGAAGCGACAAACGGCGCACGGATTAGGCCTGGGGACGAGGAGGATGCCTATGGCAACCCGCGTTTCTTGGCGGGAAATTGCATTGCCAAGGTTTGTTGTGGCAAAGAAATTTCAAAACGACTGGCCGGCTTTTGTTATCTCAATGTCGACAAACGAGAGTATAGTAAATTCAACTTTGAGGATACAGGGCTCAAGTCATCTACCAAGAGATAGAGAGCGAGAAAGTTCAAGAGAAAACATGCGAAAAGCATAAAATAGCAGAGACAAAAAGAGCAAGAAAGAGTGGCGCAGAGCAACGAGGATAAAACGAGAGAGGTCTCGCTTATACAGGCAAAGAAATAGCGAACAACAGCGAGAAATAGAAAGAGAAAAGGCTCGGCCAAAGAGGCAGAGAAGTAGTGAAGAGCTAGGAGAAAAAAGGAAAGAGGGACGGACTTAGAAAACAAATAACAAGGAAACAGAGAAAGGCAAAGGAAAATGAAGACAAGAAAGCCTTGGAGTAGGTGAGACGTAAACCTTAGTTGAAAAGTAATTGCACAAAAATTGTAATTTAATCAGAATTATCTCACCGGTGCCGGATCTGGAAAATGTGGGATATCGAGGAGATTAAAAGGTACTTGTTTGCTGCCTCATTAGTTATCAGTTGCTGTTGATATAATAATGTCGAAAATTGAAGGTGGCTCTGAAGCCACTTAAAGGACGTTTCCAGCAGTGCCCATCCCCCCCTGGGCAACCGCGGGGCATTTCCTAATGTTGCCCGTCCCAAGGGTGGGGCATTTGCGTACATCGGGTTGATCCCCGGGCATTTGACACGTGGTTTCGAAACCGTGGAGTGAGTCGCGTATTCGTGATGGAGGCGTTTATAGGCCAAGACGTGGACTACGTTGCAGATTAGTTAGTCCATGAAGGACTAGAGAAGCTCGTGGATGTTTTTAAAGGTATATTTTCTCAATATTAGATATTTCTTCATTGCTAAGAAGCAACAACTTGTATTATATTCTTATATCACCTATCGAGAGTTTGAAAACAATCAACCCGGGAGCGGGGCATTTGCCCGGTTCCTTCATCCCCACCCCGGGGAATTTGCCAATTTTTTTATAAAGAAATGCTAATGCCCGGGGATTAGCCCGGGGGGGGGGGGGGGATGGGCACTGTTGGAATTGACTGATGCATAACTTTGCAAAACATTTTGTCTTAACGTGCTGATCATTATTCAATACTGAAAAATGCGGATCACTAAGCGGCTCGTTTTTGAGTAATAAGCACTTAAAGCAAATATAAAGGGTGTTTTTAACAGGTTGTACTGTTGCCATGGTAAACAGTGATGTCATGAAAATAACCACAACTTGTTCATTAATGACTGAACATTTGTTTGACATTATTTTATTAGCAGCAACTGATGAAGATTTGTAATAATGACCACCAAAGTCATCAAGCTGAATAGTGCTGGAAACCGTTGTGAGCCTTCTCTGACCGTACATGATTTATATAAATTTGACCATAATGCTGAGGTTCAGTTTTTAGCATCTTCTAGTCAAACAGCATTCTGAAATTCTCAGCAATTCCAAGTTTAATTACCTTTTGTCGGTTCTGTGGTCTTTTGTGATTTGATGGGGGTTTGGGTCCATCAATTCCTCGCTTGCCGCTGCTCCAACTCTTGTTGGGAGTGTGGGATGGGGAGCAAGTGGACCTAAAAACCCCATCACATTACAAAAGACAACACAAACAATAAAAGTAATTAAACTTAATTTATTTAGCTTACAGAAGATCACAATTTGAGATCTGAAGTTTCGAAGTTCAGTATTATATGGAGCATTTCTCTCGATCAGTTGAATCAAACGGCATCCTCGGTTAGACGAGGCAAAACGAAGTAAACCGGGCAGAAATGGTAGCTGCGAAAGTTTTCTATAAAAGAATAAGAGCCCCTGGGAAACGAGTCTCTCCAGACCATTTCCAAGCGGCTCTGCGAATGCTGGCTCCTGATTGAGCAACAAAAAAACCCTTGTATTATTTTGCCCAATCGGCGAACAGTAACTTCAGGGTCACTTTCGAGTGTTCTTACACGGCGGTTATTGTATCGGCTATATTTTATTTTAATTAACGTAAGATAGCCGAAAAAAGTCGGAAGTCAATTCCAATGCCAGAAAGAAAGATATCTCAACATCCAATGGTACTTTTTGTTTGGACCGATCAGAGGTATCGTAAGTAGAAATTGTGACTTGTTTACCTGTGCAATGCATTGGGGGCGGTTCGGCATACTCGTGTAGCCCGCACTGCGTGCATTTCTTTGCTGCACGGGAATATTCCACTTGGCCGAAAAATCCGAAAATAAAAAAAAAAATAAAAAAAAAAAATGACATGAGTGATTGATGTAAGCTTTTAGGTCCCAAGTTTTTGAAACTTTTATTTGGCGTTAAAAGTATTGCAAGTACTAGCTTGTGCGTTTGATTTTACCTTTTTCTGACTTTATCTCAATATTTTTCGGCCGACAGCAACTTTTCCACGCTGCGTACATTGTTTTACCGCACGTGCCAAACGAGATCAGACGAGTGTGCCAAACGGCCGCCAATGCGTCGCATACAGGTAAACAAGCCACTATTTCCGATTCCTCTGATCAGCCCAAGTGAAAATATCCGGGTAGATCTTGAAATATATTTCTTTCTGACATCCCAAATGATTCCCCGACTTTTTTGTGGTTCTCTAATGTAAACTGAAATAAACTGCCGTGCAAGAACACACGAAAGTGACTCTGAAGTTACTGTTCGCCGATTGGGCAAAATAATACAAGGGTTTTTTTTGCTCAATCAGGAGCCAGCATTCGCAGAGTCGCTTGGAAATGGTCTGGAGAGACTCGTTTCCCAGGGGCTCTTATACTTTTATAGAAAACTTTCGTCGCTACGATTTCTGCCCGGTTTACTTCGTTTTGCCCCGACATAACTTCCCCTTGGTCTCCAAGGATGATCAAGCGGAGGTCAGCCAATAAAAATAACAGTTAATGTATGAACGTAAATATATGCGTATTGTGACGTCACACGACCTCCAACTGTCAAATTTGTCTGCCTGTGGTCCGGACCATTTATTTTTGCTATTTCAAAGGGAAGTTGAATTTATATTATGTGCGGAATAAGCGACGTCATTTGTGTGGTTGACTTAACATGTAAGCAAAGCGACCAGCAATTTCTTGCTCCGAAAGAAATTTTAAAATTATAATATTAATCGTAGTACTTATTCTTCTTGCAGAAAATTGCACGACGCGGAAAAGCCGTTAAGGAGAGACCAACAATATCTGAGGAGGACAAAACGAAGTACTTTTCATTTTAAAGTTGAATACATGTCTTCTTAGTGACTGATAGTCACTGAACGAAAGAGACTGATCGCATCAAAATGTGGCACTCAATTGCATTCGTCAGAATAAGAGGAATTGTCGCTGTTTTGAAAAGTATTTCTAAGAAATAACTGACATAGGAAATCAAGTTAATAACGGAACAATGATATCGCGATGGGTACGATATCCTATGAAACCATTGTATGTTATTTCAGCAATGACATAGTTTCATTATTACTTTGTAGTTTTATCAAATGAGTATGTTTTGAGAGTTAAATTTACATAACAAAAATAGGGAAACTATTTCATTTTTCGTTTATTCGCATATGTATCTTTTTACTTAAAGCAACAGCCAAACAGTTTCATGAAGAGATGTTTTGCGTTTTTCTGCGATGCTTTTTTAAAGTTAGAACTTTTGTTTACAACTTTAACTGTAACAGACCTTTAAAATTAGATTGAAAATAAAATAAAAGTAAGCACAGATTTGATTTTATGTTGAATTCTTTCATATCACCATAAACAGGAATCGACCAGGAAAAACTCACTGTCAAAACATTTGACTGTGCTTTTTTAATAGCGAAAAAGAATCCGCTTCGCATTTGCCAGACCTTTGACATGAATCGCAGGTGTATTTGGCTTACATTTGACAAACCTATGACACAAGTCGCAGGCATATTTGGCAACATCTTTGGCCTACCTTTGACACGATTCAAAGACACATTTGACCACACCTTTGACTACGCATTTGATATAACTCGCAGACGTATTTGGCTACATATTTGACCTACCTTTGACCTACCTTTTCACCTACCTTTGACCACACCTTTGACTACACATTTGACAAAAGACAAAGGCGCGTCAAATATCAGTTTTGACACGCGTCAAAGGGGGGTGGCAAAGGTATGGCAAAAGCGGCCTTTGTTGCCTGCGACCGTAGGCAAAGGTGTAGTCAAAAGATGACCTTTGACGCGCGTCAAAGGCTGTCAAAGGTGATCAAATGTGGCCTTTCACGCGCCTTTACCCACGCCTTTGACCAACGACAAAGACGATTTTTCGTGCAGTGTGCAACACGTTCACTCCGCCATCTTACTTCACACCTGAGGTACATTCGCGGTTCATAAGTTTTTCTACGCACTTTATAGTTAATTGAAGTTTCTATTTATTGGATATATTAAATTCTAAAAGTCAAAGACTTTTTTTCATAGTTAATTCCCTTTGATAACCAAATCTCGGAAACAGCTTTTTCGAAGCGTTTAAGCGGAAATTAAGACACCTTACATCGCAGTCGCTCATTTAACCTTCTTAATTCCTAATTTTGGGGCAATATTTGATGATTTTTAAGTAAACCCATGTTTTATCCCAAATACAAAGCTAGTTTTGAGAACATTTGCTCTCTTGGATAATTATTTTATGCAGAAAAGTTAGAAACCAGGATAGGGCAAAATTGTGTCACGCAACGTTATGACTATTGAATATAGGCCATGTTCATCGAACTCCTGAAGCTCGAAAAGCTCAGTGCCCAAAAATGTTTTTTCTGTTCTTGGTACACTAACCCTAGAACTGAACATGGGTAGTAGTTTGGGCTCCAGATCACGTTAAACTTTTGAGAAATACTTCTTTAACCAACAGCATGTTTGCCTAAATTTTGCGAGGGCTCTTTATCATATGGATCAATTGTCTTGCCCAGAAAATTTGAAGGAATTATATTTTGGGCCGAAAATCGAGTGGTCGGATCTTACGCGGACAGTCTCTTAAGACTGAGAAGGCGTTACAGGCACCGTTACGTAACCTTCGAAATATAAGGGTTTGTATGGGACAAATAACGATCTTTTCTTGAAAATTGAGCGATTTAAATAAAACTTAGTCTCCCTCGCAGCCGTTTTTAGTGTCGTCACGCAACCGTTGCGTGACGACACCAAAAACGGCTGCAAGCTGATGACGTAGATGTAACCACGCAACCACCCTCAGTATACTTTTCAACCCATGATTCTTTGCAGTAACGCAAGTCGTCGACACTTCTGTATGCGAAGTTCCACCCAAAATCTTTCTTGTCTTTCTTGTGTGTATGATACCGGGGGAAGAAGCTTATTTTCTAACCACGCCGAAAAGATACTTAACTGTACGTGTGTTTGGTAAGTATTGATATTTAAACCTTTTCAAGTCCTTTACACTGAGCGCTTCTCCTGACAAAATTGCAAAACACGCCAACACTACGCGCGGACGGAAAGGCTTTTTCAAAAGAAAGGAAAGAAACTTCGACAATCGCTTACAATTCGATCGGGTTTTAACTAAATAAAATTAATGCTAGCTTCGTGAATACGAAAAAAATATCACTTTTCCTCAGTGGCGCGTATTGTAAACAGCCACGGTTGATGCAGCATAAGGTATAACAAAGTGGCTTGAAACATACAACAGGCAGTTTTTACCCTTCGCGATAATAGACCCTTCCACGGTTTCTGACGCCATCTTGGTTGGGGGGCAAACACGGCAAAATTTACAGTGAATGTATGGGAAAAATCGGGAGTTTGATGCTCGACAATTCGAGGACCGTTGACATTCTGAAACTTTTGTGAATTGCAAACTAAAGATACTAGCTAAAAGAGTTAACCGATTAAATTTGAAGGGGATCGGTTTACTTTGAAACGAGAAATCTTACTTTTAGGTTTTCGTACAAATGCTTCTAAATTTTCCCGCGAACGGCGGCTCCATTTTACAGACGAATATATGAAAAATGAAAATTTTAATGGCAAGATTTCCGCACAGCCCCATACATTTATTATGCATACAGTTCTTTGTTTATTGAAAACAATGAACAGAACAATAGAGCGCCTTTGGGACTAAAGCGCTTTGTTTCAGTCATTTCTTTGTTTTAGTAAACTTTCCATTTTTTTTTTCCAAAATAGTTTTAGACTTAGAAATAATTGACGATTTTTTCTTAATTTGGCGTCGAAAATAGGTAAAATAATTAAAGACTTAGAAAAAGTTTGTGATTTCGCGTTCAAAATACGGAAATCGAAACAAATCTGGAATTTTTGGCGCTTTCACCGTGTTATAGAATTAACCACAATCCTACAAATAGCGATTTAGAGCTTGGGGTTAGCTTGAATTAATGTTGTTTGGGTCAGCGAGTATCGTAATTCTGCAAAACACAAATAAAGTTTACTAAATTATTGGCTTTATTTTACCTTTCGTGTTGTTTTGTCTCGAAGTTTTCCCTTGATTTCTTCCTTGAAATGCAGTCGACAAGGATCGCTTCCATTTGTTGTCGTGTATTTTGTCCCTCTAGTCCGAGAAATTGCAGTGGAATTACGAATAATGCCCATCACGGGATGAAGTTCTTCTTAATTGTCCTGGTCATTATTTACTCCATACATCTTCCGGTGTATATGTGTATTTCATGAACGACGTGAGCAGATTGTTTCCCTGCAACACTGTATGCAACGGGCGCTCATGAACAGCAATAATCTTGCACAGCGTGTGTCAGGTTGAGAAAGACATCGAAGTATTATCTCTGGCGCAGGACAAAGAGAAACAGTCGAGGATTTCGTGGAGGACTTGGAAGATTTCGACTACTTTTTGGAGACGGAGGCTTCTAAGCAAAGAGAAAACACGAAACTTCAACCTTCCCTGTTATACACCAGGGAGCCAATAATTAACATATGTGATGCATGCTTTCGTGGAATCAGAAATATGCTTCAAAAAGGTGAATAAATAAATTGTAATGTAAATTTTTCTTTGTTTTCATGACTGACGAACAAATAAAGTTAATTTATCAACTGGCAATTTTCAACTGAACCTCGTAGCGTAGTGGTATAGATGTTGGACTTGTAATCCAGGGGTAATCGAAGGGTAAAGGTTCGAGGCCTGTCTTGGAAAAAAAAAAGAAAAAGGAAAAAAAAAGGTCGAGGGAAGGCTGGGTACAGAAAAGTGGCGTAGAAGGGAAGGAAGAACGGAGCAGGGAAAGGGAGAAAAAGAGAAAAAAATCGCGCGCAACGAAATCCTCTTTTATTTGGACAGTAAGTAATAATTTTCAATGTATATATTCAGTACCTCAAGGTATTGGCCATTGTCTCATAAGACAATGAAGGGCATGCATAATTAATTAATCTGCATGCATAATAAATGTATGAAGCTGTGCGGAAATTTTTCCATTTTAATTTGCGGCTTTCTTAGTGAGTGTAAAATTCTCAAATTTGATCGGTTAACTCTTTTAGCTAGTATTTTAAGTTTGTAATTCATAGAAATTACAGAATGTCAACCTTTCTTGAATTATCGAGCGCCAAACTCCCGATTTTTCCCATACATTTACTGTACATTTTGCCGCGTTTGCCCCCCAACCAAGATGGCGTCCGAAACCGTGGAAGGGTCTATAGCTTAGATTATCAAAATAGATGACGAATTCAGACATTAAGGACCGTCAAGGGAAGCTAGTATTTCGCAATGATAGTTTCTGCTCGGATCGACTCGATCGTAATGGCTTTCGTTACTTTTAAGGTGATTCCACTGAAAAAGAAGGAGTATTTAAAATTTTCTAAGACTTGGTCCAGTTCATAACTATGTTATGAGCGTTACAAAAATGCAATAAAAAATGGGGGTCACCGTGCTCGTTTTTGTGCAACCTGGATGGCTATTATAGTAAACATACGACCCACGAGGTTTATACCAGGAACCCTCATAATCCGAAAAGGGAACTATCATTTCTAGAAAAAATCATTTCTTGCATTAAAATATCGAAGCAGTTCAACGAAATAGACTTTAATCTTACATAATAAACTATTTTAATTAAACTGGAATTAAGATTATGAAAGAATTTAAAGATTTTGCTGCGTGCGTGCGTAAGCAGCACTACCTCAAATCGTACTTTTTAAAGCATTCAAATAAAAATATCTCAAAGTAGAGTAACTGTATTTAACTTTTCTTTAAATTGAGATATATTGTAGCCAACCGGAAGTCTTTTAAATTTATACATTAAAAAATGGGGGTCACCGTGCTTGTTTAGAAGAAAATGACCATTTATTTCTCTTCTGAGCTTGACCTAAAAGAAAAGCAGTAATGTTGTGTTACGCGCGTGCTCGTGCACGCGCTAAATGATGTGAAAATTCATGCGCAGCAAGGATGCGCAATGCAATTCAGTGGAATCACCTTAATCACCTTAAGGGACTCGCGCTACATAGGGAAAACAACTGTCTAAATGCACGCGCAAAATGGCGCAATTAACTGTAAAAGCGATGTACGCGCAAAATGACAAATTAATTGAAAAAACGCATCACGTTTGTTCTCAGTTTGCTTGCAGTTAGTTCCATTCCAGTTTGCTTGCGGTTAGTTCCACTCCGGTTTGCTTGTGGTTAGCTTTTATTTGTTAGTAAAGGCAGCACTTTTTTAAAAAATAGCCGCCTTATAGGCGCACGTGACTACTGCTGGAGGAGAAAGGAATGAAAAGTATAATTGGTGTAAATATGCTGTTATGTGGATACGAATGCATGTAAAAAAGTTTAAATAAGGCACTGTTGTCGACAATGTAAAACCAGCATCTTGGCGTGGTTTTACTGCTTCTGTTTGGAAGGTGATCTTGCAAGGTGATCGATCGCTAGGTGAGTGTTTTTATATTTTACAACATTTACTTCTCATAGCCTGCGTCGGCATTTTGTTGAATGTGAACCAAAAGATCACACATTCCCTGCAAATGTTGTCATCAATTTCTTCATCTTCTGTGGAACTTTTAGTCAATCATAATAAACGTTCAGCAAGTAAGAAACAAACTTTTAATTTGAGCCTTTTCGTGACTTCGCATTATTATAAGCGAAGCGCAAAGATGGACGGACACGCTGTCACGCTCAAATGTTAAATAAACAATTGGAAGAAGCTTACATTTGCATAATCACAGCTCCGTCGGGTTAAGAAGCTTAATTATCCCACAATAGGACTTAATATTCCTCGGGAGAGCCTCAGTTAAGTAAATTTTCCTGTACCAAGCTTATGTACTTCGAAATTTCGGAGTATATCGTCAAGCGTACGGGTTCTTTATGGAGCCACAAGCGTATACATGTTGATTATCACACGCTGTAAAATAACGATGGAACACCATAAAAATTCGTCGTATATACCGACCTAAAAGCCGTAAAATACTCACGAAACCTTTCAGCTGATCGGTTAGAAACAAAATATGAAAGCTGTGAGAAGTGAATGTTGTAAAATATAAAAACACTCACCTAGCAATCGATCACCTTCCAAACACAAGCAGTAAGCCAAGATGTTCGTTTTACATCGTGGGCCATCGGTAGGTCATCGTGCAAAGTGTTCGCGAAGAGGCCACAAGAACTGTATTTATTTGTGCTGATTGGCTACGAAGTATATTCTATTGTTACTTACTTACATTCGGAAATCTTACATGACTGCAATAGTGACTACGGCACAGGCCCAGTAGTCACAAAAATTGATTACCGTATAACTAGCGTAGTACTACTTTTGTCTACGCCATTTTGCGCGTGCATTTAGACGGTTGTTTTCCCTATATAGCGCGAGTCCCTTAAAAGTAACGAAAGCCATCGTAATAATGTCGTGTTTTGTGTGGGCTGAAGATTATTGAACAGAGTTCGATGCCACGTGTCACGTCATGACTGATGTCAAATCCGCCTGCATGAAATTTGTGATCAGAGGTGTAGCGCGCAAGTTGAGTATAACCAGAAACTTAAGGATAAAAAACATAAAATTTGACAATTTTGTGAGTAATGGGCCCGTTGCAGTTGGGGTCATGTGACTAAATTTTTACTTTAAAAATTGTTATGGGCCCCGATAGAAGGATTTTTTGGGGCTTTGAAATTTTGGATTCCAGGGTAGGAAAATTTGGCAAGTAGTTTTTTGGGTGGCTTGATTTAAGTACATGTAGGAATTTTTGGGGGGTATTACTGACCTAGGCTAAGTATTCTTGGATGTCGCTAGTGTTGTTAAGCCAGATGAAGGAAAGATCAATCAGATGATATGATGAATAAACAAACCTTCAATTTCTAATGTTTTTAATGTTAAAAGTTTTAAGGGTCAGAAAATCAGCATGCGATTGGTTTGGGGTTAATTTTTGGTCCAGGGATTTTTTTAGGTCTCTAATTTTAGTTCCCATTCGATCATCCCCGTCACTTGAAATCCCTAGTACCCCCCAGGTTTTGGGCGATAACTTAAAGAATGCTGGGAATGAAAAGAGCATGTTGAAAATAACAATATGGCCAAGTTTCAGTTTTCTGGCTTTGAAGAGCAAGGTTATATAACAGTTTGAATTTTTGGAAAATTTAAAGGATTTGTATGTAGAATGTTGTTGGAGGGCAAGGTCTTGTCCATCAACAACGTTTTCCATACAAATCTTTTTTTAATTTTTAAAAAATTTAAACCATCATAAAATCTCATTCTTTAATGTCAGTAGCCTCAAACTTGGCCACATTGCTATTTTCGACATGCTCTTTCCATTTCTGGCATTCTTTAAATTAGGTCTTATGATAACACAAGAATTCATTGGGTATACATTGCTCATATATTTGTGTGATTTATTGTGTACTTTGCTCGCATTGTGTCATTTTCAACCAAAACGTGTTGTGGTAAATGGATTGTTTAAAACTCCAAAGGCATATACATTAACAAACAAGTTCAGTTGCTGCATTGAAATTGTCAAAATATTTTACTGTTGGCTTGCATGGTGGTGATTGCTCAAATGCTACTTTACTGACATAAATAACACACTCTACACTAGAGGTTCATGCGCAGGGGCTCAAAATAACGGCCGGTCAACGGACAATGTCCGGCCAAAATGACGATTTGTCCGGACAAAATTTTGGTTCGGTGGTCATTTTGACCGGTCACATACACGGCTTTCAAACGAGTATTTCTTGAAATTTTACAGTTAAATCATAAAATATCATAGCAGCTTGCAGTCACAAATTTGTAGAATACAGATGAGATGGTCACGCTCTGCGGATTTGTTAGCGGTTTGCTTAAATAAAACAGGAAACATCCACATCTGTAAATACGCTAAACAGACATCAATGAACATCGCATCAATCAACGTCTGCTATTAACACGCATACGCAATTACGGTTTGAATTGTCTGGCGGGCCGAGAAAAATAGCACTCGTTAGTGGATTTAAAAAACTATATGCACCTATAGAAAGTAAGAGTTCGTAGCGTGTTTTTCACCAGCAAGATCATGAGAAAATAATAAAATCATTAAACGCTTTGAATTTTTTAAGCTCACTTCCAAGCGGGCATTAACAAAACCCAGATCGGATCGGATCAGACCGGACTGGATTGACAAAACCCGGACCGGATGTGATCCGACTGACAAAACCTGGATCGGATTCGAAAAAGTCGGATCGCCATAAATTCCCGCCAAAATAGTCACGTGATATCGCTAATCGAGAATGTAAAACCGGCGAAAATCCACCAAGTTCTTCAGTCTCAGACCATCGGCAACTGGTTTTCACCACCTGCTAGTTTATGGCGCCAAGGCTACCCAACTTGAAACTGAAGTAAGAAGGTTTTACAAATAATCAATAAAAAAGCAGGATGTAGATCTAAGGTAACCGCACCTCGTAATCAGACCGTGTTGGTATTACTCCAAAAGTGAATATCTAAGTTCAAAAAGATTACGAACTAAAACTAAATTCAGTTTCTTTTAGTGCTTTGAGGGCTGTACATGAGGATGTGAGACAACTGGCAATTATATTTTTAATTTAGAACTAGAAGAGATAATTACAATAATCATTATACGAGACATTCTGAGAGTCTGAAGATACATTTGCATCAGTTATAGCTGACAAGATACATGTGCATCAGTTATACGCAGGGCCCCTTTTGATACCAGCCAAGTGCTGACTGGGCCACCCTGCCTAAACAAGAAGTTGCTAGCAACTTAAAACCGCGCTTGTATTTGTTGCTACTTAACAGCTTTTTTCCTCAAAAGTCACGGTTAAATTTAACCTGATTGCACTATGAGTAAAGGAATAGAAAAGTAGTCACGCGAGTCAAACAATCCGAGGTTTACGTTGTCCCCGGCTATCTTTAGCTTGGTGGTTTATTCCCTTCTAATGACGTAACGCCTGCATGTTCAGGCACGCTCAATTGTTTACCTTTTAAGCAAATATTTTATTTTCCTTCAAATATTTGAACTCGCTTCGATGGAACTGCCAAAAAATTCACTAAACAAGAAATTGCCTGAACAAGAAATACTCGTAAAATTACAAATAAGTTAATGACCTTTTTTTTTTTCTGGCGAAATAAACTTCCAAGTAAGCACGATCTTATTTGTCACGTTTCGAAAGTGAATGGTGCAACTTCTGCGCATTTCATGGCCAACGTAATACCTTGTTTTACTGTGTGTTTAATATCTCCTTGACGTCCAGCGCTTCGTTAAAACAAAAAGAAAATATATTTTATACACAATAAAGAAAACGAAATCCGAAACATTTTCCGTACAAAACACACGGTTAAATTTAATTTGCTTGTGGAATGAGTGAAGGACTAGCAAAGTAGTCACGCGAGTCACATAATCCGTGGTTTACGTTATCCCCAGCTATCGTTAGCTTGGTGGTTTTTCCCTACTAATGACGTAACCCCTGCATGTTCGGGCACGCTCAATTGTTTACCTTAGCAAATACTTAATTTTCCTTCTAATCTCTGAGCTTGGTTCGAAGAAACGGCCAAAGAATCCACTTTAATTGCCTAAACCCACAAGAAATACTCGCTTCTGGCGAAATAAACTTGCAGAGAAGCAGATTTTATTTGTCAAGTTGTCACGTAGCGAAAGTAAAGCTGCAACATCAGCGCATTCCATTGCTGACGTAATACCTTTTTTTAGTGTATTCAACAACGCTTTGAATCCAACGCTTCGATAAAACCAATAAAGAAAACAATATCCGCAACATTTTCGGGACATTAATGTTTCAACAGCTTTTGACGAATAAACACCACAGGTTGCGTGATTTCAAAGCCCCGATCACGATTTGGCCGAGTGGAGGTTTGCGTCTGGTCACCGACAAAAAAAATACAAACAAGAAGATGCGAGCATCTTAAAACCGCTCTTTTTTAAATTATCTCCAGTTTGCTAATTAACAGTTTTCTTACTCGGAAAAGTCACGGTTAAATTAAATTTGTTTGTACCGAAGAGCAAAGGACTAGCAGAGTAGTCACGCGAGTCACACAATCCGATATTGCACCATCGCCCATAGCCGTTGTGAAATTTATGATGACGTAATGGTCTTAATCTGGAACTTCGCTTGCGACATGTTTGGGCATGAATTAAACATTCTGCTATTTGAACGCTATTAATTTTACACACAATAAAAAAATATATCCGCAACATTTTCCATACATTCTTGTTTCAATTTGTTTGTACTATGAGTGAAGGACTAGCAAAGTAGTCACGCGAGTCACACAATCCGAAGTTTACGTTATCCCCGGCTGTGTTAAACACGGAGCGAGCCTGTAAAAAGGCCCTGTCTAGCACTTTGTTGGCTTCAATTTTAAAAAGTCGTGTCAGAGTAACGGTCGTGAAAGAGAAGAGCTCCGCAAATTTTACTTTTTAAATGCGTTCCCAGTTCATTTATATGGAATTAACAAGCTAATATACAATATAAACTACCAATAATTCTTTCCATAAAAGCTAAAAGAAAATTTAAACAGAATGTATGCAATAATACTGAAAATTCAAAATTGATGTCCACCACGCACAAACACTGTTACGACATGAAAGCTCAAACAGATAATGCTGAATACATCAATGACAATCGTTTCAGTACTTTGATTTTATGGGTCAAGCTAGATTCAAACAACAAAGATAACAATGCTTTGGAAAAAATCTCTACATTTCGAAATTTGGCGAACTAGGAGCTACGCTCTTTACAAACGTTCTTGTTATACTATCGTGAAACGGGAACAATAACCAAATTCAATTTTGAAGCGACAAAATTCAAAACTACAAGTTTCGTTTGCTCTTTGGCTAGCTTTTATGTGGCATATCCTTGACTAAAACCTTATTTTTCAGTAATAAGCGGATTAAGATTTCAGAAAATGAATTTATAAATATTTATTTGTTTACTTGCAACGCATTTATCCAAAGTAATTGTATTCAGTATCGGAGCTAAGCTCAGGTCGCTTGCGGGCAGGAAATTCCGTGATTTCGCAGAACAGTGACTGATAGCTACAGGTATCTTTCACTATTTCTAAACCTCGCTTTCGATTGTTTGCACCCAAACAACAAAACAGAGAATTTTATACACGAGAATCTTGATGCTATTTCTTGTGCTGCTTTGAATCTATTTTTAGTTTAGAAAACGAGATCAGTCTGGATCACGCCACACCAAAAGCCAGTTGATTGCATTTCCCAACCAATGAAATCGTCTTATTGGAATCTGTGATTGGCAGGGATTGGCAGGCTGAACAGTTCAGCCTCGTTATATAGGATCGCTCCGTGTTTAAGCTTGTTGGTTTTTTCCCTACTAATGACGTAACCCCTGCACGTTCAGACACGCTCAATTGTTTACCTTCGCAAATATTTAATTTTCCTTCAAATCTCTGAACTCGCTTCGATGAAACAGCCAAAGAATTCACTTCAATTGCCTAAACCCACAGGAAATACTTGCAGAATTGCAAATAAATTAATGACCATCGCTTCTGCTGATATCAGTAAAGTTTCAAAGAAAACACAACGTTATCTGTCACGTAACGAAAGTGAAACCTACAACATCAGCGCATTCCATGGCTGACGTAATACCTTTTTTTGGTGTATTTAATCTTAGCTTTGGGTCCAACGCTTCGATAAACCAAAAGAAAATATACTTTCTACACAAAAAAGAAAACAATATCCATAACATTTTCCGTACATTAATGTTTTAACAGCTTTTGGTGAATAAACATCACAGGTTGCGTGATTAAAAGTCATGATCACAATTTGGCCGAGCTGAGGTTTGGGTCTGGTCACCGACCAAAAAAATACAAAAAAAAAAAATCCCGTGTAAAACAAGAACCGCGCTCGGCCCATGGCCGCGCGGTTAATTAACAGCTTTCTTTCTCAAAAGTCACGGTTAAATTTAATATGTTTGCATTATGAGTAAAGGACTAGCAAAGTAGTCACGTTAGTCACACAATCCGAGGTTTACGTTGTCCCCGGCTATCTTTAGCTTGGGGGTTTTTCCCTTCTAATGACGTAACCCCTGCACATTCGGGCACGCTCAATTGTTTACTTAAGCAAATATTTCATTTCCTTTCAAATATTTGAACTCACTTCAAGGAAATAGCCAAAGAATTCACTTTGATTGCCTAAACTCACAAGAAATACTCGATGAAGAGGAAACAAATTAAATTAATGACTGTCGCTTCTGCCGACGTAAACATGCAAATGAAAAACAATGTTATTTGTCACGTAACGAAAGTGAAACCTGCAACATCAGCGCATTCCATGGCTGACGTAATACCTTTTTTCAGTGTATTCAACATTCGCTTTGAATCCAACGCTTTGATAAAACCAAAAGAAAATATACTTTGTACACAATAAAGAAAACAATATCCGCAACATTTTCCGTACATTCATGTTTCAACAGCTTTTGGCGAATAAACATCACAGGTTGCGTGATTCAGTCCCGATCACGATTTGGCCGAGTGGAGGTTTGCGTCTGGTCACCGCCAAAAGAAAAAAAAAAAATCCCGTGCAAAGCAAGAACCGCGCTCGGCCCATGGCCGCGCGGTTAATTAAGTTGACCTTACCTTACCTTACCTTACCCTCTTACAGAGAGGATCCGGTACTTCTATTTCGCCACGGTGGTCCTTGCAAATTTGTGTTCATTTTTACTGCTAATGCAATTTTCCTGTTCGTATCTCGTATCTTCTTCGTATCTTCTAGGAAAGAAAATCATAAGCAGGGTCACTGAATGACAAAACTTCTTACCAAGATAATACTGACGAAAAAGAAACAGACAGCGAACGTCTCCTTACTTCTTTCTGTGCCATATTCGATTGGAGATATCACGTGACTATTTTGGCGGGAATTCATGGATTTTTTGGATCCGATCCGGGTTTTGTCAGTCGGATCACATCCCATCCAGGTTTTGTCAATCCGGTCCAATCCGGTCCGGGTTTTGTCAATCCGGTCCAATCCGATCCGATCTGGTCCGATCCAGGTTTTGTCAACGTCCGTTCCAAACACATTGTATTTTGAAGTTTTGACAACTTCCTGACTGTGTTTATCACTAATTACTTAACTAAAAGTTGGTTTGTTAGTAGATTTTCAGCAGACCTGAAAAAGCAACAAAAGACATGTTTTCCGGCACACCCTTACTGAAAGGCCTGGTTGCTAAGCGTTGTAGACAAATGTGAAATCTTTTCTTGGCGGTTATTTTGTTAATACCCTAGCTTGAAATGGGATATTGGTATTGCATGATACAGGAAAGATATCTAAAAGTCAAGGACATAAATCCTTTTTACTGGACAAAGTTGACATGAAGCCGTTGATGTTTCCTTTCTTCCTACATGCCGAGCAAAGGCACAGATATCTCACTTGTAGCATGGGCACAATCATGTGCTATTACTATTTAGTGTTCGGTAGTAAAGACCAGTAAAGTGCTTACAACCAAGATCACCTCCACCCGTAAGTCGTTAACTAATGTAACACTATGCAGAGTAACATAACATTACGGCTACTGAGCATTTTGTTTTATGTAGAGTAGAATGCAGAAGAAATGGAAATTCAAAAAGCGAACATAATAAAATGACACTTTTTGCGATCAAAACATTTAAGCTTAAGCCTTATACCCTTTAACAACGAGTGTTTTAGCTTATGAGGCGAAATTTTTGGCAGAATAGGCTATTGCTTCAAAATAAATACCCAATATTTTGACCGGTCAAAAACGAGACATGACCGAGCAAAAATTGATTTGGCCGGTCAACATGACCGGTCAGTATTCAAAAATTATTTTGAGCCCTGATGCGCAGGCCTCTTGAAACTCTAATGCTTCAATGCCTTTTATGTTTCAGGTCTTGCAGGAGATTAAGTCATTATCAGTTGAAACAACTGAACAAGATGGGTGTGGAACTGCTGTCCTTCTTTTTCCTTCAGTCTTCGTAAACTGAAGAAACTGTTACTCCCTCTTAAACCGTTCTTCACACGCATTCTTCATCATTTGTTTGGTGCCAGGCGTTTCTACCAGTAGCAGTCATGGCTTTCTTGATTTCGCACCTAGGGCGGTGGTCACGTCTAAGATGTCTTGTGGCTTTGTGTGTTATAGGTCTTCTGTTTTTATTCGCACTTTATGGTGAACTGAATTACCTTTGGAAAAGACAACCACACTACAGTACTACTGTCGCTGACACTAAACAGTAAGTTCTTTCTTCATTAGGCACTTCCTGTTGTTGTTGTTGTTGTAAAAAAGAGTAGTGCCCAACCAGTATTTCTAGGAGGTCATGGGTTCAATTCCTGACGGTCAGGGACTCAGAGTTTTTCTTTGTCCCATGCTCATGACAAGTGAATGTAATTTTTACTGTTGTCATTATTAACTGCTTAAAATCCACCATCTGATCTTTAATTATTTATCACAAGAGGATGGTTAATTTCAATGGACGGAAGACAATGATAATAATAATTATAAAATAATAATAATAATAATAATAATAATAATAATAATAATAATAATAATAATTAAAAAATAGAGAAGTCAGTGCCGTGTTTGAATTGTGATATATTTAATGCAGGCTATTTTACCTGCACACACTCCCAGGGGAGTCTTTTGAAAATTAGACCACCCTTGTGTAGCCAATCAGATTGTTTTCTCCTGAATAGCTTAATACATACTGTAATGGTGGGCCTGATAAATAAACTGTACCATTATGATGCTTATTTGTTTCCACAGGAGAGAAGTTACATTAGCAGTGGAAACGATCTCACAGACATCGACACAGAGTTCAGATGGTCTTTGTTCTCCAATCAGAAAAGTTCTCTTTCTCAAGACACACAAAACAGGGTCATCCACTGTAGCCAATATCTTCTTCCGTTATGGTGATGCTTGGGGGCTTTCATTTGTTCTTGGTTCAGACCCGATGGTTGGCTGGCCTCAACGCTTTCGCCTCTCACACACCTTGCCTCGCAATGGACATCAACCAAATTTTCTGTGCAGTCATACAAGATACAATAAAAAACCAATGCATCTTCTCTTCCCAAAAAATACCAGTATTTATGTTACCATCATTCGAAATCCTGTTGAACAGTTTGAGTCAGTTTTCAATTATGTGGAGTTTGGTGAAGTTTTTGGTTTCGGAAGTGACCCAACAAAATCCATTACGTCTTTTCTCAGGAATGGGATAGCATTTAAAGATATTACCAAAAGCCGGTCATCAGTATTAGCCAGGAATCCTATGTTGTATGACTTTGGTTTGGACTACCAGTATTACCAGAATGTTACTGCTGTTCAAGAGTACATTGCATTTTTGGAGAAAGAATTTGATTTGGTTATGATCATGGAGTACTTTGAAGAGTCTATGGTGCTAATGAAGCGCTTGCTTTGCTGGGAATTCGAAGATTTTCTTCACGTTAAATCTAATGAAAGACAAAAAAAAGAAAAAGCTGAAATGAGCGACAACTTAAAAGAAAACATCAAAAGATGGAACAAAGCTGATATGTTATTGTACAAGCACTTAAACAAAACATTTTGGCACCGGATTAAAATGGAAGGAGAAGGGTTTTATGATGACCTTAGAACTTTTCGCCAGATGAATGATAAAATGAATCGTAAGTGCTTCAGTGGAACAACACTTCAGAAAGTGTATGCTGGCAAGTTTGTTGTGGCACCGGCTTTAAATCCTAACTTGCCTGCAGAAACAAAAGAGAAATGTGAAAGAATGACCAGAAAAGAAAATTCATATCTTTCGCACTTAAGGAACAAACAGTCGTCAAAATCAGCTGGTTATATCCACGTCATGCTTGATGACAAAGGGCCGGATAATAAGATTAGCTGGGATGTGGCTAAAGACCTGAAATATGATCCTTTACCAGTTTAAAGATATTGTAATCATAGATCTTACTGGACATGGTCCTGGCAGTTAAACCAACAGGTTATTGGCAGGCAGTCAGTAGGGGCAAAACAAAGTAAACCAGACAGAAAAAGTAGCAAAGAAAGTTTTCAAGAAGGGCAGAAAGAGCCTCTAGGAAACAAGTCTCTCCAGACCATTTTCAAAACGGCTCTGCGAATGCTGGCTCCTAATTGAGCAGAAAAATCCTTTGTATTATGGTATGCCGAATTGGCGAACAATAACTTCAGCGCTGCTTTTGTGTGTTTTTACACTGTGTTTTATCAACCATACTTTAATTTAAATTTACACCAGAGAGCCGAAAAAATCGGGAAATCATTTCCCAGGGGCACTTGCAGGTCTTCTTGAAAACTTTCGTCGCTTCCATTTCTGGTTTCAGGGCTGTGCTCTAATGGCACCCAGGTGCCTCAGGCGACTAACTTTTGCCTTTGGGTGACCAGATAATCTTGTTTCTTTCATATACGTTTTATGCTGGGCACCCTTGATTTCATAGTTTAGAGCATTTGAGCTCGACCTTGTTATTTTTCTTAGAGCACAGCCTTGGGTTAACTTTGTTTCACCCTGACAAACTGCCCCTGGGTCTCCAAGGATGACTGAGGTGACTCTGGATTAGGACAAAGAACCTTCTAATAAGATTAGCTGGGATGTGGGCATGACATGAGATCGGGAAAGTAATCAAGTATGCAATCAGTGGCACCAAATGATGCAATTTGTTACAATAATTATTATTCATTAGGAACGGTAATTGGCTACAAAGTAAGGAACAAAACCAATAGTTCTTATTTTTTAGTTGCGGACCAAATTATTTCATCCTTTTCCTCACTCCCAGAAAAAAAAGACTTGAATGAATGAAGCATTGTTTCAAAAATCTACCAACCAGAAAGAATGCAACTTGGCCAAATATACACTTACAAAATTATACCATGATTGTGACCTGAGCTCCACACACAGGAGGAGGATGTAATTATACAGTCTAATGAGCAGGGCAAAAGGAATGCCAATCAATATATCAACAGGAGAACACCGTTTCACAGAATTAAATGGTTGTTAATGGTTGTTTATCATTAACCCCCAAAATCCGGAAATTTCGGATTGAATGTAAATGGAAAACTAATTTTATTTGGTCTTCCAACAGTAAAGTTCCTGAGAAAACAGAATTTTCTTGAAAGGTGTTCCCAAATAGAATTTTTCCGAAGAAAATGCTTATATCTACTGCCAGTTCCAGATCTTTTGGCAGTTTCTCAGGTAAATGGAACATGCCAAATCTCATTTGGAATTCCAGTTTGGCATTTTGCCTTTACCATTTACCCAAACTGTGGAACAACCGGTTTCCCATGTAAAAGGTAAACAACCAATATTTCTCCACCAGGCAAAGCACATTTCACATACCCAACAATTCATCTCTCTCAGCAACCAGAAAAACACTTTTGACTACACCTAGTTTCACAACACCAACATTGGGTGCCCTGTGTCATATTGCCAAAAGATGTTGATTACGATCACAGAAATTTTTCTTACTATTTTATAGGTAGTAATTTATTATACTCATGTACAATTATAAGATAAGGAATTGACTGGGTTGGGACCAAATTTCATGTTGATAGGTTTTTTGTTTTTGTTTTAAGGGCTCTTTTGTATAATTTGTATATTGAGCTGGAAAAGCCTGTGGTTATTGTGAAGTTACAATAATATGGGGATGCAACTTAATACTTTGTTTGCTAGCCAATGTTTTGGATCTTCAACTCAATGTAAAACTTTTTAACATAGAGTTTCAGATGTATTGTGTGGTTTCGAGAAGTTATCCATACCCCCCTTGCCGCCCTAAGGACCCCAACCCCTTTGGAAATTCCAATTAAACTTCATACATTTCCTTTAAGATTTTGGCCTTTGAGATCCACCAACCCCAGGAATTTCCAATCCTTTCTGTAGGGGGAGTATGGACATTTTCCGTAACCAGACATTGACCCTTCTAGATTTAGTGGCCTTTTCTTTCGCTACTTTTGGACGTTCGTGACTTTCGAGTATAGATTGATAATTCTAGTCACATTATTTTGTATTTCAAAGGTATTTATTACTAGTTATTGTCTATTTAGAATAAAGGTTAGAAAGGATAAATCTTTGTCCTTGCAGCTTTACTCTGCATTGTTTATGATATGTGTACTTTCCTAGTTGCTCTTTAATACTGGTATATTTGAAAGTGCAAGTGACTTATTAGCAATGGGAAGCACAAGTTGTTATCAATTGATGAATGGATGTATGAAGCAACAAAGAAACAAACAGGGGGAGAGAGATATGAATGGATGAATGAAAAAAAAATGCACTAGCATTTTGTGTGTTTTTTTTCCAATTATATAGTGTCAGTTAATCCAATATTGTCAACAGATTATTTTTTTATTTACTTGTGCCAACTGTCCAAATTTAAAATATATTGGATACTTTTTGAAGGAACTGTCCAAATTATTTGAGATCAATCAATTGTTGTGTATTTTCCTTTTTCTCTAATTTTGAGGGTCAAACATTTGCCATGTTCATCTACTTTTGGATGCTATATGATTAGTTTTTAGGTAACAGGACTACATGCTTGTCCAATTTGGAAATAATTGGATTAAAAAAATTCCTCAGACTGCCAAATAAATTGGACAAGGCCGTAATTATTTCCAAATTGGACAGCATGCAGTCCTACAAATAGTTTTGAATTTCTGAGAAAAAATGTTTTTAATTCCTACTTCAAGAACTCCATCAGTCCAGACTAGATTCAGTGTTGCTAGGTTGAAAATTGACCATTTTCATTTGATTTTGCCTGCCAAACCATTGAGGGATAAAATGGAAACTGGGATTTGGGCAAATTTTCACTGGGAAAATGGGATTTGGGTCACTGGGATTGGGAATCACAGACAAGATAACAATGGAACTGGGACTGGGATTTTGAAAATTTGGGAAAGCAATTTGCCGGGAAATGGGATTTGGGCAAAATTTGGGCTGAGAAAATGGGATTTATACCCTCTCCCCTTCAAGATCCTCCTTCAGAAACCTTTTCATACTACCAACTTATTATACGAGTATTCCTTGTCTAAATGATTCAATACCTTAAAATACGCATAGCCACTCAGTGCATTTGTTTTTTCTCCCAATCGTTTGCAGCCCGCCATCTTATCGTAGTTATCTTGTACCCAGGTTCTTCTCGATCACGTCCATATCACGTGTTGCACCAAGTGAGAGATGATTGGATAAGTGATTGGATAGCTCTTGGCAGGTTTTTTCTTTGGCAAAACACGAGAGCCTCCGGGAGCACGTGAAATAACGCCAAAAAGAAAAAAAACAATATGCATTCATCTAAGAAGAAGATACGCCACGCAGTTTCCATTAATTTTATCAAGCAACTCTGGGCAACCAAAATCTGAAGCGGATCAATCGGGCTTCCCGTCCCGAAGCTAAGGCTTTAATGCAATCATCGATCGCAACTCTTCAAGCGCCACCTGTGTATAAGCTTAACAAACAGGGAAAAAGCTTGTTTTGGCAAGATTTCCGCACAGCCCCATACATTAATTATGCATACAATTTTCTGATTGACTCGTTCTTTTCATGATTGCTGTTTGTTTATAATGATGTCAATGATAGTATGAAATAGTTGCATACATAATTAATGTATGGGGCTGTGCGGAAATCTTACCCTTGTTTTTAACCTCATCGAACTGATAAATACTTTACTGTACGGGTGTTTGGTGAGTATTCATGTTTATAGTAAATGTAATAAACAGGGTCGGCCAGCGGGCTAAGTGGTATACCAATATACCTGAAAACATGTACCCAGTATCAATCGCCGGCTTTGTACATACACGGAAAAAGTTCACCAGGTATGCGTAAAGCTGCAGTTTGGACCAGAGAACTATTGGTTGGTGTAAAAAAGAGCTCATTTAGGCCCAGTTCAGACGTCGTGCTCCTGCCGTGCCGAACTAAATTCAGGACAGCCTCGTCCCCAGGCGATGCTCCCTGGTCGCGCGCGGTGCACTTTGCGTTGTGGGATTGATAATTCGCGGATCGCTTGGCGTTGTGGGACTGTTGCGAACGAGAAGGGGGACGCCTGGCAGATCTTGTTCGGTTTCTTGGCAAAAATATTCGGTTTCTTGTCAACACATATTGTAAGTGGTCATCTCAGCAGCAATCTGAGCAGCTTTACCTGCCTCGTACATGGTGAAATGAATGAAAACGGAAAGCTGTTTGCTGACTTCTGCTCCTTCAACAAGCTTGTCATTGGCGGAAGCGTCTTTCCGCACAAGAGAGTACACAAGGCGACTTGGGTCTCTCCAGACGGCAGAACCGAGAACCAGATTGACCATATCTGCATATCATCTAAGTTCAGAAGGTCATTGCTTGATGTTATAGCAAAGAGAGGGGCCGATGTTGCTTCAGATCACCACCTTCTTGTAGGCAAATGCCGGTTGAAGCTGAAGAGATATAACACTGGCATGCAGAAGATAAGCCATAAGTACAACATCAGGATGCTGAAGGATGATGGGATAAAGAACAGATTCCAGCTCACCATCTCCAACAAGTACCAAGTGTTGGCAAGCCTTCAGGAAAATGAAGAGCATCGGGAGGAAAGGGATAACCAAAGAACAGTCAACGAAATGTGGCAGGGCATAAAAAATGCATGGAAGGAGACATGCGAGGAAATGCTGGGAAGAGAGCGCAAACAGCACAAGACATTCTTAAGTCTGGACACCCTGAAGAAGATAGAAGCAAGGAAGAAGCCGAAGGAGACGTTGAATCACAGCAGGACACGAGCTAAGACAACAGAAGCTCGCATCAGATACTCAGAGGTCAATAAGGAAGTTAAACGTAGCATCAGAAACGACCGAAGGAACTTTGTAGAAGACCTTGCACGACAGGCAGAGGAGGCATCAGGCAGAGGTGATGCAAAAGAGCTATATTCCATCACGAAGAAACTGGCAGGTGATAGAAAGATCCCGGACAGACCTGTCAAAGACAAGAGCGGAGAGCTGCTCACTGATCAGGAAGAACAGCGAAAAAGGTGGGCAGAACATTTCAAAGAACTACTCAATAGACCTCCGCCAAGCGAGATGCCTCACATGCAACCAGCCGACACACCTTTACAGGTCAGTGAGAATAAGCCAAATGAAGCAGAGATCAAAAGAGCCATCAGACAACTGAAGAATGGAAAAGCAGCTGGTCCCGATGGCATACCATCAGAAGCCATCAAGGCAGATATAAACACCTCGACCAAAATGCTGTATGAACTGTTTGGCAAGATCTGGGAAACGAACGAGATACCAGATGATTGGAAAGAAGGCTACCTAATCAAACTTCCAAAGAAAGGAGATCTGAAGGAATGTAAGAACTGGAGAGGCATCATGCTGCTGTCAACAGCCGGAAAAGTACTAAATAGGGTAATTCTGGAGAGGTTGAAAGAAGAGGTAGACAAACGACTGAGGGAAGAACAGGCTGGGTTCAGGAAAGATAGGTCATGCACAGATCAAATTGCTACCCTGAGGATCATCTTGGAGCAGTCTTTAGAGTGGAACTCTCCTGTTTATACAACCTTTGTGGACTATGAGAAGGCATTCGACAGCGTTGATAGGGAAGTGTTGTGGAAGCTGCTACGCCACTATGGCATCCCAGACAAATACATCACTCTTATACAGAAGACCTATGAGAAGTGCACCTGTAGAGTCATCCACAATGGAGTTCTTTCAGAACTGTTTGAGATGCTCACTGGAGTGCGCCAGGGTTGCTTACTGTCGCCCTTCTTGTTCCTACTTGCCATCGACTGGATAATGCGGAGGACGACAGAAAATCATCAGGATGGCATTCAGTGGACACTCACGACCCGGCTAGAAGACCTTGACTTCGCCGACGACATCGCCCTTCTCTCACATAACCACAGGAGCATGCAATCCAAGCTAACAAGACTGGCAAAAATCTCAATGCAGACGGGCCTTAGGATCAGCAAATCCAAGACGAAGGTGATGAGGGTAAACACCAGGAATTTAGAGAGAATAGAACTAGCTGAGGATGAAATCGATGAGGTGGAGGACTTTGCGTACCTTGGAAGTAACATCAGCAAGGACGGTGGATCTGATCAGGACATACGAGTGAGGATCGGAAAGGCAAGAACTGCATTTGCCATCTTGACACCGGTTTGGAGATCAAAAGTGATTTCCAGAAAGACCAAACTACGGATATTTAATACCAACGTAAAGTCGGTCCTCCTTTACGGCTCTGAAACGTGGAGAGTAACAAAAGCAAACTCCACCAAACTGCAGACCTTTATCAACAAATGCCTGAGGTCCATCATGGGCATCCACTGGCCAGAGGTCATAACAAATGAAGAACTATGGACAACAACTGAGCAGGAAAGGATCAACATCCAGATAAGAAGGCGAAAGTGGGGTTGGATTGGGCACACCCTCAGGAAACCTAACTGCAATGTCACCAAGCAGGCACTGAGATGGAACCCACAGGGGAAGAGGAGCAGAGGCCGTCCCAGGAACAGCTGGAGGAGGACGGTAGACAACGAGGCGAAAAATGCTGGCTACACCTGGTGGCAGTTGGAAAGGTCAGCACAGAACAGATCACGGTGGAGAGCAATTGTTTCCGAGGACCTATGCTCCACCAGGAGCGAAAGGGTATAAGTCAAGTGTGGTGTCGTGTACATGTAATTTGCCATGCTCACACTTTTTTTCTTTGTTTATCCTAGGTACTTAAGCAAGCCATTTGAAGAAAATGCACATGTGTCTCTTGATGGCAGGACTCTTGATTCAAGTCTTCTCGATGTCACACAAATCACTTCTACCAAGAGAGAAATTGTGTTTGAGGAAGTGCTCTTGAATGGAAGACAAAGAGCAGACCTACCGCTGACGCGCTTGTTTGTCACCAAAGAAGAGAGGGAAACAGCATCCCAACTAAAGAATTTGAAAAAAGCTGATTTAGTGAAAAGGATTGAAGAACCGCTCGTCGAATTTCGATGGTAGCAGCTTCCCCTCGCGCCGCAAGTTGGCCAAGACTGGAAGGTAGCGCCCAAGTCTTGTTCTGCAGATGGCTTCCAACTCTTTTACAGAGCCAGCATGATCACGGATGACACGATCATGCTCTCGATGGTCCACGATCTTTAACTCGGCAATCGCCACGAAGTCCCGGACGGTGCTCCTCGGACATCCAGCGAGACGAAACGCATTGGCCATGCTGCAGCGGTTATCCTGAAGCACCTGAAGCACCCTCTCGTACCGACCGTGGATACTAGACAGACTATGAGCGTTGACGCGGCCGATCTCTGGCTGTTGCTGAGACGTTCGCTGCTGGTGGTCAGGTTCTGGATCCTCGTTTCGTTTACGGAGTGACTCGACCTCTGCCTTCAGATCTGCGATGACCTTTTTTGCCCGCATGAGTCGTCTTTCCTTGTTTTTAATCTCCTCGTCCTTTGTGCTCACGAGGTTGGTCAGTTCTTCTAAGTCAGCGTCCCGTTCTGCCAAGTCCTGCACTAGCTGCTCGTTCTGGTCTTGAAGATTTTGGAACGCCATGCCAACCCTCTCGTGCTCTTTCTGCAAGTTGCTGTACAGCTTGCGGAGATCTTTTCCCTTTGGATCTTCCTTAGAGGAGGACTGTTTCTGATTTCCTGACTTCTTTTTTTTACTAGCCGGAGGAGCCGGGGATCCCTTCGACAACATACTCGCTACCATCGCTGAGTTCTGTCCACCAAACTAAGATTTCTTAGTTTGAAAACAAACGGCTCCTTTAGAAGCCACCAAATAAAATAAAGTCTTTAACCAACATTGTGTGATAAATCTAATTAGCCGCAAGCGCGTGCCTACAATTGTAGATCAATTATCGCGCCACGCATCCGAGTCAAAATAATTATCGGATTATGACAGTTACTAATTAATAAAGACAAAATTTGGGAGAGCAAAAATCATTTTCTTTTTGCTTGAAATTCGGAAGAGAAACACAAAGTCATCCAAAAGCATACTAATTACGTGTCTGAACCTGCAAGAATAGAAAACTGTGTTAGTCAAAAGCTAAGGTAACCGTCATTTATACATACATGACATACCCTAAGCGCTCGCTAGGCATTGTTGGGCAATTTGTTGGTGAAGCCACGTGAAAGCCAAGCGACACGCGAAGCTTCAAGAGTAGCTTTTCCCTGGGATTTCCTTTTGGATTAAATGACCTTCGAACCTTATTTCATTGATTGTTCCGTGATTAACTTTCGCAAATGATATATCGGTTTCGCTTTTCAAAAGCTGTGGTGCTTTCAATAAACATCTCGGGAAGAAATAATTTGACCTTCGATCGGTAAGTACAATTACCCAGCATCTTTACTGCGTGTTTTCATAACAAATTTTCTTCTTTTGGTAGCCTGTCGGTAACCTGTCGGTAATCTGTCGGTAATCTGTCGGTGATATGTCGGCCGACAGTTGACCGACAGTCGGCCGACAGGTTTTTTGGGGAGCTCTTCTTCACAATTACCAACATTTCTTCACGGGAGGCCTTCTAGAGTTTTTCTGATCTTTCGATTTTTCGGGAAGTTTTCCTTCATCTTTTGGCGGTCTCCTCTTTTTGTATCGAATGCGGTTAATTTTTCCATCTTCGCCATCTCCTTTAAGGATTTCGTGATGTTCTTTTACCAGCTCTGATGACTTCGCTTGTTTCACGGCTTTCTCGAGTGTTAGCGTATCGTCTTGCATGAGCTTTAGTGATAACACAGCGTTACGAATGCCAACAACGATTCGGTCGCGTATTAATTCTTCTTTCAGAGTTCCGAACTGGCAGGTGTCTGCAAGTTCGTACAGGCTCTCAATGAAATGGATTACGGATTCTTGCTCGCCTTGAACCCTTTGGTTGAATCGAGCTCGTTCGAAAATGACGTTCGTGAGGCCCACGAAGTGCGTTGCGAAACGTCCTTTTACGGTCTCGTATTCTTGGTCTGCTTCAGCGAGTTGAAAGCTTCTGAAGATTTCGTTCGCATTTCCGCCCATAGCGTAAACCAACGTGTTTATCTGGACCTTCTCGTCTTTTTCGTCGAGGCCAGCAGCAATGCGATAACATTCGAAGCGTTCGATCCATCTTTTCCACTCCTCGGGTTTCTTTGAATCCAATTTCTCCGGTAAAGGAATTTGTGATGATGCCATGTCGTCCCCACTGACTCTTAGTCGATGCTATCGGCCGGGTTTACCTTCGTTTTCCGATGCAAGGGTTGAACAACACTTCTGACACCATGTAAGGTTTTTATTCTACTCTCTAGATCCTAAGTGATTTTACAATACACGTGTCTCGATTATAAAGTAAATATGATATCTCAGGATGTCACGTGTTAATTAATCCATAACCGCACAGGAAAGTGACGCTGGCTCGGCTTCTGAATGCGAGGATGAGCCACCAGCATCAGTATTGCAAGTTTACTGTATCGCCATGGACTGTTTGAGAGACTCAATCAGTAGAATCATTAATGAAGACCAATGTGCCATTTTTCAGGAGCTTTGTACCATTATTCCAAGGACAAGCTTGCTTGAACTACTGCAGAAGTGCTTCCCAGGACTGTACATCATTGATGAGGATGCTCTTGGTGAATGTGTTGGGACTATCCCAGAACCAGCAAAAGCTAATTAATATTGTTTATGAAATTGTGAAAGAAGAAAGGGAAAAGCTGCAGTCAGACTCTCAATCCTTTTGTCAGACTTATAAAGATCTTGAGGTGCTCCAAAATTTTGATGAAGAGGAATGGTTCTCCAAGCGAAACCCCATTGTAAGAGCCATCGTTGAAGGATTATCCTCACTCGAGAAAAATCGTTTTCAACGTTGCCTTGCACTGGAACATTTATATCATTTAAATGGTATGAAATTTGTTGGGCCATGCAGCTTTATGACCAACATCAGTCTCCTGGCTGTCAGTAATTCAAAGCTGACAGTCAATATGTTTGGTAAGGCACTGCCTGGTGGTACTTATTCTACATTAAAATCTTGGACGAAAGAGCTCAGCTCTACTCCAAATGAATTTCCACCTGGAGATTGTATGATTGCCATTGACAACGATCAGATTGTCCAGCGTCGATGGAAGGTTAAAGTGGGGTAGAAGGCAAGAGTTAGTGTTGCAACGAGTGTGTGCCAGGCTGAGGTGGACATCGAAGGTTCCTTACAAACCAGAAGTGATCTAGCTCCAAGGTAACAATAAAATTAATAACAGAAGGTGAATTTTACTTTGCAAGCTGTCATGTTTGTATGCCTATTTAAATGCGGATGCTTTGTATACCGTGATTCAAGTGAGGCTTTTAATGTGAGGGCGGCATTTATTTAAAATTAAATTTTTTTCTTCCTAACAATAGCATGGTTATTGAACATTTGAATTTTGAAAACAGAAAAAATGTTTACTTGAAAAGTTATTTTCAATATTTTAAAGCATTGACAGTTACAATCAAGGAAAATGTTACCGGCGACCTTTCGCTCGATAAATAGACTCCAAATTCATCCAAAAAACGGTCCAAAGAACTATCCACAATTGCAAAGCTGGCAGAATTACAAATTCTTTAATCTCCTCAGCAGGATACAGAAAGAACCGTAAAACTAGAAAGTAAATACATGACGAAATTCGATGAGAAACTGAACCGTTTGCGAGTACTTGTAAGAACAAAATACAAGAAAATCTCATGACAATACAATAAGTCAAAGCGAAAATGAGCTACGAATTACCTTTGTCCAGCGACGAGGGCAATGGACTGGTCTTAAATCTTAAAGAATCCAAGGAAAAAGCTCTATTTCGGCACAAACGAGCAAGGTAACTTCGACTGCTATAAATCTGACGTTTGCGAGCACACGTGCTTTCCCGAGCGCGTGCTAAGAACCTTGGGAATTTACCCAAGCGTCTTTTCGGCTTAACGTTAGTTACATGGCTCCCCAACAGTGGGAGTCCACTGTTCAATACATACAGGAAATCTCACTAATGAAAATAATCTTGTCAAATCCGGTCAGAAAGGGTTACGTGACAAAGTCCTTAACAGTTCTTAATGTCTTTCTTGGCACTAAGCCTCTGATTCGGCAGGCTCCTCGACGGGGAATTCCCGGTCTTGAGGTAAAATCAGCACCAACTTGTGAACTGGTCTTTCCAGGCGCTGAATTTCGCTTGTTCTTCTTCCATGATTATCAAGAAGTCGAGTTCCGATAGCTAGGACGACCTTTCGAACGAAACCATCATCACTTGGGAGGGTCTGCTCAACTCGTGCTAGCTTCCATTTGTTTCTTGGGACGTGATCATCCTTCATCACAACTATATCACCAATCGCTAGGTTTTTGCGCGGTTTGGTCCACTTCTGACGCACTTGTAGTGTGTGTAGAAATTCTCTTCTCCATCTATTCCAAAATTCGTTGGCGAGATGCTGTACCCTCCTCCATCTCTTTCTTGAGTAGAGGTCGTCTCTTAAGAACACACCTGGAGGAGGCATCAGCACTTTAACCTTCATTGTGAGGAGGTGATTCGGTGTCAATGGCTCTGGAGCACCTGGGGACATCACATTGCTTACGGTGAGTGGTCTTGAATTCACTATGTTCTGCACTTCTTTCATAAGTGTGCGAAAGCTTTCATCATCCAACTGGGTTCCAGACTCTTGAAGCAGCACTGCGAGAACATTTCGCACAGTTCTTATCTGCCGTTCCCAACTTCCGCCCATATGGCTCGCTGAAGGAACGTTCATCTCCATCTCGATCCAGTCGCAATTCTCCTTTAGTAAATGACTGCTTACTTTCTCACAATCCATCTCATGTAGGGCATCTGCTAGTTCTCGCTTGGCTCCAACAAAGTTTGTGCCGCGGTCAGATCTGATCTGGCGAACGGGTCCACGCTCAGCTAGAAAACGACGAAGTGCATTTATGTAAGAATCAGTCTCTAGCGTGTTAGAGGTTTCGATGTGGACTGCCCTTGAAGACATGCAGGTGAATATCACTCCATACCACTTAACTTCTTTACGACCGTCCTTAATATAGAAAGGACCAAAATAATCCACCGCACTGTACGTAAAGGGAGGAACGGGCTCTGTTCTATCCTTAGGCAGGTCTGCCATCTTCTGATCTTGAGTGGGTGCTCTAAATCTTCTGCAAATTGTGCACTTTGAGACGAAACATCCTACTGCTGATGTACCACCAATTACCCAGTATCCATGCTGGCGGAGCTCGTTAAGGGTCATCCCACTTCCCTGATGTTTAATGGCACGATGGCAATCTTGTATTATCAACTCGGTGATGTGAGATCTTCTTGGCAATATGACTGGGTGTTTGACACCTTCTGGCATGTTAGCTCTTCTGAGGCGACCGCCAACTCGCAGGATTCCATCGGCATCTAGAAAGGGGTCAAGGCGATACATACAGCTAGTCTTCTTCAAACTTTTGTCGCGCTGTTTTACAGCTTCTCTATCTAGGAATTCTCCAGCATTCAGGGAGCACAGTGTTCTGATTTCTTCCATAAAGTGTTCATGCTGCAGGCTGCGCATGATTTCCGTCTCTGCCTGGGCTAAATCATCTACTCTTGGTTTCTGATGTTGGAGGTTGGGAACTTCTCTCAACTTGCCTTCACGAACTTTGCTCTCTTTGATCTTTCTTTCCTTTAGACGCTTCTTTAGTAGTAAACATAATGCCACTGCATTCTTGGCTCTGAACCAGTCAGAGAAGCTATCCAATCTGCTAATTTCAAAGTGGTCAGGAAATCTCTTCAATGTCTGGGTAACAAGGACGGAGACACTTTTCACTTCCGGGTCCTGTGAAACAAGGGGACCAGGCTCGTAACATGCTTGTACTGAATGAATGTTTGAATTCCAAAGAAATTTCGGGCCCTTCAGCCAACGTGAATCGTGTACAAGTTGATGAGCTGTGAGGCCATGTGAGGCAGCATCAGCTGGGTTAGAGTCAGTCCCCACGTAATGCCATTGGTCAGGTTTTGTACGGTTGTGTATTTCTTGTATGCGGTTTGCTACAAAGGTGTGAAAACGCCTTGCTTCGTTGTTTATGTATCCTATCACTACTTGACTATCAGTCCAAAACAGTTCGACGACATCTTGGTAGTCTAACTCCCTTTTGAGGCACTGGCTGACCTTGGTGGAAACTACTGCGGCAGTTAGTTCAAGTCGAGGGATGGTCATTGCCTTCAAGGGTGCTACTCGAGCCTTTCCCATGACAAATGAAACATGTGGCTGGTCTTGTTGATTCACAAAGCGAATGTAGCTGCACTGACCGTATCCGCTCTGGCTCGCATCCGAAAAGTGATGCAGCTCAACACTCTTTACTTCTCCAAAGCCTTTAGGTTTGAAACATCTTGAGATTTCCAGCTCTTCTAAGACATGCAATTCGTTTCTCCACCTTTCCCATCTAGGTCTTAGGTTGTCGGGGATTGGATCGTCCCAGTCCACATTCCCACGACAGAGTTCCTGAAGGATTTGTTTTCCAACCAGGATAAGAGGGGCTGCGAAGCCAAGAGGATCATACACTGAACATACGGTGGAGAGAATTCCTCTTCTGGTTAACGGTCGATCTTGAAGGACGATCCGGAATCTGAAACAATCAGTCTCTATGCACCACATGATGCCCAATGTGCGTTCAATGGGTAGCTGGTCAAACTTCAGGTCCAGATCTTGTAGTCCAGTGGCTCTATCTTCAGGAGGGATTGCCTCGAGTACTTCCTTGGTGTTGCTGACAAACTTGTGTAAGCGGATACCAGCCTTGGCACACATGGCTTGACTGTTCTGGATTAAACTTGTAGTGGCAGAGATTGTACTGAGTGACTTCAAGCCATCATCGACATAGAAGTTTCGTCGTACGAAGTCGGCAGCTTCAGTTCCAAATTCTTCTTCCCCATCATTTGCTGCTTGCTTGAATCCGAAATTGGCACATCCAGAGGAAGAACCGGCTCCGAATAAATGGACCTTCATCCTGTACTCAATGGGTGCTGCATTTAGATCACTGTTCTCCCACCAGAAAAATCTCAGGAAATCTCTGTCCTCTTCATTCACGAAGAATTGGTGAAACATAGACTCAACATCACAAGAGAATGCTATGGCTTCTTGGCGGAACCTGCACAGAACGCCAACCAAACTGTTCGTGAGATCCGGCCCTTGTAGCAGGTTTTGGTTCAGGGACGTTCCGGCATAACGTGCACTGCAATCAAATACAACACGGATCTTACCCGGTTTTTTTGGGTGATATACACCGTGGTGTGGGACATAATTGACTCTGCCAATTTTGCTAGCAATGTCACCTTCACATCTTTCAGCACAATCTTCTAAAACCCTTTCCATGAACTTCACGTAATCCTTGTAATAGCCTGGGTCTCTTTTAAAGCGTTCCTTCAAAAGGAAGAGACGTTTGAGGGCTAGGGAACGGTTGTTTGGGAGCTCCACTTCTTCTGAACGTAGGGGTAGTGGCATCTCATAGTGTCTATCTTCTCGCTTGTGGATTCCTTCACCAAGGATGTTAAGGAACCTCTGGTCTTCAACAGATAACGATCGCTCATTTTTGTCTCCACATCTCTCTTGAAAATCTAACTCAAACATCTCGTTTACTTGAGCAGGATTGAAGACTTCCTTAACATGAGATTTCAGGGCAAATGTTGCTCCATAGCGGGGCTTGGTGCATTCACCAGTGCTGGTCAGTTCTCTTGTAATGATCTTGTTAGTCCAAACGTCATGATCTTCATGCGAATCAGATGGAGGGGAAAGGCATACTCTGCCAATGATGCCCCAACCAAGAGCAGTTTTTACTCCATATGGATCATTGTCAGAACCAGGTATTACCTCTCGCGGTTTTATGGCTCTTGGGCAATTTGTTCCGATCAGCAAACCAACTTCTAAATCCTTCCTGTATGGCATTAGTTCATTTGCAATAGGCTTCAAGTGTTCCCAACACATAGCCACCTCAGGCTTTGGAATCTGTGAGCTCTTGAAAGGGATCGTCTGTCTCGTGAACGCCTGTGGTAAAGGAATGCTGTTTTGGTGCTTCAAATCCATCACGGTAATGCCTTTGACCTTGTGACTTTCGATCACTTCATTTTCCTCATGCAGAGTGGATAACAGCAGGTGACTCTTAACACCTTGAAGTCCAAGCTCCTGTCTCAACTTCTCAGTAATGAATGTTGCATTTGACTGGCAGTCAACGAGGGCATAGGTCATTTGCTTGTTTTCAGGGTTTTCACAGCTAGATACCCATACTGGAATAATCAAACTTTGGTCTTGTCCAGATTCCTGACCTTCAACTCCACATACTCGTGTACACTTGGCAGATGCTGGTTCAGATGTTGGCACAAGTAATGGCTCGGATGCTGGTTTCAAAGCTTGTTCTGCTTGGACTGGCTTGTCTGGTTGCTGTTCTCTATGCAGACATGTGGGATGCTGTTGTTTGCATGATGCACACTTCAATCTTGATGTACACTTATTTTCCTTTGCCATATGGCCATGCTCTAGGCACCTCAGGCAGAATCCTCTCTTGATAAGAAATGACAATCTTTCCTGTAGAGAAATCTTCAAAAGTTCTTGGCAAGCGTTCAAGTCGTGGGGCTTCTTGCACCATGCACATGGTTTGCTGTTATTTTTCTTTGGAGTATCTGAAGGTTCTCTAACATCCGTTAACAGCGAATTGAATTGGGGGTGTCCTCCATGACCAGGATCTCTCCTTCGGTTCTTCCTTTTGTCCTCTCTTTCTTGCTTAATGACTTCTACACTGGAAAGTACGGGTAGACACTGTATATCAGCTATCTCGGTGACGAAGGTGACAAATGCTGAGAAAGGAGGAAACTTGTTGTCTCCATGTTTTTGTTGATAGTCACGAACCTTACTTCCCCATTTGGGATGAGCCCAGCCAGGAAGGATCTTAACTAGTTTTTTGTTGTCACTTTCCTTATTCAATGTTTCGAGATCCTCGACTGAATGCATTGCAAGTTGGCAAGTTCGTAAGAAGTCAGCGAATTCCCTCAAGGCAGTTCCATCCCTTGGGGTGATCCTCTGCCAATTTTCTAACTTTCTTCGAAAGGCATCAGCAACGACCGATGGATGGCCAAATCGTTTCTCTAAGATGTTCTTTGCTGTTTGATATGCATCAGGCGATGACAAAAACTGATAACCCTCCACGACCTTCCTTGGAGCTCCAGACAGATATTGAAGCAAATACAGGATCTTTTCACTGGGATTGGTAGCTCTCTTCTCTATCACAGTTTCAAATGCACTTTTCCAAGTTGGCCAATCCAATGGGTTACCAGTGAAAACTGAAAGATTCGGTGGCGGCATTCGAGCGGCTTGAAAACTTTCTGTAATCGCTTCCGTGATGCTGTGTGAATTTACTGCTGAATAAAGTGGGGTGGAGAATGTCGGCATTGTTGTTTGGGCATGCAGTGGAGAAAAGGATGTGGTTGTTGCTGAATAGAGTGGGGTGGAGAGTGTCGTCATCGTTGTTTGGGCATGCAGCGGAGAAAAGGATGTGACTGATGGTCTGAGCACAGATGGTCTTACTCCAGGAGCTCCATGTGCAACAGGAGTTGAGGCTGTAAGAGGAATGGTGCTTACAACAGTAACCGAAGTGTTCTGCTGGTGATCCATCGAATTAATTGATGTAGCATTTGTGTCAGCTGCAGTAGTGGATAGTGCCGATACATATTGACGTACACGATCTTCCTTATCAATTTCGCAAGGGATGTCATCCAAACAATCTGGCATGGTTTTCTCATCATTTTCCTCTTCTTCAATCTTGGCCAGGGCGGCAGCTTCAGCTTCAGCTCTTTCATAATCCTTCTTCTTCTGCATTTCTTCTATTTCACACTCTTTCATTTTTAATTCCACCTTCTTCTGCATTTCCAGCTTAGCATACTGCCATTCTACTTTCCTCTTTGCTGCTTCAGCTACGGCCCTTGCTCTTATCTCAGAGGGATTTGAGCTCCTCGTTTTTCTTGACAATGATGATCTAGTTGACAATCTACTTGCGCGAGAATTTATCTCATCCCTTTCTAATATGAAAATCCGTTCCCCAGCATTTGTTCTTAGTTGCACTGCCCGCTTCAAGAGGTCAGACGATTCACCACAGAGTTGCTGCAGTTCTTCTTCTGATAAAAAGGGTGCGTACCCAGATCGTGCTATTTCGAAAGCCTGTCTACTTTTTTCCAATTCAGTCCTAAGCTGGCGAAGTTCATTAACATCAGTTGCATCTATCCATAACATATCGACTCTGTCAACACAGTTCCTTAATTTGACTAAGGTATCTTCATAACTCTTCTTCTTAAATGGCAACTGATACTCAAAACCCTTTTGTGTAAGAGTGCGTTTCCTACCTTCCGGTTCACCAGTTGCTGGTTGGACATCTTGCATATCCCCTGTATCCTTTGTTTCATCTTCATTCGGTTTGTTTATTTGCGCCGACGTCGACTCGCTCATCTTGAGATGATCCAGGATCCAATGTCCACGTGTCCAGTCCACGGACTCGCAACCAAAGTTTTACTGTTACCGGCGACCTTTCGCTCGATAAATAGACTCCAAATTCATCCAAAAAACGGTCCAAAGAACTATCCACAATTGCAAAGCTGGCAGAATTACAAATTCTTTAATCTCCTCAGCAGGATACAGAAAGAACCGTAAAACTAGAAAGTAAATACATGACGAAATTCGATGAGAAACTGAACCGTTTGCGAGTACTTGTAAGAACAAAATACAAGAAAATCTCATGACAATACAATAAGTCAAAGCGAAAATGAGCTACGAATTACCTTTGTCCAGCGACGAGGGCAATGGACTGGTCTTAAATCTTAAAGAATCCAAGGAAAAAGCTCTATTTCGGCACAAACGAGCAAGGTAACTTCGACTGCTATAAATCTGACGTTTGCGAGCACACGTGCTTTCCCGAGCGCGTGCTAAGAACCTTGGGAATTTACCCAAGCGTCTTTTCGGCTTAACGTTAGTTACAGAAAATATATATATATGTGTATTTAGGCTTGCTCAAACTTGATTGCTGCATTTGCCTTTTTATTCTAATATTGGAATAAACGCCACAGCATGATGCAGCGTTTATTGGAGGGCGGCATTTAAGAATATTTCTGCCCTATTGTGCGGCATTTATTGGAGGGATGCATTTGATAGAATAAATACGGTATGCACAAATTATTTATTATTATATTTATCAATAAAAAACAGGTTCTTAAATTTTAGTTTATTTTTTCCGAAAGGTTTTTATAATCATCCTTATTTTAATCATTTCAGGTGCTGGGAAAATACTCTCGAGAAAGCTAAGATTGACAAAGTGCTTCATGACAAGCTTCTGTCTGGGCTTCAGTTTTCGGATGAGATGCAGGAGCTACTGAGGAAAGAGGTTAGTATGTACATTAGAATGGTTATTTATTGCTGCCCCCCACAAACATGTTTGCACTTTCATTAACTTTACATATAGAAGTGTGGTGGTATTTGCATGGGAAAATGACTTGCTATTTAGTAGTTTGCCCACCACAAATTTCATTGAGAGCCTGTACGAACTTGCAGACACCTGCCAGTTCGGAACTCTGAAAGAAGAATTAATACGCGACCGAATCGTTGTTGGCATTCGTAACGCTGTGTTATCACAAAAGCTCATGCAAGACGATACGCTAACACTCGAGAAAGCCGTGAAACAAGCGAAGTCATCAGAGCTGGTAAAAGAACATCACGAAATCCTTAAAGGATTGTTCAGTTTCAAGCCCTTTACATCCAAGTACCAACTGATTGACTTGCAAGACAGGTACATGTGTACTGTCAGAAAACTGTTCTGGTAACTTAATATGGCATTAACTTATTTCTTTTATCAATATCCTTAATTTCATTGAACCTCTTACAATCCTGTTATAGGGATTTTGTGTTAATTAAAAAGTTTTAGGTCATTTTTTTAAGCAACTTGCCAAGAGGCTGTTGTTGGACTATTTTTTTATTTACTATGGAAAGTACATATTTCCAAATTTAAGCCAATGTAAAAATTAACCCTAGCACTGTCTAGAGAATGGTTATTCTCCTGGGCCCATTTGTTCAAAGGGTGGATATAAATCACTAGCCAATGGATTTACTGTCATACAAAACCTACTTTCCTAATGTATTTACTGGTGAATATGTGGATATATCTGGATTTATCCACCCTGTTAGTTTCAATCTACTTTTTTGTTAATATAAAAAATTGTTATAATTGTGATTGTACATTTGTAGGTGTGAGCGAATCTTATACCCTGTTGACCTCAGGAATTTCATCGAGCAGCATGAATCAGTAAGCACCAGTGGCAATGCATCTAAAGGTGAAGGCCTTGATGCTCAACTTGAAGAAGTTAATAAAGCTTCCAAATGCTGGGAACATGGAGCAATGACAGCCAGAGAATGGTTAACAATATTTAGGAACCATGATGAACTGACCCAGGTATTCATAACTATGCTTGCTTATATGCAATTTACACGATTAGCCAACTAGTGCTAAACACATTGACACTCAAATTAAGTGTTTTTTTTCTATTTTATATTATATTTCTGTATGTCATTGTATAAAGCTTCTTTAACACTACGTGTTGATCATTGTTTTTTAAATACTGTCAAGCGTCACCCTCATTAAATGGGCAATTCCAGAAAATATCCGTACACAACGACGGACGGCTTCCATATTTTAACCCCCCCTTGCCTTCAGAAATTCCAAAATGCATTACCCCCCCATGCCCTCTGAATTCCAAAATCGTCAACCCCCCCCTCCCGTTCGGAATTTCCGTTTTTTGTCAAGCCCTAAGGATTTACCTTTTGAATTCGAGAAGACCTACCGTAGTTTTTCAGTAAAAAAGCGCACAAGTGGCAAGTTTCACGCAACAAAATCTTCTAATGATCGCAGTTTGTACTGGAACTTACAATACAAACAAGAAACTAAAGACTGACTTTAAACTAATCATTGACTTTTTAACATTGAAAAGACACGGCAAGTTTTAACGTGATGTTTATTGCCGCGCGTACGCGAGCGGTTTAGCAACACATGTATACGAGGGCATTTTGTCCATAACTTAAGCAATAGGCTGAAAAAAATAAAGATACTTATTGCAAACGAACCTTTTGAATTGTGGGGAACCGGAAAGCGGCTTTAGAAGACAAGGAAACACCAAAAAACACAAGAACCTTCTCGAAACCTTTGAAAACAACTCGACAAACAAAGCTTTTGCGAACTTGGTAACCAAGCTACGAAATCGGTGGAGGACTGGTCATTGATAACTACATGTTTGCCAGGTTACTAAGCTACGAAGTTCGAAGAGATGTTTTTCTCCAAGCAGATTAATGGCTTTTATTTTCGGGAAATGTCAACTCTTTATTCCAGAAATGTGCATAGGAGTATTAACAACATTCATTCAAGCTTGTTCCCTGAATAGGAAAAGGAAAGCCCACAAAATCACTTGTCTGTACCCTCTGGAAATCCCAGATCTGAAACCCCCCGATGCCTTCGGAATTCTAATCGTAAGTACCCCCCCTTACCTTCGGAATTCCAGTTCAAAGAACCCCCCCTTGCCTTCGGAATTCCAAAAAGCCGTCCGTCGTACTGTACGGATATTTTCTGGAATTGCCCAATACTGTAAACCCCTTATTGTTATTATTATTATTATTGTTGTTATTATTACTGTTATTATTAAACAAGTTCCTTGCAAACAGAAAAAATTAACACTTTTTTTCTGCTTTCTATTCCAGTTACGGAGTCAAACCTTCAGATGGTTTGAGATGAAGGATCCCAAAGATGAGGCACAATCTTACAGGAAAAGAGATGACTTGAGCAAGGAAATAGTGGCTTGGAGAGTAAAATTGCGTCGTGAAAGGTTATTAAGACTACTGTTGCCATTTTTTCAACATTTAATTGAACTGCAAATTTAATCAATTATATTTTCCAATATTATTTGCAAAAGCTATATTTATATCATGTAAAGCCTGCCTCATCAGGCCGGAGCTAATCCTGGTTTCAGTAGCATTAAGCCGTTAGGACAATTTCTACTTCCTCTGGATGGGATGCTAGTGTATTGTAGGGTTACTCCCAGCAGTTATCATTGATACACCTGGGTGGAGACAGGCACAATGTGAGTAAAGTGACTTGCCACAGTGCAGTGCCTCAGTCAGGCTGGAAACTGAATTGCTTGATGCGGGGTCAAGCGCACTAACCATATTGCACCAACATGCCTCTCAAAAGTTATATTTATGACCCAGTCATTTCATTGTTGTCATCAATGGCTTTTACTCGAACAATTCTATAAATATTAGTTATGCTGTGGTGTAGTGTACATGTAATTTGCCATGCTCACACTTTTTTTCTTTGTTTATCCTAGGTACTTAAGCAAGCCATTTGAAGAAAATGCACATGTGTCTCTTGATGGCAGGACTCTTGATTCAAGTCTTCTCAATGTCACTCAAATCACTTCTACCAACAGAGAAATTGTGTTTGAGGAAGTGCTCTTGAATGGAAGACAAAGAGCAGACCTACCGCTGACGCGCTTGTTTGTCACCAAAGAAGAGAGGGAAACAGCATCCCAACTAAAGAATTTGAAAAAAGCTGATTTAGTGAAAAGGATTGAAGAGGGAATTTCAAAAATTGAAGATGAGTCAGTAGTTGAATTTTACAAATCTCAACTTATTAAAATTGAAAAGAAGTTGTCTTCCACAAAGAAAGAGGTAATCATTGCCCTTTGTGAAGAGGTTGAACAAGTGAATGTACATTGTGAAGATGAGCAAGAAAATATGCAGTCTCCCAATAATTAGGAAAAAAACTTGTTTTCTTATTTGTTATGAAATTGTGATCAAAACTTGATAATCGGTTCACATACATTGTTAAGAAATCAGGTTGTAAATTTATGATGTATTATATTTTCACAATACAAACAATTTCAACTATTTGTTTTCCGAGATTATTCAATTGTAATCGATTCAATGTGATAGTAGTGTAATTTAATTTTCATCTCAAAACTGAAACAAAATGTTGAAAGTATATACAACAAACCAAAAAATGGAGAAATCTTGTTTCCTTATTTTGACTAAAAAGAAAAAAACATCCAAGCTTTGTATATGACTAAGCTGGCTAGGAATTGTTGTGCATTAGTCAATTTCAGCAGTGTCCATACCTCCTCCCAGCAGGCAGTAGCAAAGAGTTTAATTTGAATTTTTTTCAGAAACTTACAAGGGTTTATAGGATCCTTTGTGTCTGGTATTGCCCCACCATTAGTGTACCCTGGCCCACCTGATTTTTTTTGTGTTTATTGACAGACTCACTGCTGGTGCAAGTGTTTTTATAGGTTTATGTTTCTTTTTTTATCATACCCACATGGGCCCCACTAAAAATGACTTATGCATATTGTCAGCATCATTAACAGGAACACGACATTATAATTTTGTTCTCTTATTAAATATAGAAAAAGTGGACAAATTAACAGGACATCATTAACAGGAACACGACATTATAATTTTGTTCTCTTATTAAATGCAGTTAAATGCAATTTAACGGAGTCAACAACAAAGAGCGCCAGTGTTGTTTGGAGTCAGCGGCGTTTCATACATGGGCATGCGCCAGATCCCATGTGCTCTTCGACTGAAGTGTCTCGGGCATTAGCGTGTTTATTAGCGTGGCAGTTCGTGGGACCTCGTCTTCAAGGCTGGGCTCATGGCTGGCTTGCCAGGATTCGCCAGCCATGGGAGCAGTCTCCATCTAGGAGCTGGCTGCCAATAGTGGAAGCTCCTGGATATCGCAGGCACCCAACCTCCATTTTGCGATGCAGTTGTTAAATATAGAAAAAGTGGACTATTAAAATATAAGTGTTCTGGTGATTATCAGTGTTTATGCATTTTCCACCTCATTCGTGTGGCCAGGTTTGTCTCCCTCTAGCACCACCGGTATGGGCTTGTCTGTTAAAAGCTTTTTCACTGGCTCCGGTATATCCCCTTCACTCATGTTGAGGCGTTTGCGAGACCTGGGTATGCCAACTATTGCAGACACTCTGTCAGAATTATTCTGACCAGTGGTGGGACTTGGTGTTGCCTCCAGTGGGCCAACAACTGCGCCATTGCTGCAACTTCCCCCATCTGAATCCCGGAACTCCTCTTTGCCAATCCCACACAACTTTCCACCTAGATACTCTTCACGTAATGGCCCGGTTCCATAAAACCTTCGCTCTCGTTCATTTTGAACTACTAATAGAACGTCTGAGCCGGTCATTATATTTAATTTGAAACCAGCTTGAAACAAGCCTTTCTGACGCTGATGTAAAACTTTTCTTCGTTCGCGAGGGTCACTTTTGAATTCGAGAATTTCTTTTCCCTTTTCGTCGGCCCTTGTCTTGATTCTTGTCTTTTCTGTGAGAAAAATGAAACCATGAAGCAAACACGAGTAGAAACACGAGTAGGTGACAAGCTTCAAACGAGCTTCCCGCATATAAATGAGATCTTGTCTTGGATTATAATCCTGATAACTTATACGTTTCTTGCAAGAGGGTGCGAGTTTTAAACATGAATTAATGTATTTAGTCCTCTTACTTTGATTTACCCTCTACATTTGAAAGAGTTTTGGCAGAATCATTGCCATTAGATTCCATTGCTGTAGCCAGATCGTCCGACTGCACGCGTACGCAGCATGTAAACATCCGGTTCATTCCTTTCAACCAATCACACGTGTAGTAGTCACAATACGGCAGCTTCTAAGCCAATGAGCAGTCGACTTTCATTGCGCCGGGAAAACCTCGCGCGAACGGATGTCACATGCTTCTGTTTGTGGTGTGAAGTTTATCTCAAAGTTGCAAGGCTTGAGCTGTTTGTAGAGGACTTTTCTCTGAATTTCCAGTGTAATATGGCGAAAAGAGGTTAGTATGTGTAATCTTAATGTTCTGTAGACTAGATCGCGTACTGATTCAAATTGTATATGCCTTTTATTATGCACTAGACCACAGTTTTCTTGACGGAGAGGCAGAGGCAGATTCGGTAATAAAGGTGGAAATCACGAACGGAATGATTAAAGGGTAATCCTTTTGCTAAAAGATTTTAAATGCTTTACTTCTGTTAGTCTATTGCTTAGGAAAAGCGATAAAGCTATAATCGGCTAATCATTTTTAGGTACCACGAGTTTGGAATCAAGCTGCCTGTTGGTTGCAGAGTTAATCTCGAAATTGAGGACTCTAGCGTGGCAAAAGACGAATATGCACTTTTGTGCAAGGTCCCTCGAGACCTCGACGAGGACATGCTGGTGAAAGTTATGAAGAGCAAATCCAAGAAAGTTGAATACACCGTGAGAGATGTTGTTGGAAAGACTTTTGGCCGTGTTCAATACTTTCTCAATAAAACATTCTACCAGCTGCTTCAAGAAGGAAAAGTAAAGTCCATTTATGGGTTAGTTTCTCTTCTTGTAAAAGTAAATGCTTGCTTTGTTCGTTAGCTATAAATAAAGAGATGATTACTTAGTGCTCTGGATTACCCATACAGTTAACTTTTCTAGTGTATGATCAGGTTATGGTTATGGTTATGGTTTCTTTGGATTTTAATTCCCTTCAGTTAAAAATTTATTTTATTTTATTCCAATGGTACAGTCTTATAACTGGAGAACCCACAGCGAGTCGAAGACCAGCTACCATGCAGAAGTGGCAGCGGAATCGACAAGCCGGTGGCGGTGCAGTGACTCCTCATAGTTTCGCGAGGAATGGCACAAAGGGTAGAGGAGGTTGTAAAAGCACGCCTACCAGACATTGAGGGCCATGAAAGTGTGGAGGTTAAGGTTCGTAGATAGCACTTAATTATATTGTGAACATTTTTATCATCATCATCATTATCATCATGATTTACATAAATTCTATGCACACAGAAACTATCCAGGGGCTAATTAAATTGCAATCTTTCTCTACCTTTTCACAAGCTTGACTACCACACAGCAATATACTCGAAAGAGAACCATCATGAAAACAGACTGAAAATTTATAGTGTAGAGTGTAGTGTTGAACATGTATTGGGTGTAGAATGTTAACACAACAGCACTGGACTTCGGCAAATTATGAGGAAAATATAAGCTTACATGACAAATCATAGATCATATAAAGAAACGTTTCTTTTTATTACATGTAAATCGATTGTTCGCTTTAACAAATAATTGACCCAATAGAAAAGAAAAACAATAAATAGAAAAGATACTTACTAATTTTATGATCTCTATCCAAAGAAAGATAAAAAGGTAGTTCGACAAAACCGGACAGAGCTGGTCCAAAGTTCGCATATTTTCTATCGCGCAATATTAGGGCTTTCTTTGGTCGTGCGGGAGGATTAGCGTTGTCAGGTTATCCAAAGAGTTTCCTCCATGATATGGGATGCAAATACAACTTTTTTCTTTGGTTTAACTTCAATTCAAATAGAGAAGTAGCACGCTTAATGTGAATACCATCTGAAGAAACAAAGCTCTCGCGACTCTCTCTTTGTCCGCCATCTTGAATGTTTTGGGTTTGTTTTGAAACACGACACTTGCATTGAAACACGGGTTCTCATTGGTTGAAACGAGATTCTCGGTTGTCCTAATTGCCAACGAGACAGGCGAGCGAAAACGCGAGCCTGTCTCGGCGGCAGGATATAGAGCCGTGCGTAGTTCGAGGGCTATGCAGAAAAAATCTCAGATCTTTCAGGTCGATTTTTGAGTAATCCGGTTCCGTCAGTGATATTTTTTTGACCATATTTAACAATTATTCTTTGAAATCGAGGTGAATAGCGGCAGAATATTTACCGAGCCGCGTAGCGGCGAGGTAAATATTCTGCCGCTATTCACCGAGATTGAAAAGAATAATTGTTTTAGTATATACACACGAAGTGATCTCAAAACAGACAATCTAGGCATTTTCAAAAGGAAACCTATGAAAGGCAATTTTATTGACGTCTAATTTGACGTCTCAATTCATGCGTGAAACACGTACAAAACTATTTACAGATTCTTTTAACATGGCAAATACACAATCTTCGATAAAATCTTCGTCAAAATGGTCCTTTTACACAGTTCAAATCGGCAACTTTAATCGAAAGTCTGCTTGGAAATCGATAACTGATCAAACAAAGTTTTCGAAGTTATCGAGAAAGACTAGTTGTTTGGCTCGTTGCGAAGGTGCCTGTCAATGGCGGCTCGAATTGAGGTGAGTGTTTTTAATACCTTGTTGTAATATGACCTGTCTTGTTTTCTTGCGTAGATATAAAACTTCAATTCTTCTTTTTCTATTTCCTCGATTTCGGTGAGAAATTCGTTCTGTCTTCTGTCAGGCAAACCAGTCTACAAAAATACTCGTAATGAGACAAATTGTAGTCGTGAAGATTAATTGCTGCCTATTTAGCGATAGGTCGAACTGATCACAGTAATTATCTCGATAAACAAACTGAAAAACACTTGTTTGCAAAACATGACTTCTTCACTTATCTTTAAAAACTTTTAGGCCAGAGTTCGTTGCCTTCTTGGTGTTTTCTGGCTCGCTGTCGTCTTTTATTTGCACTATTTTTGATTCCGAAGTGCTAGCGAAACGTGAGTTTACGCCGGCCATTTTGTTTCTGTTTTATGGGATAATGCATTATCCACTCGCTAGCGAGTGAATAATGCGGCATTAGGCCGAGATAGCGAACCAATCAGATTGCTGGAATAGCCAAGATCACTGAGTGTGTATATACTAATAGGATTTAGCCGGAAGTTGTCGAAAAATACGCACGAACCAATCAGAACCCTGTTTTCTGTAATTCGTGAGTGTTGTTTATTTGCTTCAGGTAACGCTCAGGATTTGTTCGCCATCAGTTCGCCGAATTATTTCGGTAAGTAATTTACCTACAATTCTGCTCCTCGAGACGTATATATCTTGGATTTGTTGTGATTGTATCGTACAATTGTTAAAGCTGAACAAGACCTGGGTTGTTTTCTGGAATGAATTCGAGTGTTGTTTATTTGATTCAGGGTAAAGCTCAGGATTTGTTCGCCATCCGTTCGTCGAATTATTTCGAAGATATTTGTTCAGCTCTCCTGAATGTGGAACCTCATCCTAATATTATTTTGGTAAGTACTTATTAAATAAGTAATTTCCCTACAATTCTGCTTTTTGAGGCGTTTGCATCTTGGATTTGTTGTGGTTGTATCGTACAATTGTTAAAGCTGAACAAGATCCGTGTTGTTTTCTGAAATGAATTCGAGTGCTGTTTATGACTTATTTGAGTTAGGATAACGCTCAGGAATTGTTCGCCATCAGTTCGACGAATTATTTCGGTAAGTAATTGGCCTACAATTCTGCTCCTTGAGGCGTATACATCTTGGATTTGTTGTGGTTGTATCATACAATTGTTAAAGCTGAACAAGAACCGAGTTATTTTCTGGAATGAATTCGAGTGTCGTTTATTTGATTCAGGATGAACGCTCAGGATTCGTTCGCCATCCGTTCGTCGAATTATTTCGATAAGTAGTTTTTCTGACATTCTACTTTTTGAGGTGATACAACTTGGATTTGTTGCGATTGAATCGCTTTTTGAAAACCTCATTCAAGTGTTTATTCGAGCAAAAGCACTCTTTGCTGGTAAATTTCAACTAACGTGTTGATAGAGCCAAAGAAGCCACTGAGCAAAGTTCTTAAAATTAAAAGAAACTTCAAACAAACAAATACCATAAATCACTTAAAAACCTACCGCGAATCACCGAATTCATTCCAAATAATCCTTTAAAAACACGTTCAAATTAAACAAAAAACATTGATAATCTTCGTCATATTACATGTAAGATTGTTTTACACTGAGCTCTGCTAAACACTTTCGTCTCCGCGTTAAATCGAAGTTACATGCACCTCATTGATCCTTTAGTAACTAATTTGCCTAGAAGAAACCGTTTCACATTATGGCCATAATGTATTACGTTGTATTTTTGCTGTTATCGTTGATATTTCATGGCCATGCCAGAGCGAACAGTGCGATGTTTAGTAACACAGTAGCATCAAAACAGTACTTTTGTAGTTTTCGGTATAGCGTTCACATTCCTAAGTACACTGGAAAATATTTGTTTCGAAGGATTTCTCGTGCTTCAAATGGAAGCTATAATCCTCTTATTATTACAAATAAACAAGGACACATAAAACATGGAAATCCATTTTATTTTTTTCAAAAGTGTACAGTCACAGTAGACATCAAATTCTTAAACACCATTGTCAAGCTGTGCTGTCCACACTGACTTAGTTAATACTCGAAAACATTTTACGAACCATTGCTTGGACTATCCAGGAAAGTATTCAAGTACTGTAGGCTGCTTCCTTTATCGTGGTATCATATCTTATGCTATTCCATTTCTCATGTGCAACACATTTTCTGTCATATCTGTTTCAGAACTTGTGTAATTGAAAACATGTGAGAACTTCCAGATGCAAAACACCCTATAAAGGAAACTAAAGCAGCTGCTATGGAAAGAAACGCACCCAAGGAGACAAAAGGTAAGAACACTCCCTTTTCTGCTGGGTGGAAAGCATCTTTAAACCCCATTTCCTTTTTATAGCCCAGTGTTACGTTTCTTTTTAATTTTTTTTACTCTTGTTTCCTAGAAAAAAAGCATGGCTATATTCACAATCTCAGTCCAATCAAAACAGCCAAAAAAAAAAAAACAAGCAAAGCATCAGTGATACAACTTCCAACTGCAAACTCCTTCAAGCAAAGTTAGAAGTCGTTGGATTCAACACCTCTATATATCTCGGTATACAACTCTACCAGGATTCCGAAATACCAGTTCTTTTAAAAGATGTCATCGTCAAAGAGAATGAAAGTGGCTGGCTCTTTAACCAACAGTCAACAGCATATCCCTGTGCAAATTCTGACATTTCATTTCTGTATGAAGAACAAGTAAAACCTGAAACAATAGTACAGATGCTACTATTGGACAGGTCTCAACAATTAAAGCAAATCAAAGGGTGAACGTGTCTGGAACATTGTCTTTGGGAGACAAGAAACCTCAAAAATGCAAAATCAAAGTGTTCAGCGTTTTGTTCACTCAATTAGTTAAAAAATAAACAATGTTGTGTTCAATTACAACAGAATTGGAAACCTGTTATGCTAGAAGTATCCCAAATAAATATTACAAAATTCAGTGAACTCTTGCTTACTAATTCTGTTCACTCGTTGGCACTTACCGATAGGTACAACTAGTATATTAGGACAATCTGGACTGGTCAAAAGCCATTTTCGCGCTTGTATCAACGTCATATTTCAACGAATCATCACTGGAAGGTACGTGGAAGTTACTATTGTCAACATGCGGATTTTCGCTGCCATTCGGATCGTTTTTGTTGCCCTATCGTGCGAAATCTTCTCTGCGGTTTACTTGGGCGAATGTGGGCCCCTTACCTCAAATAATTGGCGGGAAGACTTCTTTTCCCGGGCTTCATTTGATCAACTCGAAAGCAGCGATTCGACAATAAGAATGGCAGGAAATCCTGACAGACGACTGATCATGAAAAAAGAAAACCCTGCGTTCAGGGCGGCAAGATCTAGCAATGGCGGATGGAGATCCTCTGCCGGCATTAGAAGACTTTCTCTTAGATGACGGTGAGTAAAGTTAAAACTTTAACCGCAGAGTAGCGGTGCCAGAGGGATTTTTTCGATTTTGATACATTAAGTCTGCTTTTGTGTAATGTACCTCTAGATGGTGGTTCTCCAAGTTCAACTGTGAGCAACGCTCGTTCACTAGGAAGAGAATTCGATGAGGTAGCCAAAAATTATGGAGAAAAGCATGACCTCACGCCGAACTCAAAGGAAAGTATTTTACCAAGTTCCAAGCGCTTGGAAGTGGGTAAGCTGATTCTTTTGTGTCATTTAATTTATGTGAGTTGCATGTAAGCTTATATGTGTGTTTAATAACACATTCATCATGGATCTTGAACATTTATTGTGGACTTGATAACAAGTCTCACTATTATTTATTGTTTTATTGTTATATATAATCTATGATAATTTTGCAGTAGGCAGTGTGGTGGCTTTCTTGAGTTTCTTGTTATATTTAGGTAAAGTTTACTTCTAAACCAGTTTTCTTGTATGTGATCTAACAGGGCGTGAATTATCTGGCGCTGAGCTCAAAAAGAGGCAAGAAAACTTGCAAGCCAAACTTCACAAGGGTTTTATTGAGTCTACTGGCAAACAGGTTCTACAAGCAGTTGTTCTTAACTTCCTCAATCTTGAGAAACATGAAAAAAGTCTTTGTACAAGGGTTGTTAAGGGGGCTTTCACATCAGCAAGTATTAAGAGAATTCGCAGGAGTGGGGATGAATAGTATCCTTTTTTATTAATTTTATTATTAATTTTTTTATGCTTTTGATAATTATGCAGATGTTTTCAATGCATTACATTCTTTTAAATATCAAATTCATTGTATGTTGGTTTTTGGAGCAGGATCAGAGGTGGAGAAACCTGAAAATGTGATGGCATATATGTTAAGATCACTCTATTACTTGTTTCCAAATATGTTTGTTCTATCTAAAGTAAACAATACTTTTGAATCTTTTTGAAAAAGCAATGCACAGTACAGTGAAATAAATTAATAAAATATTAAAACCAAGAAAACTATTTGATTTAACTTAAAACTGTAAACCGTTTTTAAAACATTTTATGCATGAGCAAAACCTCATCCCACGTGTGACATAAATAAATTGATTGAATGATTGATTAACCTGAACTTAAACTTAAGCCTAGTACCTCTAGATCTAGCTATAAAAGATTCTTTGTGTCTATAGGTCTGTGTAAGAAACAGGTGCTTTGAAGTTGGAGAATACTTAGAACATGTTTCAAGATTAAACATTGTTCTGACCTTAACCCTGTTGAAGCTTTGTATACACAAACATTTTGATGTCAAAACCTTCAATGGTGCACATCCAGGATAACACTGTGACAGTGAATGAACATGTAGACAGAATGCAAAGGCAAATAGCTGATTGTGAGTGGCGTATGGGAGAAATATGGTCAAAACTTATGACGGCCTTAGAAGAACAAGATAATGACAATACAGCATTGCAACTTGCTTTAAAGTATAAGACTGAAGAACAGAGCAGAGACAAGTATATCAAGGCACTGGTAACACTCTATCAGAATGAGTTAACCAACATCCAAGCACATGGGGAAAGTCTGACAGATATGCAGAAAAAACTAATTGGTACTGAGATGAAAAAACTTGAAGAATGTGCCAATAATGGTTACAGAGCTGGAAAGTTTTCCACTGATACAGACATACCTAATGATATATTTCAAGGATTTCTGGAAGAAATTCAAGAGAAATGCCCACTCGTGATGTCCGCCATTAAGAGTCTTGTGGTATCAGATACTACACATCGGAATGCTAACAAAACAGAACATTACAAGAAGTTGTGTGCCAGTCAGTCTTTGGCCATTCTCTTGAATATTAGAAATTCAAGAGCTGTGAATGACTTTGTGTTTTTGTTTGGAATCCTTTGTATTTCATATAGTGAGGCAAACAAATGATCAACATGCTGTCTAAACTTGGTCTCAGTGTACAGTGGGACACCCTGTACGTACATGTACATCTATCTTTACATGATGTATGTGGATACAAAATATAATAATATTATAAGGTGGTTTTATATGAAGTGTATTCATTGAACTTAGAAGAACCTGTTTATTTTGATAGTGCCTTTAAATTGGTTCATGCTTTAGTGTGCAGAACTTTGGGGAGCACAAAAGAAGTGTAAAAATTGCTTGAGGCAATAGGTGAGAGCAACTCTAGGTTCTTCATTTCATGAACTTGTACCTCACATGAAGTATCAGGAGTAACTTCTTGTAGTGGAGTGCTATTCTCAGTTAGAAAAACCTGTTAAATGATACAAAAATCATCAGTTAATTCAAGAGTAAATTCTCAAGCTGCATGAACCAATGACTTGAACCACTGGATATTTTACTGTTTGCTTTATTTTAAGATGAAAATACTATAACTGGCAATGGGGCCCTCTATGCAATGAAAACCAATCACAGAGAACAAGTGATAATTTCAACAGCAAAAGTGATTGCAAGAACAAATAACCAAAATTAGACACACAACTTGCCTTTCATTGCCTTGCCAATATTAGCGCACAAATTCTCCTTACTGGACTTTTCTTGTTGTCCTAGTTTGGAGAATTTCCAGTAAGGGAACGGTCAATAAGTACTAGGGGTGGGGATGGGCTGGAGCATTAAGAAAAGTGAAGGCTGAAATACTGTGACCACCCCTTCCTTTTGGTTCAAAGTCATGGCTTGTTTTTGATAATTATGATACCTGCTTATAAAATCTGAATATAAAATCCCCTTTCAACAGTAAATTATTCTTCACATGTGAGAGATATCACATCTTTCGCATGTGAAGATATCGATTTGTCACGTTTGCTGACAAGTTTGCCATGTTTCGATGCTGAATGAGCCAAATTTTATTGATATTATCTTCCCCGGCAATCTTCGAAAATTTCTTCAGAAAAGTTCAGAAATCGTTTGGAAACATTCGTATGACCACCAGACAACATTACGAAAATCTTCGGAAATCTTTGGAGAATTATCGTCAAAATCCTCATTATTAGTTTATAAAATAAACAAAATAATACATGGTTGCTTGGAGATATGAAATTTCTCTTCTCGCGTTCAAATTGATATCTCACTCGTTTGCTGCGCTCAATCGTGAGAAATTGAGTTAAAGACTCGAAGATAAATTTCATATCTCTGCGCAGCCATGTATTATCCTCTATTTAATATACCTAGTCCTCATGGACACTAAGACATGCATCACTCTGCTTCTCATTTTCTATATTATGTTGGAATAATGGGAAAATCTGAGTGTTAGCCAATCATAAAGGTATTATGTCTTTACAAGCCCTATAATAACCCCCTTACTCATACCTACCCCATACCTATTGACCAGTACCTCAATGGATTAAGTGCACAATTTGATAATTTTAAATTAATCTTAACTTATTACTTATCAAACTAGTCAGTGCCCCAGCTGCATAAATCAACACTGCTTATATCCACTGGTTAGTGTATTACATGCTTCCATGTATAAAATTATCCACCAACTGGTGACTCGCGGTTAGTGGTATTTTTTGGATACCATTATTCACCATTTTGGAACAACCAATGTGCAAGCACATTTGTGGAATGAATCATGTTTTTCAGCCTCTACAGTGTGTGATAAAAAATAGTTCAAGAGGTGAGGGGGGTGGGATCGATATACTCAAGAAAACCAGAATTATTTTTCTTGTTGCCAGAATGATGGTGGCATGCATAAATAAAATAAAATTATTGTAACAAAAAAATGCTTGATACAAGACTACAAGCAATGTCCTTGTGGTCAGAAGAAAGAATAATCTTTTTTAATCTCTAAGATATAAATAACGTAACCTACCCTTTTTACATGACAAGACTCCAGGATGATCTTATATCTTGTTGATTCACTACATGAGTACCAGGCTCTAAACTCGACAAAGACACTGTCACTGTGGACTGAAATGTTTTCAGCATCTGCCCCAGAATTAAAGGCCCTAAGTACTCCAGAGTGGTAAAGGTACATCCAATACAATTTAGCTGCCTCGGTTGCACTCATGGAATGAATGGTAGTGTCAATGCCACGATGCTTAATAACAAATGTAACAAAAAATAAAAAAAATGTATTGTCTTTGAAAATAATACTATAATTTATAACATTAAATACTTTTTTAGTCCATTTCATTTCCAATAAAATAAGTAACCATCACAAGTGTGTTAAAAATATCTCCTTTATTATTGATCAGCAATTTTTTTGACTTTATTAGAGTGCTGTAGAGTGTAAAAAACAATATTAAAGTATATATTCATGTGACATCCCAAAGAGGTCGATTGATGAATTGATTATTCATGAGTGTTGTTCCATTATTCCTGATACCTCTATCATTACTAAAGCGTCAGTTTACAAACTGAATGGCCACTTGTCAAGTCAAGGATACTGTACAGCTGTAAAGACAAAAGGGTAAACTTCAACAAAATGAAGAAAACACCGATGTTTACTTTCGCTCCGTGTAGCTTGAAATCGCTCTCTCTTGCTCTGTTAATATCTACGAAAGGTTTCTTGTAATACCTGGTTGATAACACATTAAATTAATTCTCTTCTGACAAAGAACCCACACGTAAATGTTTTCCGATAAAGGCAAAAGATACCTTAACAAAAGTTGAAGGACGCGAGTGCCGTGAACATTCAAAGTGAATGAATGGATTACCAAATTCTTGTGCTTGAGACCGCTGACTCCCGTTTCTTCGATGGTGGCCGACTTAGTGGGCGACTTAGTGGGCGAATTCTTTCGTCAAATTCTCCTCTCTACGGAGCTAACTTCAAGTCAAATGCCCGGGGTATGTCCGGGCGGGGGGATGGGCAATTTTGGAATTGACAGATACATAATTTCATACTTTTCACCACTCTTCTCTAACCACAAAAAAGATGATCTCAACGGAACCAGAGTATAATAATAATAATAATAATAATAATAATAATAATAATAATAATAATAATAATAATAATAATAATAATAATAATAAGAATGGCATTTCGGACAGTATATCCACAGAGTGGCTCTTCGCCTGCCCGATGCTAACTAAATTTACAATTGTAAAAGGATAAAAAAAATATATCTAAAAATTTATATCTATATGTAAACGAGATAAAATTGTATTGGACTTATGTTAATTAAACTAACTTAAATAAACTGACTTCATTATATGTACTAGTTATGTGAATTAAAATATATATGTATAAGAAGAATAACTTAAGATATACTAAAATAAATAAATGAATAGATAAATAATTAAAATTATTCCAGAAGTTCTCAGGCTCTCTTAAAAATAATGTTTATGGTGTCTTTACAAAATTTACTATAGTCTTGGCAGCACCTCACGCTGCTGGGCAACTTGTATCTGAGTATCTGATGGGTTTTAAGAAAATTGGCATACCTTGTATGTTTCTAATATGCAGGCCTCAGGATAACGTTTGTTGTGTATCCGTGACACAAGGAAGTGCTGATACCTTTGAATTGCGAACATCGCAATACTGTGAATGTCGCCAAACCTCTCCAAACTTGCCGGCAGATGCTGGAACAGGTGCAGCAACACAACTTGCAATGTCACTGGGAACGTCATTTCCAGATGAGAAAGCGCTTCCTGGATGTTTTTTAGCTGACCTTCTCTTGCTGAACTTTGGACCGGCATTTGCAAAGCTGCCACCGCGTCCACAAAGCGGAAAAGGGCGCCACGCTGCTCATCTTTCAGCATTCCTCGAAGGCAGAACTTAAGGATGCCGCTGTTGAATGCCTGGTGAAAAGAAAAATGCAAATTGCATTGACAAATTTCACATGAGCGCCTATCAGTCCTCGAGGAAAAAAGACATTTATTTTAATTTCAAAATTTGACAAGAAGGCGTTGTTTAAGGTCAAGGGGGACTCATCGCTATTCTTACACCTAATGGTTTTGTGCCGAATACACTGAAAGGAATGTATGTTGTTACCTGAAACCAATCGTACGACTTTAGACGACTTTGACTTTCAAACATGCAAACGTTCGGTCTAAAGCCAAACCCGATTGGGGCCAACACTTGTGACCGTCTGCGATCTGCAAGTTTTATTTCCACCTGCGTGAGGGACCACGGTGCTTGTGGCAAGGGGGCGTCAGGATCGTCCTCCAACGGGCAAGCGTCACGGAAGCGACCAAAAGATTGTTCTTGTATTCTCACTTTCCATCCATCCATCGGCGACACACACGTGAGAGTTTTTACAACAATCAAGCCAATCCGCGCAATCATGTGCATTGGTTCAGGGACTACATCAGTTATGGCGTCAAAATAAGGCAGCCTGTCAAACGCTGGAATACCTGAGAAATAACAGATTGCACATAAATGCATGGGTATCAACATATTATGGCCTTTATCATACGGCAGTTGAGATTCGTGTTACGTGGAATCTACTACGCCTCCCCCGTCCCCTGCAGGTGCTAATTTTAGGCTAGTGTGAAGAGGACAGCTAGGATAAGACCAAAAGCATTAGCATCTACAACAAGAGATTTTGAAACAGTTGACAAAGCGACGAGAGGTATGTAGGTTTTGAATCACACACTATTCTATAAATAGAATGCGTGCTAAGAAAAGGTCTTTCTGCAGTTACTGATAGTATATTAATTGTGAGAGGTTTCGGTGGAATTTTTTTACATTGCCATTATTAAGTCAGTGTTATCATTTGCATTACAATTAATATTGGTTATCGGGTATTGGTTATGGTTATCGTTATTAGAGAGGTTAAGCATGACGTTTACGGCAAACGGCAAAAATCGAACTTTTGGTGTCTGATTTTAGCCGTTTGAACAATTTAGGGAAATTGTTTGCATTTACTGTGATTAAGGGATTTTTTTCCTATTTTTCGACTGGCTTTATTTAAGTGCTAAAGAAAAAGTGAGCAAAATCAGAATTATTTTTGCCGTTTGCCGTTTGCCGTAAACGTCATGCTTAACCTCTCTATTATTTCCATTAGCGTTATCATTTGCATTATAATTAATATCGGTGTCGCATGGTGTTGATGTCGTCGTCGTCGTCGTCGGCATCATCATTATCATCATTGCATATGCCTACCTTTGACACCCGTAGATTTAGCCACTTTCTTTAATGTCGTTTCGTTTACACCGTTGGCTCTTGCATTTTCATAGGCGATCCCGTATTGGTGCTGGGACTCCTGAGTCCTTGCTTGCGGTGGGGGCCGTGATTCTTCTGCGCGGAAAGGGAATCGCTGGACGTTAGTAGGTGTAAATGAGCGCAAAGGGTGGTCCGATGGCAGGAACCTTCGAGAGTCACTGTAGACCATTTTGGATATGTTGCTGAGATATGTTCCAGGCTGTCTACATTTGTTACAGCCTTGGTAGGCGTTCGGACCAAGACAGTCTAAGAACATTTGCTGACCCTCGTAGTCGAGTACATTAAGGACGCATCTGGCTTTGAGGGTGAAGGATTGGCCTGAGTCAGAGTCGAATGCTTCTATACCATCTTTTAGGACGAGCAGTTCATCCACAAGTGGACGAAGGTAGGCCGATAAAGACCGGGGTCTATTTGGACCCGGCAGTATAGACCATAGCAGCATGCGGTTATCAGCAGATCGCAGTGGCTTCGGGAAGTTCAGAATTTGAAGTGAGATAGGGCACATGTTGTATTTCGGATTTGTTACCTTAAAAGGTTGTACAGGGTCAGCACTAAACGAAAGCAGCACATTTCGTGGATCACCGTCCAGTGGGCCGCCGTTGGAAAACATATCCCGCCAAAACTCGGTGTCGTGGATGTCGAATACTATATCGTCTTCCTCTCTTTCTTCCCCCCTGACAGCGTGGTACTTTACCAGCTTGGCAAGCGATGGACACCTGAAAATCTTTTTTAGTCGAGGAATGAGGGGTACCACTGAATAAGATGTCGACTTTACCCGTTCCTCCCCACATTTTGGGCAATGCGTACTTTTGCTGTGTTCACCAGTGTACGAAATACACTCATTGGAGCATATCTGATATGATTTCGACTCCGTCAGGTAAGGCCTGACCATTTTCCTTGCTTGTTTAAAACTTGTCGGGAATCGTACTTCGGCTGCCATTGCCAAAGACATAAGCTTCTGTATTAGCTGCAGCAGCTCACTTACGGCTGCCTTTGAGACACCTGGGTATTTTGAGAACCAGTTAAGCAATGTTACGGCAACGTCAAGTTGGTTCACTTTAGACCCTTCACTTATGGGCTCATTTGCAGCGTTGGATTCATTATCCGATTCTGATTGTGACTCTAACTCTGGATCTGACTCTAAGTCTGGATCTGATTCTGATTGATTGTCAGAGTCCATCTGGCCTACATGTTGTTCCGCGGAATCGCATTCCATATCCGATATGCCTTCAGGAGCCTGGAAGACCTAAATAATATACAAATAAATTACCTTTCGTTAGACACGGCGAGGATTAAAGCTGTAAGCCTTTGGGCCGTGTATTTCCGATCGAATTGGAATTTGAAAGTGTTCCTTTTTGTGGAAGGTGGAAAACCGGAAAACTCGGAGCAAGGACGAGAACCAGCAACATACTCGACCCGCATATGACGCCTGGCCACATTTGAGGAAGGCGAGTGCTCTCATCGCTGCGCCATCCCTGCTTCCCTCTAGTTTTATATTTACGTGATAAATATTGCATTTTGTTAGATTGTATGCCCGAATGAAGGAATTGCGAAGAAGCCAATAAACCGTTCTCCATACTTCAAATGTTTTTAATTCTCGTTCCAGTGTGTTATCTGCAGCCGATGTCATCACGAAAAAGTCGTTCGTTATCGAACATGAAATCAACATGGCGGTCTCACATATCTGTACACTGTGGTACTTTGAAATGTCTTACCTCTTCAATATCCATAGCATCATCAATTTCACTATCGGACATTTCTGACTCTGAATCGCTGTGTATATGTATTTGGTCGCTCTGAATTTTCATATGCCTCTGATGGGATCTGGCTGATATGATGGTGTCTCCGCGACATGTTTGGCACTGACAGACAACACCAAACTCGGCCTGAAACAAATACCAAGAAATTGGGTATTTTACCAAAACAGTGTGAACATTTCAATTAATTCACAACTGCGGAGTTTCATAGGATATGCGTTTTGAAGTTGTAATTTACTTGTCGTCCATCTCCTGCCCGTCCATTTCTATGCTTTAGTTTCTTGTAATTATATACTAGGCAAAATAAAGATTTAAGTTATGTTACCTCATTCTCTGTTACGCCAGAAACATCACCCTCCAGGTAGGGGCCGTACAAACCCATGTGTCGCTGGCATGTTCGCACCGTCTGTGAACAGTCGCCCCTACATGTACTACAAGGGGCACACTAAGCTCTCGTCCATCTGAAAAGAAAACTGTAATAAATTCCAAGCTTCAAACCTAGTTATCCTGGGGGATTTAACATAGGGGACTGAACAAAAGGAAAAAGTAGCCTACCGGGTCAGATCGAATAATCCAAACGCCAAAACAATTCAGCAGAAAAACACCTTGAAGCAACGTAACCTGAAACGCTAAGAAACGCGATGCATTAGTCCTTAATACCAATGAGAGCGTTGTTATTAATTAGCGGGGATTTAACATAGGGGACTGAACAAAAGGAAAAAGTAGCCTACCTGGTCCGATCGATTAATCCAAACGCCAAAACAATTCAGCAGAAAAACACCTTGAAGCAACGTAACCTGAAACGCTAAGAAACGATATTAATTGGTAATTAGTAAGGCCAAGTAAAAAAAATGAAATGTTTCTCGTCCCGGCCCACTTCATTTTTTGGGGCCGCCTCTCTTTATTGACCTTTATTATTTTTTTTTGGAAAACTTGAAACAAACTAAAACCAACAGGCGTAACTTTCACATTTTACGTAGTTGAAAATAATGTAAGACATGGTTTTTGTCTGCGACAAAGTTTGAAGCCTTGGTACGCTAGGTTCGTACTAGATAAGTCGATTACCTCGCAGGATTTCTTTTGCAAGTTCGCTTCTGGAAAATTTGATGATTGGGGGATAAACATCGATATTCGATCAACACAGGTAAGGAATGGAACAAAATAATAAAAGACAAATAACAAAATAAAGGGCCCGCCCACTCTCTTTTTTATAGAAATCCGGACGAGAAACAATTGTTTTTTTACTTGGCCTTATGTGCGGACTGATATGAAGCTAATGCATCAGTCAATTCCAGCAGTGCCCATCCCCCCCCCCCCGGGCAACCCCGGGGCATTTCCTAATGTTGCCCGTTCCCGGGGGTGGGGCATTTGACACGTGGTTTCAAAACCGTGGAGTGAGTCGCGTATTCGTGATGGAGGCGTTTATAGGCCAAGACGTGGACTACGTTGCAAATTAGCTAGTCCATGAAGGACTAGAGAAGCTGGCGGATGTTCATGGATGTTTTTAAAGGCATATTTTCTGAATTTTAGATATTTCTTCCTATCGAGAGATTGAAAACATTCAACCCGGGAGCGGGGCATTTGCCCGGTTCCCTCATCCCCACCCCGGGGAATTTACCAAAGAAATGCTAATGCCCGGGGGTTAGCCCGGGGGGGGGGGGGGATGGGCACTGCTGGAATTGACTGATGCATAAGTGCATGACCACTATAAACAACATTTACATTTTTACTAAAAGAAAAGGAAATGAAGTCATTATATAAATAATTCAATGAAAGATAGATCAATAAATAAAAAATGCAAACGAATGAATATATAAATTAAATAAATAAAGAATTAATTAATTACTGTAATCAAGTAATTTAATAGAAGTTCTTAATATGAGTTCTCCGAAGATTCGAACGCAGGCGGGAAAACGCAGCGATTCCTGCAATCTGATTGGTGCCGAATGCTTCAACGTTGCTCGCGCCATCGTCAATGGAATAGAGCCGCTCAGTCGTCAGTGCAAAAGTTGTATTACGGCAGCGTGTGAAGATCTTTGCATCGAGGGATCCAAAATTGAGCCCAAAATGCTCGTAATTTGTCGGTTTTACAGTTTCCAATTACATCAAGAAACATGCAGTGCAAATGATGGACTATCACTTCATCTAAAAGGCGAGTATGAGACTGATTTTAATTGAAACTGACTCGAGTTATCTTAGCTTCGAAATGCTAGATGTGGAACAAGCTTCGCTCGTACATCGTGTTTGAAAACTCCATTTCCCTTGTGAAATGGAGCTCAGCTTTCGATTCACTGTATTAGAATTTAAACACTAACTTTTTTCCTTTACCGTTTTGGGAATCGTTTTTTGCAAAAACGAGTCCTTGCAGGCACCATTCAGCTCTTCGGATTAAAACGCGGCAATTGGACAACTCAGACGGTAAGTTCAGTGTTCGATTGATTTCACTTACTTAAAGTAAGTTCGCTTGTCATTGTTGGCAAAGCAGAATAGGCTTAAACGCCTCAGTGGTGGTTAGAATTTCTAAGAACCGTTGCTAGACGTGCTAAATTTACCTTAGTTGATGAGTCTTTGAGAATCGCTGTATGGAACTCGTTCGCCAAGTTTTAAGCTTTCATTCCTTTTTTCATTTGGAAGGTTTCTTTTGTTGTTTGAATCTTATAATTCAGCTCAGTAGACGAATTGCTTGATTTTAATTATCTCTTGCACTTAGTTTTGTTGTTGTTTTTTTTTTAACATTTCTGCTGAAACGGTTCTCTGCGAGTCCAACCGGAACATTCAGTTTTCTGGATTCAGATGCGCATCTAAAAAACCAACGGTAAGTGTTGTGTTATTGTACCTACGCGTATATAAAGGCTCGAGAAAACGGGCATCAGTAAAGTCTTAAGTTTTATGGAATTCTCTTACAGAATGCTAATTCAAATCTTTTTTTTTCGCCAAAAACTCGCATGGAAACTATCTTAATTTCTCATTTATAATTTACTTTCACCATCGCCTGCTATGGATATAACATGAAGAAAAATACCGGTACTAGTGTAAGGCTGCATAAAGGATTATTTTTAAAAAAACAGCCTGCATGCGGAGTCGTACAGAAAAAAATGAATCCTTTGAAAATTCCCTCGGCCTCGAACCAAGAAATCGCGAAGGAAAAATTGAAACGAGTAGAATTAAAATAAATTTGTAATTGAGTCGGTTCAGTGGATGGTAAATGTTGACTTTAAAGTAGAATATGGCAAAACCGGTTCCAGCCTTTGAATGTTAAGTGGATTAAGGCCAATTTTTGGTATTTGTAGTAGCGAAGAGAAAAGCAAAACAAAAAAAAACGATGAAAGGAAACCCCAATTCATTGTACAAAAGCAACTCGCCAAATCTTATTTCCAGTTAAACTCACCCGCAACATGACATTTCTGTAGAAAGTGGGGAAAAAACCTCCGTAGCATAACCGTTGAAGTGAAGTATTGACTGCGGGAAAACTTAGTACAGTGTCAAACGGCTATATCTGACCAAAATGGTTTATAACATTGAAATTTTACGAGATATGTTTTAGCCAGCTTAATTTTGCGAGCGCGTAGAATACATCCCAGGCTTTTTTTCAGTGCAAAATCTAACAAATTACTCTGTTGTAGTACAGATACAAATATCAACCTACCAAAAGTCTCCGTTTAAACATTTCGCCTCTATGTTCTTCTATTTTCGACGTTTTAACTCTTTTAACTTTTCCGCAAGGAAAAAAATTTTCGTACGAAAAGTTCACTTGTTGATAGAAACCATTATAATTTTAATGATGATTGATTGACGGCTTGGCATATCTTAAACTTATCTACCAATGGGCTCTCAGCTTTTGGATGACCTTCACTCATTTTCGCGCCTGTTTTCAAAGTTTGCGCGTCGACCCGAGACAATTTTTTACGCTCTATTGTGTTTATCAAGGGTTTAAAACTACAAAAATGGAAAAGAAAGACATGTTTGTCCGCAAAAGCAGTGGTGCTCGAACTAAAGAAAGAAAGGCGTTTTTGGTAGGTCACATTTTTGAGATTTTTCCTCCGGGAAAAGGCGAAAAATTTGATACACAACAGACGAGTTAGTCGCGAGTAATGTCTTAAATTAACTAGCCCGACACTTAAAGGGAACACTTAATGAAACTGCAATAATTTTTTTAAAAAGGAAAACAGTTGAGGGAAACGTGTTTCAACATTTTTTATCGCCGATTTTTGTCCTTCGTTAGATTAATGAACAAGGCACCGAATGCAGCTATTGTAAGGGCTTGCAAAACTATAACGTGATGCGCTCGTCTGTTGTGTTGTTTTCTTTCTCTTTCCTTGCCGGTGCCTTATTTCTCAAAACATAATATGTTTTCTTTAGAGAGAGGTTCGAGCAAGCGTGAAGATTTTTGAAGTTAATCTTAGAGATACATTACGTCTTCAAAAGGCTGTTGAAAGAGTAAGTTCCACCACGCTCATCGTTGCTTTTTTTGTTTGCTTGTTTGCATTAAGCGGTGACGCTTGATTATTTCTCGGAACGGAATTTCTCGTTTGTGATTGCCCTCTGCAGGTGGATTCTACGTTTAAGCGCCAGATCCCTCTTGGGGAGATTGAGCGACAAATTAAGCTGGCGGTAACAAACGCGAAATACAATTCAACGTAAGTGACAATAATGTTTAGCGGAGATTAAGTTCATATACTATAGACATTTCCATATCGGGATCTCGGCTATGGCTAAAGTGCAGAACTGGATTCAGCAATAAATGCCTTCAATTCTTGCTAGATATCAGGTTCAATGTCAACGCAATGTCCTAATCTCGAGCCGGCTTCTCCAAGTTAAAAAGGAGAACGAACTTTACATTTTGAAAGGAATTTTTATTTATTTATTTATTTATTTATTTATTTATTTATTTATTTTTCATAAAACAAGGACTAACGCGGTTATAATCATACTAATCATTTGTTTGCTAGCCGGTCTATAAACGTATATCATTTTGTTGAAGTGCAATTAGCTGCTATTTTTTTCTTCTTTATTCCTTTAGGCTCCTCGTGGAGCAAAGGGCGTCAGTTGCTATTTGCTGTACCGTAAATATTATTTCAATTTCTGTCTTTATACAATGAGACCATTTCCGTAATAGACCAGATCAGAAGTCCATAACTAGAATTCTACATCTGGTATTGGGGCGCGTGCTATGTCTTTCGCGTGTAGGCTATTTTTAGAAACTGATGTCTCGCGAGAAAATGACGTAACCCACTATTTCGACACGATTGGAGTTCTAAGTTGCGGTTTGGAAAGTGGCAGGTGAAATAAATCAAATCACATCAAAACACTTGACAGGCCATTCTCTTTAATTCTCACATTTCGACAGAAGTAGTATCGTAGATAGTGATTTCAAACGTCTGTTCAGTGGCATTTGAAGGCGAGTGAAAAAGCAACCCGTCACCGGGTTTCCGTAGACAAACTCACAAAACATACAGGCCGACTTTTTATAATTTACGAGAGAATTTATGAACAGAAGTTCCCAAAAATTTTAGTAGTTAAGTGTGTCTTTATTTTGTACAGCATATCCTCGTGTTAAAATACTGAACAACATACACAACACAATAGCTGCACACTGCGAAGTGCCCGAGAAGCACAACTTGAATTAAACTTTTGACGGATGTGAATGAAATCATCATTGTTCGACGAATTAAACTCGTATTTCTATTCATATTAAAACAAGTACATTACCTTAGTCAGTCTTTTGTTTTCATGCCGTCCTTATAATTCCAAAAACATGCGAAACTCGCCAAACTTGTCGTTATCTCTGAATGTTGTTCTCAAACGAATCAAACTTCATTCTGTTCATTCCGCGCTCGATGTTGAGCGCTTCAGGGACCACGGTTTTGTTTTTCAAAATAGCAACGAACCTGTGCCAAAATGCACTTGCTCTCTTAATGCCTGTCTTCATCTTGAGAGTACCATTAATCTTTAGTGTCTTCACATTTTGAATTTGACTCGGAATTAGTCTATCTTGCCCGCTGCCATTTCGTATTCTGACTCCAAAACACTGAGGTCCTCTCGCTTATTTGGATGCTCAGAATTTTTACAACTTCGATGCTATCGTCATCGATGAAAGATGGCCTGATGATTTTTGTCCGGACGATTTAATCCTCACAAAACGGAAATTACGATGACCAACAAACAGAAATTTCGTAATGCCGTTCGCTCGAGTTTACTCGTCCTCTGCAGTTCTGCTTTTCTTCAAAAATTTGTTCAACCAATCAAAGGCGCGAATTAAAAAATACTTCAATGTGATTGGCTACTTGTTCGCGGCAAAGCTGTTCTAAAAATAACCTACACGCGAGGAACGCGAGGTACACGCGAAAGACATATCTCAAAGCCTATTACCAGAGATGTAGACTTCTAGTTATGGACTTCTGACCAGATTTATGATCAAAAGCATTGAAATCATTATGCCTGTTTTTTGACGGAAATTTGCTTGTCAAAGTAATAACTTACCTGCGCCATAAACAAGGGATCAAGGACTTCTCAAAATGTCATGTTGTTGAACATTATAGATTAAGGAATAAAAAGTAGAGATAATTAACAATTAGACCCGTAGCCCGCAAGGGCTACGGGTCAATAGCCCATGAGGCGAAGCCGAATGGGCTATTGACCCGTGGCCCTTGAGGGCGAAGGGTCTAATTGTTTTAGTATCACCCAACTAGTCGGACAGAAAAAGCAATAATAAAGTTAGCAAATGCAAGTTGAAGAAAGATTTATTTGGGAATAAAACGAAAGACAGCGTCACGAATTTCGCTACTCGATGACTATTACTAATAGTCCTCTAGTAGCGTAGCCAATCAAAACGCAGGATTTGCATTAGTCCACTTGTTGGGTGATACTAAACATTATTATCATTCGCTGCATTTTTCCTTTCCTTTTCATTGGTCGAGACCCTAGCACGTCATCTGCAATAACTACCTACAAATAATGGTCTGCTCATGCGCATTAGCGTCTGACAGTGATTTTGCTACAAATAATATTCTGCTCATGCGTAATTGTGTCCACTTCCGAGAAAAATGGCAGCTCGTTTTCCCGGCCAGAGTTGTGGGAGAGCGTTTGATTTGTCTACTAGACCCGAAAAAAAAAAACATCGGGAATACAAAGAAGGCAAAGTAAATTTGCCTTAATGTACTTCGGCAATATCTGAAAGAACGAGAATTGGATGAAGAACAGTTCGGCATCGAAGGCGAGTTACGCTTTCGTTTGCATCACTTCAGCAAGAAAGCGCGAAGTTCCCACTTCCCGTACGTAATTGCACAAAACAAATTTAGTCATCTAATGATAAAACAATTATTGGACGAGGTTGAGCAAAATATCGTGATTTGTAAGTGTCTCGCAGATCAATTATTTGCCTCAGTCTTCGGCTTCGGCATATAATTGATCCGCTCGCCACTGACAAATCACGATATTTTGCTAAACCTCGTCCAATAATTGTTAAATAGTAGCTACCGTATTTCTTCGATTTAGTGCCCGTGCGCTTATTGGATTTTTGGAACTTGACTGTGGGCGCTTATTCTAGGCTGGGCGCTTATTAAATTTTCACCATTTTCAGCAATTATTAAGTTTATTTTGTGACAAAACAATACATAATAACAAAACGTGAAGATGTACCAAAGCAGAATTTTAACTGTTCATTGAAAGTTTCTGTAAAATACTAAGAAAACTCGGTCTTCGGGGAAGTCTCTTAGTAGTACTTAGTCAATTTCAATAATCATTACTTCTCTTGCGCACCTCACTTTTTTTGCGGGGTGGGGATCGGCGCTTCTACTTCTAATACATATAATTTTACTAATGTTCTGTTGAATTATTTTGCTAGTAAGCGCAAGCAAAAGAAGGCAGTAAAAGACAATGAACATGCAACGTGAGTACACTTACTAACTTACTAGTAATTCAAATAAAGGACAACTACAAAGGAAATAATTATTAATTATTAACAAGAGGGGATAAGTAAAACGTAAAGATACAACAACACAAACTGGCAGAATTTTTCCCAATTGATAGCAGGCAAATGTAAAAAAGGTTCGAAAAAAGAGGAAACAGCTCAATTTTACTTGTGTACCTGCGTCTATTTCAAACTCCGGCATTTAAAAGATCACAGTCTCCATTTTTAGCTGCAAAACACTAAGAAAGAAGGAAATATCTAAAGCCTAGTTTTCACTAGCGACGCAAGCACAAGCGCAAGGATAATAGCTCTTACATGTATTTCACCGTGAAAACGGCTTCGACGCAAGCAAAAGCGCAAGCGCATTGAATTTTGATGCTTGTGCTTGTGCTTGTGGCAAGCACAAGAGCACAAGGGTCAAAATTTTTCCTCTTCGCGTGATTGCGTTTGTGAATGCGTTTGTGCTTGCGTCGCTAGTTTTTCGGCATAAAGTTTGACGTGCAAATTAAGTATTACTTCTTTCTTATTAATTTCTTTTACACTTGGTAGGCGAGCATCCACAACAAGCGCGGCCAGTGACAGCAGTAACAGGTAAAATATGTGAATCTCATTCTTCCCCGCCTTTATAACTCCTGTTTTAATAAACTGGTTAGTACTTTTTCATTAATGAAATTTTGGAACTGTATTCTTTCAAGTAGTCTCTTAGCATTCGTAGCTACCCTCCACCATTCTTCGTCCCTCGTTCATTATATTACCGTTTATTTATTACTTTATCATGTAATTTGTTATTCACTTCTAATATTTAGCTGTTTTCCTGTTTAAATACTAGTGAATGTAGTTACACTGTTTTTTGTTCTTTTCGCTGTGCGTTTGAAATCGAAGCAACGATGCACTTCGGAAGAGGAGTGTACGCCTAAGGGATAGTTGAAATGAGACTGTTTTAGAAAAGAAAACCATTTTGGATCGGACGTAAATCTTAACTACGCGAACTTAATTAATATATTTCTAACTTTTTTCTGATCAACTCTAATTTCTTAGGCGAGCATCCACACCCAGCGGAAGCCAACAAAGGTAAATGATTTAAATAATCATTTCTTATCTTTCCTCCGTTTACTTTGTTCCTGTTTCGGTCGATAGATTTATGTTTACCCGAGTGAAGAAATGTTGACCCATGTAAAACACAGAATATAAACTATGCGCCCCCGAAAATATGGCATGCCATAAACCATACACGATGTGCACTTGGTTATATATTTCTAACTGTTTTCTGATAATCTCCGTTTTTCTTAGGCGAACATCCGCAACCGTAGTGAGCGGCAGCCAACAAAGGTAAATTATGTTAATTTCATTTATAACTATTTATTATCTTCCCTCCGTTTGCCTTGACAGTGCTTTGTTAGTGTCTCGGCTGATTTATGTTTACCCGATTGAAGAAATGTTGACCCATAAAAAGTACAAACCATGTAGCAGCAACAAAATCACAATGTGTACACACGCAAGAAAATGTAGCGGGTACATGCAACTATCCGTAGAACGAACCAGAAAATAGCGAGCGGGATGTTCGAGCGGCGAGCTGCGAGTAGCGCAGGCTCCAGACTCTTAATTTTCGCTCGGTACGGTCTGGCGCCCGCGGTGCTCTCGGCTCGCCGGCTTCGCGCTCGTTCCACAGATTTTAGAACTAACATTGCTCGCGGTCTATTTTCGCATTGACATATTATTGTGCCCATTAATGACCATTTGTCGTGTGAAGGCTGCTTTAAAGAAACTAAAGAAACGTTACTGTTTTAAATATGGTGCTAAACGAGTTGAACTTTAACGAAGTTGGATGTTTATTAACTATGCAAATTCATCGTTACATTGTTCTCATACTTTTTCTTTTTATTATTCCAACAGCTCGGAACCGAAGCATTATGGCCCCTTGAGAAGTGCAAACTTATTAAAATTAATTAATGTTATATTGTTGTCATTTTTCTTTCTTCAATCAGTTTGTTTCCGCTTTTTGCTGTTTTTCTTCCTTGAATTTTTTCTTCCTTTTTTCAATCTTTATAATTATAATGCCCATTTGTAAATAAAGATATGATTCAGATGATTCAGTGTTCGTGACTACAGTCAATTCCAATACACGTTGAAGCTTCCAGACTGTCGTAACCCCTTGCAAAGCAAGCGCAGCTGCCAGTCAGTCGCCCATCGAACAGCATTACATGTCACGTGATTCGAACACCAAGCCTGAAAATGAACAGAAACATTGGCACGTAAAAGCGACAAACAAGGCATCCATTTAGATTGCTTACTTCTTTTACACCATATACCACAGCACATTTTACCCGCACACGTGAAGCCGCCTTGGAAAGCATCATTTCCTCAGTTACCGGGTGGGTAAATGTCGCAAAACCATTGCAAAATGATCGCATAAACCCCGTTCTTTTCACTTATTTTGCTCTTATTATGCTCGTATTTTTTGGAGAGAATCGTATATCGCTCGCAAACGTCACGTAAAAACGACATTTAACGATTAAAATACGACAAAAAAATCGTAAATTGACCGTGACTTACTCGTCTTCGCGTCGTAAAAACGACAAAGTACGATCAGTTTACGGCTTGATTTACGAGAAAAACGCGACCATATTACGAGTGAAAGACGACTTAAATACGCTTTAAATACGATCGAAATTACGATCGTTTTTCGATTGCTTTACGAGCTAAAAGCGATCTAGGTTCCAGTAGTGCAGGGAAATTAAATCAAGTACGAAAAACACGAGAAATATATATTCTTGATATTGACACTTCGATTTACAAGCAAAATACAGTAAAACTGATTGAATACCTGCGTGGCTCGGAGATCTGAAAATTTTTTTAAACACTTTATGGTCTCTTCGCCATGAAGAATTTGAAGCCTTTTTTTGGCCTCGCGACGTTCATCTTTACCAGCTGGGAAATGGTGGTCTAGGCCGTCCTCTTTGTAGAAACATACATTTCTTTTACAGAAAGCATGCGGGCAAGGCACTTTATGCTGTAAAAAGGCTACATGCACGGGTCTTGCGCTGTTTAAAAACACATTTTCGGCTTGACATATATTTTGGTCCTCCATTTTGATTGCAAGATCTGCCAGGCGCTCGACGGCTCGCTTCCTAACCATCTACCCCCGCGCCCCCTGTTTTCCCGCCTTACCGCGTCAACTGAAAACTGACCGGCGCCTGGGGACGAGGCAGAATTCAGGAGTTAAGTTCGACAAAAGCACGGCAGAAGTACGGCGTCTGAATCAACCTTAAAATTAAGTTCGGCAAAGCAATTAAGTTCGACAAGCTCTGCCGTGCTACACGACTCTGGCACGGCAGTGATTCAAACGTCGCGCTTCTGCCGTGCCAAACAAAATTCATAAATTACATTAGGGAGTTTAAGAAAACCACAACGGCAACGGCAACGGGAACGTCGCTAAACAAAAGGTTTAATGAGTAGAACAATGACTGTGCACGTGCGTTTTAATTCTTGGTACATTTCTTTGCCGTCCTCTGCAAAACAACAGGGAGCTTACGCAAACTACGACGGCAACGGCAACGAGAACGTCACCAAACAAAAGGCTTAATGAGCAGAACAATAGCTCTGCACGTGCGTTTGAAGTCTTGGTACATTTCCTAGCTGTTCTCTGCAAATCAACAACGTAAAATGACCCAATTCTGCGTATTCTGGACAAAGTGAACCACGACGGCAAATTTTCAATTTTTCTATTTGGAGTAGAACGCTCTCTTTACACATTTAGCTTGAGCCAGTTCTTAAACCGACAGATACGCTGAATACATCTGAATAATCGCGAGATTCTAGAGTAAAATATAAATTCATTTTTCACCAGGCGTTGTCCTCGGCGTCGCCGTCCTGTTGCGTAAGGTCTCTAACAACGAGAAATGACCAAATTCTGCGTTGCCTGGTAAACGTGAACCACGCCAGCTAACTTTTTAAATTTCCATTTCAAATTTATCGCTGTGTTCCAGATTTAGTTTTGAGATAGTTTTGACAGAGAAAAACAAACTAAATGACTTTAGAGTATCGCGAGATTCGTAGCTAAAATATTAATTCATTTTTTAATCGACGTTGTCCTCGGCGTCGCCGTCGTGGTTTCTTAAACTCCCTGATTTTTCTTAGCTTGCCAGTCGTCGAGTTGTTATTAGTGGATGGATCATAAAATACTATGTGGTGGTTAATAATCATCCCCTGCGGCAGATGCTATATTTATATGAGAAGAAACAACTGTTTACCATGATTACGATTTAACAATCTGAAGCAAAAAGATAAACCCACGAACACTTCCAACAGGGGAAAAGAGAAACCATCTTAGTTGTGAAAGATATGAATGTTTAAAAACAGCTGCATTGTAAACAACACTCTAGAAGTGTCTAGCAGTAGTTAAATTGGTCCGCGGCTTGTTGGGTTCAGCGATTTTCAAAGGAGCCTAAGATGAGGGTCAAAACGGAAGTAATATAAAAGAGGCGAACAAAAGAAACCCGACATCGTTTCATGACTAGTATGTCTGGCAAAGGGTAGACGCTAAGATATAATAGTAATGAATCAAAAATGGTATATGAAAGGGTGAGGGTTTGGACACCTTAGGCGTAGCCTCCCCATATAAGAACTTTTTTAGTATACCCCCCTCCCCCCTGGGATTTATGCGACGCACTTCGCTATTGTATAACGATGTAGTCAACTGGTGGTATCAATATGAATAGATCACCAGAATCAACCAAGTCTGCATTGTATAATTTCACGTCATTTTGATCGGTTCGTCCCTACCGTTAGGGGTGTAGAATGCTCCATGGAGAATTCATAAGTCTCGGCAAAATTTAGCAAAGTCTCGAAATCTCGGAGTCTCAAAAGAAAGTTGCATTGTCCTCTGCATCCAAACGTTTTCACATTCCGCCTAATTATGCCATTCCGAAAGTCATGCCACATGCCATTCTGCAAACTAATTCCGCCTCACCGCATGCGAAGCGAATAAATTGGACCTTAAATTTTGAGCTCCGCAAGTGGCATTTTGGTGGTGTTCCGTTATTATCTAAACAAATTGATACTGATTTAGCCAAACTAAGAATGCTGGAATGATTTCTTTAGCTTTGATATAAAGCCCTACCTAGTGCAAAAGTTATTTTTCACATGTCTGACCGTTAGTAACATTGGCTCGTGACTTGCTTCCAAAAGCTTAAACATGTTAAAGATAAAATTCGACTAGATGGAAATACCATTCAAGTGCGTCGTTAGACTGTGAAAGTCGGTGGGGACGAACGCGAAAGCGAACGAGAGCGATAAACGCTACGATCGAGCATGTCGTCGAGGGCAGCACCCAAATAGTGCGAGATCACGAAGCCATCCGTAAAGCGCTTTTATCGTTTGAACAAAAACCTTGAATGCAAAAAAAAGGGGAGACGTCACCCCATCATCATATTAGTTCAATTTGCTGTAAAATTAAAGCAAGAAACTTACCTCTGCAGATGTAATTCGAGATGTTAACAATGCAATTTTCTTTGCTTGGCTGCCTTGTTTAACAGCTTATAGGAGACAATGTTGCTAAAATCATAGTTAATAGAGGAGACTCCATCGCCTTCCAAAATGTCAAAAATTGCCTCTTAATCGTCTTCCCAAACAAACAGATCGTGTGCTCCGTCCGCCATCTTGAATGAACTTGTACATGGTCAGAGTCACGTGATGGGTCTGTTCAACATCGGAGACCGCTCCATTGTTTAGCTCTTTGAAGTTCGCCGGCTTTCATAACCAGTCTCCTCTATTAACTATGCTAAAATTAACGTATCAAGAAAAGCGGACTACTAAGTGATTAGTTCAGGAGTGATTTTGACCTTATATGGTCAACTGTTGACAATGGCGGCAAGAGCTTCAAAATGCCCTGGGGAGCTTTTTGAATTTTCCGATTAACATGCGAGCGGGAAATTCAAATCATCGGAAAGACTGAACTTAAGACAAATTTTCCCCAGGGGAGGTGGCAGTGGAAGATTTTTCCGTTGCAAGTGGCTACCGTGGGATGCCCGGTAGAGACCATGATTGCTCTCATTAACGGTTGATTAGTTGTTGATTAGTTGTTGCTTGAAACTGAAGCAGAACCAAATTTTAGAACATTCAAAGTTCGCCCCATAAACAGCTCAAGATCTTAGTTTGTAACTAAAAGCTCCTCCAAAATTAAAAACTCTTTCTGCATGGCGGCTTGTTTTACTTGCGCGTTGCGCGCGCTCTGCGAAATTCGGGAACAGTTTATATTCAACTTAGATTATTTAACAATTATTCACCGAAGTGGAGGTGAACCGCCGCGGTTAATATCCACCGCTTTCACGAACACTGAGGTGAATATTTGTTTTCAGTATATACCACCTAAGCTGAATAATTAGCGCACCAAAACATTACTTTCGGTGCCCAAAGCGACAGGTGAAGCCATTTTGTTTCTCTTCGACTGCTCGGAGGTGAATAATACTTTGCTAATCACCTCCGAGTTAACGAATCAGCGCGCGCGGAAACCACTATTTACTTGTGTGGTATGTACTTAGGAAAAAGTCTCAGAGCACGCGCGAGGCGAACAGTTCTTTTGTAAACAGCAAAAAGTTGGTGATGTTAACTGTTGTTGGTATTCTTTTAAAACTTTGAATAGATTTAAATGAACGTGTATTCACGCACACTTAAAATGATTTTTTTTCTTTTTAGAAAAAAGTCACACCTTTGACAAACCAAATATAATGACAACGCGCGCGCTCTACGAAGACTAAAAAAAATTCTGTAATCGGTTAAAAAGGCCGTAAAGGGATATCAAGTTTAACAAAACTTATATTAAGCGTATCAAGGTATTTGCGATTTCCTTTCCGGTTTTTTCTCTCTTCTCACTATACAGACTATTCAACCACGAATCCGCCGTGAGCACTTTTAAAAGAAACAGACGACTTTGTTACGTGTCACGCGCAAACACGCGCGCTACAAAAAACCTCTTATGAAACAGCAAATAGTGCACGCGTGCTACGAAAACTTCCTTTGAAACTGCAAATAGTTTACAAACTCCTCCTACCATTGTTTTAAGAACTTGGTCTGCAATTATAAGCTAAATAAACTCCTCCCTTAATTTGTTTATGCATGCTTATTAGCCGCTTTGTAAAGATTCTAATTAAGCATGTGTTTTATTCATTCTTTAAGGACCCTAAAAAGTTTTTAAAACCGCTTTCAAATTTTGCGTGTGTGTTGCGTGCGTTCTGTGAGAAACCTTAGGAAGAGGTTTATTCACATAAAATGCTATTGGTTTGGCTTACATTTTTACGTGTTGTGAGCATGAACGCGCGCCACGAAAAAAACTTTGAATAGATTTTTAGACATTTATTCACAAGCAAAATCTATCTTTTTTAAGCGAAAAAGTCACACCTCCTTTATCAAGTATCGCGAAAAAAAAAATAATGAAAACATAAATGCGTGCGCCCTTCGAAAACCAGTAAAAATACTGGCTTTAATTGGTTTCTTTTAATGTGTTTATATATCTATAAAACAGATAAAGGGTACAGTGGAGAGAGATAGAGTAACAATCCAGATTGTTTCTTGCGATCAAAAGCAATCTAAAATCATTCAAATGAATAGCAACAATAGCGCTGCTTTACAAAACTTGGAGTTATTTACACTCCATTGACTACGAGTTGGTTTGGTTAACATAACAATAGTGATTCGGTTAAATAGGCATTGAGGCAGTGATATAAAAGACCTTCTAAAAAACTCAAATGATAAATCCAGCTTCACTTCTGCTAGGAGAATGTTCTCCAAGTTTAAAGTCGAAACTCCGCCGAACGCGTATCAGTACCAATTACCAATTGTGGAAGTGTATGAAGCTGAAATTAGGAAACTTCGTTGCGAAAACGAATTTTTAAAAGTTCACGTCGTTCAGCTGAACGAGGCTCTGGCCCAGCTGCGACTACAGCAAGCGGGAAAAACGCCATTCAGATCGACGGAAAAAGAGTTTTTCCAGTTGACTAAGTCGGCGAGAAACACAAAAAAACGCAAGATTAAAGCGTTGGTACTACATTCAGTTCAAGGACTCGAGGAGTTTGTCCCAGTTGAGGTATGTTCATTTTCGACTTACTTTATACTTTATACATTTGAGTGAACGATTCACATTTTCACATTATTCTAACGTACTTTCGCAATTTAACAATAGTAAGGATAATTCTGATTTTGCTAAAAAACACACATTTTAATGGATCTGGACTTGCATGCAAACTTCAACGAATGAATAACAAACACATCCGGAAACGATGTTCAGAGAGGAGAAATTTGAACACGGGTTCTTGTGAAAGATGAATATTTCAACTTTTACAATATTTCATCTTTCACATTTCATTCCCGAGCTTAAAATTTACCATCTTCCTTTATTTATCGTGGATTATTTAATTAACAGTCAGTACAGACTCGAAGTGAATGTTTCATTTCGGAAAAAAAGCAATTAATAAAAACATCGGTTTAAATTAAGTAAGATTTCGCCACAATACTTTTACTAATACTGTCTTTTATAATGTTCTAGATCAAGTTCAGTGTGCAAGGTAAAGAAGTCGTTATCCCCCTTGGCCATGCAGAAGATGAAGAAGACGAGGTGAAAGAAGAAACAACCCAGCGCGTTCTTGTGGCTAAAGACTCCGGGCTCATCTCCGATGAAGCTTACCACGAATTGAGGATGTCTCTCCCAGAAGATGCTTAGGCAACTATACCGCCCATCAATGTACTAAAAGACGAGAGAAACAGGCAAAATAAGATCGTGGACATTCATCACATCACCGATGTAAGAGGCTTAATTTTTTTTTGATAACACTGACCAAAGATAAAACAGGTAGTTGAGTAATGGGCTGAAATTTTCAATGGTGGATTATGAGAAATGTTAAAAATATGTTAAACTAACAGCTGAGAAATTTGGTTGAAATTTTAACTGACAGCTAATATTATATAAGATTATCTGGTCGCACCCGGGCACCCTTAGAGCACAGCCCTGTCCAGCATACAATACTGTGAGCCAACGTGACAATTTAAACTGATAACCAAGAAATGAGGTTTTTTAACTTATTACAGGGAATGAGTAATAGGTACTCAATTGATTAGTCATTAGACAAACACTCGATAAATCGTCTGCCATTGATTGTTGATAAGTCATTTCTGGGAAACAAGTCTGTCATGTACTGAGCAACTATGCTATGGATACCAGAGTGTGTCACTCATGAGCTACTAGCAGCTGTTATCCATAAGCATTTGACTAAACTTGGAGTTTTATTATTTTTTTTTAATTTAATCATTTGGAAATTCTCTTACTCAGGCAAAAAAGGTAGATGGTGCATATCGCAACATCAAGGACCTTCTCATGCAGCTTCTGCTTATTCCTGGTGTGAAAGAAGTGGCACAAGCAAACGGAAACCATTTCAATGTCCGCTTTGCTGCTGATGGCAGACGAACAAGCAACAAGATTGGTACTGTCATGGCTGTCTTCAGCATAATGGATGAGAAAAAGCATGGATCATGCGACCATCAGTATACCACTGCTTTGTATAATGGTAAGAGGCTATTTAATATATTCTGGTAATATTTAAATATTATTTAGTTAATTATTTCATAAGTGCACAGCAAAAGGGTTGAAATATTTTTTTACATGAGAAGTGAAATTTCGTATCTCTGAGCGACCACAATTTGCTTATACAACCAAAGTTTATACAAAAATGTACATGTAATGGTGATTGCTGCATTTAAACAACAGAAAAATCAATAGGTCCTGTCTGGTACTTGTTTAACATAAGACATAACATTTTTTAAGGAAAAGAGGACTATGATGAGGTTAAGACTTGCCTGGGTGCCACTCTGTCACAAGTGGATGAGCTCCAGACCCATGGTGTTACAGTTGGTGGAGTGCATCATACAGTGACATGGTAAGTTGATTCAATGACAATCACACACTCACAATTGACTAGTAATAAGCATGATATTCATCTATGTTGTATAATATGCTAACTTAAATTCTGCTCTAGGTACTGCTGTTCTGATTGGAAGTTTCTTGCAGCAACAGCCAAATATTTTTGCATATGGTGCTACTGTACCAAGGCACAAATTGCTGACTTCTCAAGTAAGTGGACTAAAATGATATGTCACTTGAAGTTTATAATATTTAGATTAGGGGGCTGTACTGAATAGTGAAAAGTATTTAAGCCAAACTGGCTCTTAGCTCCCAGTTTTCAATAGCATTAAGTGACTAGGAGAAGTACTACTCTGCTATCAATGGGATATTAGTGCATCGCAGGTTACTTAAATCTATGACCCCAACGGGCACTTGGACCTGAAACTTACCATCGTAAGTTCAGGTCACTCAACAGTAGGCCACCAATCCTCCGTTGCCTTCAGTGAATATTGAAAATAAAAACATGGCTGTTGTTGATTTGATGTTCTCCTTATTTATAGTACGACACTGGCCCATTCAAAGGAACCTTGATCAATGCAAAACCCTGTGCAAGAAAAAAACAACAGATGAGCGAAAGGTATGTGTCCAGCCACCATTGCTGTCAATCCCATTCAACCACATTGTCATAGACACTCTCCACCTCTTCCTAAGGATAATGGGGCTACTCTTCAACCAGGTATTTACTTTTCATTCTTGGATATTGAAATTTCCTGAACAGGGTGCCAGTTAACAAATAGATGCCATTTTGCCACGCTCTGTTTCTCTTGGACAAAGCTCTTTACTAAATTAATTTCGCATTTCAATCAAGTTTTTTAGATTCTTGAATCATCTTAAAAAGCCGATTGGTTTGGATTTTTGGCACATTGGGTGTTTCATCCTCAAAATCTAAAGAACATAGTGGGGTGATTTATAAAAGGCAAAAGAAAAGTCGATTTCGTAAGAATTTTGAGAGAGTTTTCTTCGATCTGGTAAACAACAGCCGTCTATGTGGTGGTTAATAATCATCCCCTGCGGCAGATGCTATATTTATATGAGAAGAAACAACTGTTTACCATGATTACGATTTGACAATTCTGAAGCAAAAAAGATAAACCCACAAACACTTCCAACAGGGGAAAAGAGAAACCATCTTAGTTGTGAAAGATATGAATGTTTAAAAACAGCTGCATTGTAAACAACACTCTAGAAGTGTCTAGCAGTAGTTAAATTGGTCCGCGGCTTGTTGGGTTCAGCGATTTTCAAAGGAGCCTAAGATGAGGGTCAAAACTGAAGTAATATAAAAGAGGCGAACAAAAGAAACCCGACATCGTTTCATGACTAGTATGTCTGGCAAAGGGTAGACGCTAAGATATAATAGTAATGAATCAAAAATGGTATATGAAAGGGTGAGGGTTTGGACACCTTAGGCGTAGCCTCCCCATATAAGAACTTTTTTAGTATACCCCCCTCCCCCCTGGGATTTATGCGACGCACTTTGCTATTGTATAACGATGTAGTCAACCGGTGGTATCAATATGAATAGATCACCAGAATCAACCAAGCAACAATCAACTTCAGCTTTACACCACAGTAAAGTTATATTTTCCTGCTGTTTACCAGGGCTGCGACAAAAGTTTGTATATGTTGCAGTAATTTTTTTCTTCAGTTAAATTTTATTCTTCCTTTGTTTTGGGGTATGGTAATGTATGATAATGAGTTTAAAACAAAGGAGAATAAAATTTAACTGAAGAAAATTCACTTCCGTGGCCCCCAACTGGCAGAGACATAGCGCGAAAGCGAGTAGTTTAAAACAACGCCAAAATATCACAGACCTTCTTAATGTTTGGGCTAAATAAGCTTAATTATGTTTAGCTTAATGCTTCTTCTTCCCACAGAGTAATTTCCGTCAAATTACGAAGTAAATTTCCCCTTGAACTAATGCGAAATTCGGAACGCTTCATTTCAGTTTCATCCCTTGTCATTTTCTTAGAGCTCCGAGCATCGGTTCCAGACCTCGCACTAGCAGACCGCGCGTGTATTAAAAATTCAAAATGGCCGCCATAAAACACACGCCCGATAAAGGTAGGTTGATCTTTTAAGGTGATTCCACTGAAAAAGAAGGAGTATTTAAAATTTTCTAAGGCTTTGTCCAGTTCATAACTATGTTATGAGCGTTACAAAAATGCAATAAAAAATGGGCGTCACCGTGCTCGTTTTTGTGCAATCTGGATGGCTATTATAGTAAACATATGACCCACGAGGTCCATACTAGGGTGAACCCTCATAATCCGAAAAGGGAACTATCATTTCTAGAAAAAATCATTTCTTGCGTTAAAATATCGAAGCAGTTCAACGAAATAGACATTAATCTTACATAATAAACTATTTTAATTAAACTGGAATTAAGATTATGAAAGAAATTAAGGATTTTGCTGCGTGCGTGCGTAAGCAGCACTACCTCAAAACGTACTTTTTAAAGCATTCAAATAAAAATATCTCAAAGTAGAGTATTTACATATATTGTAGTCAACAGGATGTATTTTAAATTTATGCATTAAAAAATGGGGGTCACCGAGCTCGTTTAGAAGAAAATGACCATTTATTTTTCTTCTGAGCTTAACCTAAAAGAAAAGCGATAATGTTGTGTGTGCGCGCGCGCTCGTGCACGCGCTAAATGACGTGAAAACTCATGCGCAGCAAGGATGCGCAATGCAATTCAGTGGAATCACCTTAACGGATGTGAGGGCTCCCTGTGGCTGCAGGTGAGACAAGTCGCTTGTTCCGCGATCCGCCGCCATTTTTTTTTCAAGACCGCGCGCGCCCACTGTATCCGTATCTAGCAGGAGCGGTTTCCTGCGCATCAAACGAGCGACTTGGAGCATAGACTACTTGTAGTCGGTCTTTTCTCTAAGGGTCGGAGGAGCGCTTTTATATCGGGACCTGGGCGAACCACCAGGCGGTATGGACGGGAAGGGCTTGGGACGAGACGAGAAAAAACCGACTACGGACTCTTGTAATTTGAGGATATAATATGCCTTAATATGTCTTAAACCCTAGTTTACAGCATTCCCTTTCTGAATTTCGAGAGAAAAACAGACTGCATGCAGTCTACTTGGAGCAAGTCCAGGAGAGCAAGTCTAATGACATAGATACAACCACGCAACCACCCTCAGTTTACCGTCAGTTTACCTCGTTCCCAGGGTCCTCTCTATATCTCCAGAGAAAGGACCCTGGTTGCGGCTGGTCACGTGATCTGGGTGACAGACCAAACCCGCAGGGAGGGCTGCTCCTCGACAAAAGTTTGTCGACAGTACAACACATACTACTAGGGGAGGGATAAATGTAGAGCGGGATTTTCAAAATGGCGCTTGAATTTCTAAGCTGTGTTCAATCCGCGCTCCTTTCGACTGGCTATTACAGCATTATCCTGAAGATTAAACAGGTTATTTGCTTGGAGAGTTTGTTTCTAAAAAAAGACTTGGTGGCAGTGCTTTCAACAGGGTACGGGAAATCCTTGTTTTTCCAGGTTTTGCCTCGAATGTTGTCCGAGAGGGATTGCAGGTCAATGAGTTTGTTTTCCTTGAGTTGAGTTTTTTTTGCCGTGAGTATTGTTGTTGTGCAAGGAGTTCGTTTCGTTTTTCCGTGACCTCTGTTTGTTTTGCTGTGAGTTTCTTTCAATCTTTGTTGTGTTCTTTTTGTTTGGCAGTGAGTTAACAATGTTTTGTCTTGACTTGAGTTTGTCATTTGCTGTGAGTTTCTTGTGCCGTGTGTGTTTGTTGTGGTATAAGTTCGCTGATTTTTTTAGTCGCGTTTTAGCCGCGAGGAGAGTCTGTTTTGTCATAAGTTTTGTTTTTATTTTGCTGTGAGTTGATTTTGTGTGTAGTGTGTTTATTTTCTTTTGCGGCGAGATTCGCTTTCTTAAAAGAAACTCGTACAGTTTATACAGGTGTAGTTTTTGGAAGCGATGGCAAACAGAAAGACTTGACTAAAATTAACTTTACCCCTGTCTGTTTTGAAGTAAAATCAAAACAAATTTCTTCGCCTTCATCAAGCACACGGCAAGATATTAACGGAGAAAAGTTTTATTAATGAGAGCCAGAAAAGTAAGGTATGTGTCAACGGGCAACCGTATACGCTTATAAAAACTGTGGCCACTTGTTAAGAAACATTGTAAACTCAAGCAAATGATTAAACAATCTATATATTTATCTTAAATCTATATATTTATCTTGTATTAAAGTTTGACCCGACAAAGATATCTTCTGCGGCATCGATGCGGCAGCCAGCAGTGGTCGATTTGCCAGTGAAAAAAGGTTTTCTGACCATGTCCTGTCCCCAACTGCTTTGCACAGCCGACTGCACAGCCTGCAATGTACTAAAATCTGCCGGGACTGATGCTTTAAAAATCTTTTTTGGAGTTGCCGGGACAGATACCTCAGAATTCTTTTTTGGAGTCGCTTGAAAAATTCCGAATCGACATTCTCGTTAAAAGACTAACCGAAAACACAAAGGTTTTCCCGCACTCCAAGCATAGGCAGCCCAAGCTCACGTTTCGAGCGGTTGGTAGGTATAAATTGGTGTTGCATAACCCTAGACCGTTGAGGCTTTGTACGGGATTTGGGTCGATTTTGGCCTTATTTATGCTTAAAATACAGTAAATATACAAAATAAACTTACTTTTGCCATTTGCTGTGTCCTTTTGCCTGTTTTGCGTCTTGAAGTGGTGTTTTAGTCGATTTTTCCCTTCCCTGTTCCTTCCTTCCTAAGACATGTAAGACTTAGAAAGTTTCGGATTGCGATTAAGTAATTTTTACCTTCCCTCCCGTGGACGTATGTGGATTTGACACCAGGCCAGGCCGCTAAGCCTAGTTTGAAACGGTCGTGTCAACTTCGAATTACACAGGAATAGGCCATTTTACAGTTGCCTGCTGAGTGACCTGGCCTTTGAGTGGTAGCGAGGCTGGAGTTGACCTTGCATTGATACAAACCTCTGCTTTTCTCATGTAAATGTAAACTAGTAAGCATCAGAACAACTTGATTTACAAAACAATAGTAGTGAGGTCTGTATCAAAACAAGGTCACCTCCAGCCTCGCTACCATTCAAAGGCCAGGTCACTGAGTAGACAACTATAAAATGGTCTATTGCAGACCTCCGAAACCTATGGATTAGTCGTGGAAATCGGTTTATTTCAAAGGGTATGCATTGAGATTTTCCAAAGCTGTGGATTCGTGGGAGGAGGAGAGCTAACGACCTTTACGTGAGAAAGGAAAAGACGCCGTTGGGACCGATTTTCGGGCTAAAAATCGCCGCTCGATCGCGGATCGATCGCCATGGCAGTGTTTCGCCTTGACTCCGTCTTAGGAAGGAAGGAACAGGGAAGAGAAAAATCGACTAAAACACCACTTCAAGACGCAAAACAGGCAAAAGGACACAGCAAATGGCAAAAGTAAGTTTATTTTGTATATTTACTGTATTTTAAGCATAAATAAGGCCAAAATCGACCCAAATCCCATATTCTCAACGGTCTAGTGTTATGCAACACCAATTTATACCTACCAACCGCTCGAAACGTGAGCTTGGGCTGCCTGTGGTTTGATAATGTGTCAGACGATGAACAGAACAAGGTTCATTCTCACAGACCCAACGAATTCAATTGGACATGCAATATTCGAATTATTTTTGTTTTTTTTGTTCTGCGATAAAAATCACATACAGAGTGTGCGCTCGAGCTGAAAACGCAAAATGAGCCTTTTATTGTTTTGGTGATGTGTTTGGCGTAGTGTGCAGTACTGACAAGCGAGCGATCTTATTTCCACGACCGCATTTTGTTTAATACTTAACGACCGTACCTAGTATGAATACTGAGTACATTTTGTCTAAGTGAGTTTTGATCGGGAGGGATAGAGAGATGCGTAGTTGGCGGGATTAGCGGTGAATTTTTCTCGCGCGGAGCAACCGCGCGAGAGTGAGCTGCTACACACCAATCCCCTCGCGTCTTGGCCAACAAAACAAAAGCATATGGCCGATAAATAAAGCACTCGCTCGCGAAATCCCGCCGGCTACGCCGGATATAAGACACCGGGCAAACAAGAGCGAGCGTACAAACATTAGTGTTTGTTGTCATTTTAATTTTATTGAAATAATTAAAAAATAAAACGTTTATCCTATTCGCACCAGCAAAACGTAAATTAAACCAGGTTTAAGGCGGGGGTACACCTGAAGCCTGTTTTTCCACCGCTAAACTTGGTTTAATGCGAAGATCTCGTCTGCGTTTCAAGGAATCCAGAAACTCTATGCTCATTTTACAAAGCTATGATAAGCAGCGTTTTGTCAATTTTTTGGTGATTTTTGGGGATGTTTGGAAAGAGATAGTTTTTCTCAAAGGATTTTTAGTAAAATTTGGAGAAATAAGAAATATTAAGGATTTAATGTGATTTTAAAATTAGAATTTAAAGTTAAAAACTAGTATATGGACACCCAAACAGTCCCCTGACAACCTGGGGTGCTCTTGCGTGGGGGTCAACTGTCTGTTTGTGTTTTAAAAATAATTTTCTTTCCTCTATCCCTTCCTTAAACCTCTTAAAATTTCACTCAAAATCGGGTATACCCCCACCTTAACAAAAAGAAAGTCATCAGCAAAAAAAATTGAGATTGCATATTGGAAATGGCTTTAACTTAACTTTGTGCTATGTTTGAAGTCAACAAAAAAACAAAAATCAAACTTGATCAAAGAGAACAATTTTAAACTATATCAGACGAAACAGATTTATAACCTTCTGTGAGTGTGGGGTATTTATTTGACATGCCATTTACAGACTCCTTGTTCACTGCATTTTTTTCCAGCATGGAATTGATAAATGAGCCTGTTAGCATTGATTGTGGCCATAGTGCCTGCAAAATGTGCTTAGAGGAGCTAATAAGGAAATCTACACATCCTACGAAGTGCCCAAGCTGCAGAAATTTCCTTAAGCCTGGTCCACTGAATGTCAATATTGCAATTTGAGCAGCAATATCTGGGATTAATGTTCGCTGCACCAATGCTGGCTGTACCTGGATTGGCAAGCAAGGAGAAAAAGTACGCCACAGGGATACTTGCCCCAAAATGCTGATGCCATGTCCAAATGACTGCACTGTGCAATTCTGTCGTGAAGAAGAGGGGCAGCACCTGGCTGCCTGCCTTTATGAGAAGGTGCACTGTGCTTCTTGCAAGGCAGGAGTACCACGATTGTATATGGACATACACTTGCAGAACTGCCCAGATGCACTGTGGAACTGTCCACTCCAATGTGGGGAGCACCTACCAAGGTTTGCTGGTCTCATGAAACTGAATTAAATATACAGATACACCCGAAAGCAGCATTCTAGATTAAATAAATTCAATCAAACCTGTTAAATCCACCCGCACCTCTTCACAGGCAAGCCAAGGACATAGTCTGGTACTTAGGGCCCAGGGGGAGAAAAATTTTTCAAAGCAGGGTGGGGCAAGTTAAGCAGATAATAAATTCTTGTTTCTCTTGAGAAGCACATAATCACTTCATGGTTGACTGCGTGAAGAAGACTGTATATTGCGAGTGAAAAGGGAAAACAGGAAACTATGAAAATTAAAACTTACATTCCAAACTACTGGTATGAAAGTATTATGTATTAAGTATCCTTTGGCCCATTAGTGGTCAATGGGGAGTACTGGGAGTCTCCTTCTAGGTGCTTGGGTGGCTGTGGGGATGGTATAACAGGAGGAATTAAACCAGGCATATAAATATATTGCTGAACTTATAATTTATTATTGTTGTGTTTGCAGATCCCATATACACCTGCACCTGAATGAGTGCCCAAAGCGTGTCGTCAAATGTCTGGTAAAAGGATGCAGCAACTTTTTCCCTCTTGGTGCTGAGAAGGACCACAGCAAGCTTTACCAGGAGAGCCACCAAGTGCTTCTAAAACAGGAACTGGAAAGCCTAAAAAGCATTTTGTTTAATAAGGTAGACGGAGTTAAAACTGAATAATATCTCTAAAACGAAAAAAGACGCCATTCGTCTTTATTTTGAAAACCTTTAAAAATAAGCAATAAACATTTTTTACTTCATAGGCACTTTAAATTGGATCTCTTAAAAACACTTAAGAAAAAGTATGATATTAAAAAAAAATACATTTGGCATAGCTAGTTGCTCATATATTGTTTTGCAACTTTATGGTATAGCTTCAAGGTATGTTTAAAGTGCAAAATCCAAACAAATACAATCACATATATTTTAAAATTGTAGAAAGTCATTGAAGGAGGAGCACATCAAACATATTTAAACACCTCAACTCCATATTAACAAAAGAAATTTCCAAAACTTTCTCTGCATGCTCAATGAAACAGCTTTGTAGGATAACTTAATCGCTAAAATTTGGAGGCTATCAGATAATGTAGATTAAAATTACCAAAAAAAAAAACTAATTAGCCTTTTGTCAGTTGCAAGTAAGATCTATATTGCTCTGAAATGGTGCAGGAAGTACTAGAATCCAGTAAAACAGCCAACCCAGGTACCGCACATACCTGGCTCCTTCGAACGGGATATTGACAAGAAATGATTAAAAAACAATACTGGATTTAAAAACTAAATAAATAATAGGCCTTTAATGTTAAATGTTTGATAGGACACAGAAATGGTGGAGCAAATCATAAAGGCGAGAAAGAGTTTCCAATGGACACTGACAAGACAAGAGCTAACAAACAATGGAAAAGAGCCAGCCACAAAATTTTTTAATATAGAAGGGAGCTCATTCAGATGTATTTGGTTAAGAGGCCGCAAAGAGATGCTCCTACAGCAGGTGGTGTCCTCTCAACCACTTACTGTCAAACCAAGGTGAGGAACATTTCACAAAAGTTTAATGTTATTCGGCAATGTTTTGCTGGCATTGTGATTTAGTTATTTCTTCAGTCAATTTTTATTTAATTTTTGATTAACAATTGACACATAATTTTTTTTTACAACAAATCAATACACAAAAATATAGAAGGAAATTCAAATTCAAATGCATGCACATCACTTACCCTATGCAGGAATAGGAAGTTGTTTAACAATATCAGAAAACTAACAGTAAAAGGGGAAACCATAGAAGCATGTAGGCACTAAGTATTATTAGAATTCACAAAATGTTACATGTCTCTTACAGTGACTAACCAGTAACATCAAAAGGCCCCTTTTACATTTTTGCCATAATAAATAAATATTTAGGAAATAGTTGGCAGAATTGGTTTACAAATTGATACTAGAAAGATTTCTGCACAAAAACTGCTACTGGTGTAGCTGTGGTTGACTGCTAAAGATTAAATTGATCACGAGAGTGGTTAAAGTCTAAGTAGCCACATAAATGACTAGGTCGAGGAAAGAAACTCACTATTTCATGTGTTGAAAGTGAGGGAGGGTGTTGACATTTTGTTCCTCTAGCACTACTTCTGTAGATCTTCCAAATGAATTAAGCTGGGAGACATTAATTAAGACATTACTATCTTTTTTTTTTCAGATATGCTGTTATCAAAGACGGAGAAGTTGAAAAGGTCTTTAAATCATGTTATCCAGAGATAGTTAGTGAGATCAACAGTGTTTCAACAAAAGTTGATTTTGGTCAACTGACAAATGAGCAGGAATTAGTGATTAAAATAACTATTGCCATTTATTGCCACTCATAGGTCAGAACAGTACTAGGAGACTGAGTACAGAATCCTGAAATAGATAAATTATTTACAAAGGATAACCAAAAGAAACTAGAACTATAACAACTTTCAAACTTACAAGCCTATGCAGGATTTTATTAGCCAAAAGTATTTTTTTCCAGTTAATCAGATACATTACTATAAAGAACTGTTGGCCTCCAGTATACTGCATTTTTGGTGATTTTTTTGTTCTTAGAGTAAATGCCAATTTAATAATAATAATAATAATAATAATAAAAGCTTTATTTATCCTGGAGTAAAATCTATCAGCATTTATAAAAATGCTGGTCTTAACAAGATGTCCAGTAATAAAATCTAAATTAAAATTTCAATACATAATTTACCTAAAATCTACTTTTAAGATGTATCAACATGCAGTGGTATAAAAAATTAGACTGAGCATTTATGATTCTTAATGTCAGTTTCTTTCAGATGTTTAAAGAGTTGTAGTTTAAAAGAAGATAGTTTAGTTTGTTTTCTTAGTTCTGTAGGTAGCGAGTTCCAGTCACTTGCCCCAGCATGTTTGAATGTTCTTCTTCCCGATAGGGTTTTGGCTCGGGGTAGGTCGATTGATTAGTAGAGAGGCCAAATGTGGTGGCCAACCCCTACAAGTATTTCATTTAAGTCTCAAACTATAAGCTATCACCCTGTTAAAAGGACAATAACAGTAGAAACCTGATATGGAGGTAGTAATCAAATACACTGGGATATCACCATTCTATTCCATTCATTGCATGCGTTTTCTTGTGCAACATTTGGGGGTTGCTTAAGTTTGCAAAATGAGACATTGGGGTTGAATTTCATACCTCAGTAGCAAATGCTACAATTTCATTCAAGTGTTTCTCTTCTTTCTGTTCCTGAATATTTGCATTTTGCATAATACTAAAAAATATGTAGTGTCCCAAATTGACAAGTAAGATACAGCATGTAAAGTAAATCCACCAATAATTATTAAAAGAGGCATATTGACTAGACAATATTAATTTTGGAGTGTCCGATATTTAAAGGGACACTGTCACAGACATTTTTTGACTTTTTCAGTAAAACGGCACCAAAATTACGACTAAGTAGTTTCAACCATGCAGGAAATGCTCCTAGACCATAAAGGGAAGGATATCTGGTAAATTGTTTAAAGAAGAGGGTGACTGTAAATAGTTTTCATCAATTTTTCCAAACCACAAGGACAGAACTTGAAAAAGTCAGGCTGACTTTTTCAAGTTGAGATCTAAAGCTCCCGATGGTATCCCAATTATATCACTCTATATCTAGCTTCAGTACACTGGTATAGTAATTTTAAGAAAAGCTGACCACTGTTAATAGGTTTCCAATGGTGTAAACATGTTTTTGGGCTGTTGAATTTTTGAAGGTATGCTCGTGACAGTGCCCCTTTAATTGTAGAATGTTCCAACTCCTCTATTGATTGAATTTTTTTAATTTTTCAAAAAATGGAAGGCAGAAAAAATGATGTTAACCCCCAGTTACCTTAACCAAATCAATCTTCAGTGTTCTCCTTTCAAACAAGGTGAAACTTGCCTCAAGAAACCAAGATGTAGACTGAACTACTGGGAGGGGTAGGGGGAAATATCCTTTTAAGGGAGTTTAGGCAGCATTTGCTCTTACTCTTTTAGTTAATGTTAATCGCTTTGACTGTCCAATTAAACAGTTTGATAGGAATGTAAGTTAATGCTGATAAGATTTCACAATGGTATAATTCTTATATCAAGATTCCAAGAACTTTTTCGGCTACAAATTAATTAAAATAATGTTTGTATTGTTCGGATCAGTGTTAATAGCTGAGTTCAATAAATTATAAACTTATGTTGAACTAAAAGCCTTACTTGTGTCATTTGCTGCTCTCACCATTTATCATATATAACATAACATTATTATGCTGCAAAATTATAAGAGGGACAATTGACAAAGCAAACCAGAGACCGTACTGAAAGAAAAAGAAACAAGTAACAAATTCCTTACCTCACTTCACCATTTTCCTTGGCCATCTACTGTTTCATTCCGTGCGTTAACTGCATTGCGTACTAGAGCTACGCAAACCATGTGTGGAGGTTATTATTGGCGAATAAATTTACCCTTCAAATAATTTGTCTTCCTCTTCGGCCTTAGTCTGAAATGTCATCCGTCCTCTCTTCCTTACCCCCCAGAGGAGGGGGGTAAGAAAGAGAGGACGGATGACATTTCAGACTACTTCGGCCTGTTCAAGTTGACTTCCCCTATTTGGTCTTATATTTGGTCTTTTGTCGTGTCCAGCTCGTCCAGCTTAGACACCAGACCCCCTCTACCTTCTCACAAACTATTCATTTCCAGTCCCTCTCCGCTTTAAGCGATTCTATTCCACCCTCAGTTTACTTTTCAACCCATGATTCTTTGCAGTAACGCAAGTCGTCGAGCGCGACACTTCTTTATGCGAAGTTCCACCCAAAATCTTTCTTGTCTTTCTTGTGTGTATGATACCAGGGGAAGAAGCTTATTTTTTAACCACGCCGAAAAGATACTTTACTGTACGTGTGTTTGGTAAGTATTGATATTTAAACCTTTTCAAGTCCTTTACACTGAGCGCTTCTCCTGTCAAAATTGCAAAACACGCCAACACGACGCGCGGACGGAAAAGCTGTCTCAAAGGCTGTGGAACATTCTTTTTAGGTGTTTGTTTACAGACCGACAGCTAGTTAAACATGACATCTGTCTTCACTGGAAAAAAGTTAAGCCACTAATAACTCGAAAGATTAAAATTACAAATCCGCGCAACTTTCAAAAATGTCCAGTTGGAGGCACGGTTCCTGCTCGAAGTATTTTCCCATCGCGCTGGGATCCGTTATACAAGTTTCAAGAGAAAGGTAGGAATGATCAGAGTTTAAACAAACCAATTCAGGTTTTATTTGAAATGTTCCAATGCAGCATCAGAGTTAAGTACTGCGCCGCAACAGTAAAATTTGATAGTCACTCGATTTGTTTTCTGAGACTGGTGAAGATCGATTTGTTTTTCTCTGCAAACAATTTCAAGAGCTAGGCTGGAAAATATTAAATGCAGAACCAAAAAATTATCGCTTCATATTTCAGACATATTTACGCTACCTTGGAACGATCTTACAATAGAAAGTGAGTTCTAGATTTCATTTTCTCCTTTCAGTTGTATTTTGATATAAAACCAAAGAAAAATCTCTTTTAAATCAGACAGACGTACTCGACTTATGTGGTTGATAATAGTAAACACACTGGTTTTTCTACGATGATTTTAAGGTCTTTTAAAGCAAATGATGACCGATGAATGAGACAACGAAATAGAAAGCTAAAATCGTAACCATCGCAAATTTAAAATGCGAAGTTAAACTGAGTCAGTTTACTTTATTCGATATTTCTAACTTTCTAGTTTACAACTGGTTAGAATAAGCTTGATGTGCCGTGCTTAAGAGGCATGGGTTACTTCCCAAAAAGTACTAATGATCAAGAAATATACTGATGTAAAAATAATTGACAAAAATGGCAATACCGCAACAAAAAAATTCTTCTTCAGGTCATGAATCATTGTGAAATGTTTCCATCGCGAGCTGCGACGTATTTTTAGGGTTGTATCACCAGTCTGCATTGTTCAACAGTTAGTTCTACATTGTTCTTTTCTTTGCAAAGGGTGCAAATGATTGCGAGCGAGCGAGCGAGACCGCAGTCTTACCAAAGGAGAAAATTAAACTTGAATGAGAACCATTTCTTAGGCAATATTCATGTTACAAAACGCTCAGTTAGAGAGATTGATCGATGTGAAAAAAATGTATCATCTTTTTTTTTTGTCAGGAAAAAAACTGCGTTTTACTTTCGTTATTCTACGAACCATTCAAGTAGACAAATATTGGATAATATACTGTGGTCTCTCGCTCGTGGACATGAATTATTCAGTACTGACGTCTGTCTCAGTAGATATGTTAATAATTGCTGAATTATCGTCGTAAAAAAAATGATTCATAAACTGAATTATTCATAAAACAAACGATTTTCATGTTCACTGTCCAAGTTGACTAAGTATATTTGATCAGAATTAATTTTCTTTATAATTATTACCATACCGATAGAGATGTATTCGAGTCTACAGTGTTTCACATGTATCTGAAACATTATCAAGCCTTCACAGCGTTTATTCCTCACAGTCTATGTTTTCAAGATCCTTCATAGAGAACATGCCTAGTCTTGAAAATTTACGCTGAGCTCTTGATGCTGATCAGAACTGTCTTTATGAAACAACTGTCTGATTAAGCGGGTATTTTTTAACATGCAATTCTCTGAGTTCATGAACATCAACGTATCATCCAAAGACTATTTTGCAAGCGTTCTAGTCTTAAGTTTTCGACAGCTTTCGCTATTTTCAATTTCACCAGAGGAATCGGTGTTTCTTACATCTTATTTTATGTTTATGAAAGGCTGCGAGAACTTGAACTACTACCCAACAGGTATATTTCTGTGCATCTGACAACAGGGGGTTTTCCCGACTGCTGGTCATGAGGGACGCGGTCTCTGAGACCGACATTGTTCTAGACTTTGTTAGATGTGGATTCTTCTGCCAATTCCAACACCTGACTGCAAGGCGATTCTTCTGATCGGAAAGAACAGTTCATGATTTCAAAGCCAAGAAGAACTCTAAACAAACCTTTTGAAACACCTGTCATCTGCCCTTTTAATTCGTGACGCGTCACGCATTCGGTAAAGTCGGGGGATACACAGAGTGTAAACAAAATTCATTCAAAGTTTGTTTAACTAATTTAGGGGAAGTCTCAATTCTCTTTGCGATATGTGCTTCCAGTTTCCTAGCAGATTAAAAACCATTTAACTGAGGATATAGTCCGGTTTTACCATGCAGCCATGCAGCGTGACGAATGAAAATGATAAAACTTTCGCGGGAAAATTAAGCGACCTGTTTTAAAACTTAGTAACTTACCGAGTGTTAATAAGGAGATTTGAAAAGTTTACATATCTTATTATGATATTACAGTGTCAATGCTTGATCCCGAAATCAACGGATCTACTTTTAGTTAATTTTGGACCACAAACACAGAAACTCGAAAAAATGATATTCAATTTGGCGGGAAATATTTTTAACTGAAAATCGTAATGGTACGCAGTTTCACGTGCCGCTTACTCCAGTTTACTCCTAGATACCAATTTTAACTAAACTGGATTTTGTTAAGAGCACAAAATACTATCGGGAAATGGTTTTACTTTAAAAATAAACTGCCGCACTTTGGTGAAACAGTCGACTGAAAATGACTCATATTTGGGTGAAACTCATTAACGATTCAGTGGTGATTTTTAGCGCCACGTAAAAATACAGTATTAAAGCAAAGAAGGTTTAATATATCTTAATCAACTTATAAAGGGATCAATGTCATAGAAAAAATACAAGAGCTTTCAGGAGTCATACGAAGTGTGTTTTACGGTTACGCAAAGTTGCCCGAAATCTCGGTTATTTTTGGCCGCTGGAAGGCCCAAAATAATGGAATGGTGATTTCTCGAAGAAAAACGAACGTCTACTTCTGCAAATGCCACCATCCCTAATCATTTCAGGCAGCTTTTATACTGTGAAAAGATGAAGGTAAACGGGCGACCTCGATCTCTTGCCCCTCCTCGGTTTTCTCTGACAATAACACTTAAGCATTCACTGTACAGAACATGTATATTTGTTACTGCTAAAATGGACAATTTTCTAAAACATAACTGAACTTTCAACAATTTGTTACTGTTACAGTTTCTGTTATTTTAATAATTATTAAAGTTTGTTTTGAACATTTGGTTCTTTCTCAAAAATTAAATAAGGGTCATGTCCCAAATAAGCGCCCTGTCTCTAATAAGCGCCCACCCTTGAGGTGCCAAAAGCAAATAAGCACCCTGGGCGCTAAATCAAATTATTACGGTATATGACAGTTTGAATTATTGGAAAATTTAAAGGATTTGTATGTAGAATGTTACTGGAGGGCAAGGTCTTGTCCATCAACAATGTTTTCCATACAAATCTTTTTTTAATTTTTCAAAAATTTAAACCATCATAAAATCTCATTCTTTAACATCAGTAGCCTCAAACTTGGCCACATTGTTTTTTTCGACATGCTCTTTCCATTTCTGGCATTTTTTAAATTAGGTCTTCTGATAACACAAGAATTCATTGTGTATACATTGCTCATATATTTGATTTATTGTGTACTTTGCTCACATTGTGTGATTTTCAACCAAAACATGTTGTGGTAAATGGATTGCTTAAAACTCCAAAAGCATATACATTAACAAACAAGTTCAGTTGCTGCATTGAAATTGTCAAAATATTTTACTGTTGGCCTGCGTGGTGGTGATTGCTCAAATGCTACTTTACTGGCTTAAACACTAGAGGCTCTTGAAGCAAGATTTGTGTAATTTAACTCTAATGCTTCAATGCTTTTTATGTTTCAGGTCTTGCAGGAGATTAAGTCATTATCAGTTGAAACTACTGAACAAGATGGGTGTGGAACTGCTGTCCTTCTTTTTCCTTCAGTCTAAGTAAACTGAAGAAGCTGTTACACCCTCTTAAACCCTTCTTCACACGCATTCTTCATCATTTGTTTGGTGCCAGGCGTTTCTACCAGTAGCAGTGATGGGATCTGTTACTTTCTTGATTTCGCACCTAGGGCGGTGGTCACGTCTAAGATGTCTTTTGGCTTCGTTTGTTATAGGTCTTCTGTTTTTATTCGCATTTTATGGTGAACTGAATTACCTTTGGAAAAGACAACCACACTGCTGTGCTACTGTCACTGACACTGAACAGTAAGTTCGTTCTTCATTAGGCACTTCCTGTTGTTGTTGTCGTTGTTGTTGTAAAAAAGAGTAGTGCCCAACCAGTATTTCTGGGAGGTCATGGGTTCAATTCCTGTCAGGGACTCAGAGTTCTTCTTTGTCCCATGCTCATGACAAGTGAATGTAATTTTTACTGTTGTCATTATTAACTCCTTAAAATCCACCATCTGATCTTTAATTATTTATCACAAGAGGATGGTTAATTTCAATGGACGGAAGACAATGATAATAATAATTATAAAATAATAATAATAATAATAATAATAATAATAATAATAATAATAATAATAATAATAATTATTATTATTATTATTATTATTAAATTCTCAACCTCGGATAATGCAATTCTAGCTTTCTGATTGGTTCACTAGATCTCGGTTATCAGCCATTATACCTGCGTTTGACCTTATATGGGAAACGAGTGCGGCAAGTGCCGCTCAGTTTAAAAATTTTCCTGCGGGAAGCGAAAGTTCCATCAGAAAAATGGCAAATTTGGCGAGGTTTATAAGCTTATACAAGAAATAATCGACAGTGCATTCCCTAAAACCACACAAATACCTGCACAAAATGCCATAGTTGACTCAACTACGTAAAACTGAAAGGATTGATACGAAATGTTTAATTAAAAATACTTGTAAATGTACAACAAGAGCGAATAAACGAAGAAGAAAAGCAGAAAATAATTTATGGGAAGACCAGAAAACAGACACAATTTCATTCAGTGTTCGACGTAAACTTAGGCTCAGCACTTCAGTTAAGTTTGTTACCTTTCAATCTTGATCTTGTCCTTTTATACTTCAATAAACTTCATTGAATCTGAGTGCAATTTCGTTTCAGCATAATGTAGTAGTCTTGATGACAGCCGTGGAGCCGTAAACAAGTACAATATGTAAACACTTGCTTCGCTCGTCTTGCACAAGGCGTATAATTTCCAGAAAAGCTATTGCTTCGGATCTTCCCGTAAACCTTAATTGTTGTCACAATTTTCCAGAATGAAAAGACGATAATACGAGGAGATTTTCCGAGGAAAATCTTCAGAAGAAAACTCTCTCGCTCGCTTTCCTCGCGTGTTTCATTCAACTCAAAAAGTGAACACCGCGCCACAAATTTTCCCGCCTCCTCATACTATCATTTCATTTACATCAAAATGAAATGTCCAGTTGATTTTAACTAAAGAAGAATTTAATAAAACAATTATTCCATTCGCCCTTGTTGGATACGAGTGGTTATAACCAACTCAGCGCTTCGCGCCTCGTTGGCTATTTACCACCTCGTATCCAACGCGGGCTCATGGAATAATTGTTAATTAAACTCATCGACAATAGATGAGCTTGGGCGTTGGTGCCTCAAGGTTGGTAGAGCCGGGCGATGCACAGCAGGGTAGGAGGTATCCATGGTAACCCTGAAGCGGCCACCACCCACCTGGGCACCGTCACACTGAAGGACTCGGTGGAATACTTACCAACCTACCACAAGGCTCTTTGACTCACCCGAGGGAGGGTGGGCCGGGCGAAAATTGCAAAGCTTGCGAGCAAATGTGCTAGCGAAATGAGCTTGCGAATGATAGCGAGCAGCACACTGCGTGTAAAGGTCATGAAAAGCCCCTGCACAGGTCCTGGGGCCACCCCGAGCTTTACGCGGCCAGCGGTAGCGGCGTACTGCGTATAGGCGTCACAAAGTGCCCCAGCAAACCGCCAAGGTTGCAAGCGAGCTTCCTGCACCGAAAGGTTGCTGGAGAGCATTGCTTCGAGGTTAACTTTGCCTAAATTACATTTAGCCACATTTAAAAAATAGAGAAGTCAGTGCCATGTTTGAATATATTTAATGCAGGCTATTTTACCTGCACACACTCCCAGGGGAGTCAATTGAAAATTAGACCACCCTTGTGTAGCCAATCAGATTGTTTTCTCCTGTATAGCTTAATACATACTGTAATGGTGGGCCTGATAAATAAACTGTACCATTATGATGCTTATTTGTTTCCACAGGAGAGAAGTTACATTAGCAGTGGAAACGATCTCACAGACATCAACACAGAGTTCAGATGGTCTTTGTTCTCCAATCAGAAAAGTTCTCTTTCTCAAGACACACAAAACAGGGTCATCCACTGTAGCCAATATCTTCTTCCGTTATGGTGATGCTCGGGGGCTTTCATTTGTTCTTGGTTCAGACCCGATGGTTGGCTGGCCTCAACGCTTTCGCCTCTCAAACACCTTGCCTCACAATGGACATCAACCAAATTTTCTGTGCAGTCATACAAGATACAATAAAAAACCAATGCATCTTCTCTTCCCAAAAAATACCAGTATTTATGTTACCATCCTTCGAAATCCTGTTGAACAGTTTGAGTCGGTTTTCAATTATGTGGAGTTTGGTGAAGTTTATGGTTTCGGAAGTGACCCAACAAAATCCATTACGCCTTTTCTCAGGAATGGGATAGCATTTAAAGATATTACCAAAAGCCAGTCATCAGTATTAGCCAGGAATCCTATGTTGTATGACTTTGGTTTGGACTACCAGTATTACCAGAATGTTACTGCTGTTCAAGAGTACATTGCATTTTTGGAGAAAGAATTTGATTTGGTTATGATCATGGAGTACTTTGAAGAGTCTATGGTGCTAATGAAGCGCTTGCTTTGCTGGGAATTCGAAGATTTTCTTCATATTAAATCTAATGAAAGACAAAAAAAAGAAAAAGCTGAAATGAGCGACAACTTGAAAGAAAACATCAAAAGATGGAACAAAGCTGATATGTTATTGTACAAGCACTTTAACAAAACATTTTGGCACTGGATTAAAATGGAAGGAGAAGGGTTTTATGATGACCTTAGAACTTTTCGCCAGATGAATGATAAAATGAATCGTAAGTGCTTCAGTGGAACAACACTTCAGGAAGTGTATGCTGGCAAGTTTGTTATGGCACCGGCTTTAAATCCTAACTTGCCTGCAGAAACAAAAGAGAAATGTGAAAGAATGACCAGAAAAGAAAATTCATATCTTTCGCACTTAAGGAACAAACAGTCGTCAAAGTCAGCTGGTTATATCCACATCACGCTTGATGACAAAGGGCCGGATAATAAGATTAGCTGGGATGTGGCTAAAGACCTGAAATATGATCCTTTACCAGTTTAAAGAGATTGTAATCATAGATCTTACTGGACACGGTCCTGGCAGTTAAACCAACAGGTTATTGGCAGGCAGTCAGTCGGGGCAAAACAAAGTAAACCAGACAGAAAAAGTAGCAAAGAAAGTTTTCAAGAAGGGCAGAAAGAGCCTCTAGGAAACAAGTCTCTCCAGACCATTTTCAAAACGGCTCTGCGAATGCTGGCTCCTGATTGAGCAGAAAAATCCTTTGTATTATGGTATGCCCAATTGGTGAACAATAACTTCAGCGTTGCTTTTGTGTGTTTTTACACTGTGTTTATCAACCATGCTTTAATTTAAATTTACACCAGAGAGCCGAAAAAGTCGGGAAATCATTTCCCAGGGGCACTTGCAGCTCTTCTTGAAAACTTTTGTCACTTCCATTTCTGGTTTCAGGGCTGTACGTGCTCTAAGGGCACCCAGGTGCCTCAGGTGACTAACTATTGCCTTTGGGCGACCAGATAATCTTATTTCTTTCATAATTTATACGCTTTATGCTGGGCACCCTTGATTTCTTAGTTTAGAGCATTTGAGCTCGACCTTGTTATTTTTCTTAGAGCACAGCCTTGGGTTTACTTTGTTTCACCCTGACAAACTGCCCCTGGGTCTCCAAGGATGACTGAGGTGACTTTGGATTAAAACAAAGAACCTTCTAATAAGATTAGCCAGGATGTGGGCATGACATGAGATCAGGAAAGTAATGAAATATGCAATCAGGGGCACCAAATGATGCAAATTGTTACAATAATTATTATTCATTAGGAATGGTTATTGGCTACAAAGTAAGGAACAAAACTAATAGTTCTTATTTTTTAGTTGCAGACCAAATTATTTCATCCTTTTCCTCACTCCTAGAAAACAAAAACTTGAATGAATGAAGCATTGTTTCAAAAATCTACCAACCAGAAAGAATGCAACTTGGCCAAATATACACTTACAAAATTATACCATGGTTGTGACCTGAGCTCCACACACATGAGGAGGATATATACAGTCTAATGAGCAGGGCAAAAGGAATGCCACTCAATATATCAACAGGGAAACACCGTTTCACAGAATTAAATGGTTGTTAATGGTTGTTTATCATTAACCCCCAAAATCCGGAAATTTCAGATTGAATGTAAATGGAAAAACTAATTTTATTTGGTCTTCCAACAGTAAAGTTCCTGAGAAAACAGAATTTTCTTGAAAGGTGTTCCCAAATAGAATTTTTGAGAAGAAAATTCGTATATCTACTGCCAGTTCCAGATCTTTTGGCAGTTTCTCAGGTAAATGGAACATGCCAAATCTCATTTGGAATTCCAGTTTGGCATTTTGCCTTTACCATTTACCCAAACTGTGGAACAACCAGTTTCCATGTAAAAGGTAAACAACCAACAATTTCTCCACCAGGCAAAGCACATTTCACATACCCAACAATTCATCTCTCTCAGCAACCAGAAAAACACTTTTGACTACACCTAGTTTCACAACACCAACATTGGGTGCCCTGTGTCATATTGCCAAAAGATGTTGATTACGATCACAGCAATTTTTCTTACTATTTTATAGGTAGTAATTTATTATACTAATGTACAATTATTTATAAGATAAGGAATTGACAGGGTTGGGACCAACTTTCATGTTGATAAGTTTTTTGTTTTTGTTTTAAGGGCTCTTTTGTATAATTTGCATGTTGAGCTGGAAAAGCCTGTGGTTATTACAATAATATGGGGATGCAACTTAATACTTTGTTTGCTAGCCAATGTTTTGGATCTTCAACTCAATGTAAAACTTTTTAACATAGAGTTTCAGATGTATTGTGTGGTTTCGAGAAGTTATCCATACCCCCCTTGCCGCCCTAAGGACCCCCCCCCCCCCCCCAACCCCTTTGGAAATTCCAATTAAACTTCATACATTTCCTTTAAGATTTTGGCCTTTGAGATCCCCCAACCCCAGGAATTTCCAATCCTTTCTGTAGGGGGACTATGGACATTTTCCGTAACCAGACATTGACCCTTCTAGATTTAGGGGCCTTTTCTTTCGCTACTTTTGGACGTTCGTGACTTTCGAGTATAGATTGATAACTCTAGTCACATTATTTTGTATTTCAAAGGTATTTATTACTAGTTATTGTCTATTTAGAATAAAGGTTAGAAAGGATAAATCTTTGTCCTTGCAGCTTTACTCTGCATTGTTTATGATATGTGTACTTTCCTAGTTGCTCTTTAATACTGGTAGATTTGAAAGTGCAAGTGACTTATTAGCAATGGGAAGCACAAGTTGTTATCAATTGATGAATGGCTGTATGAAGCAACAAAGAAACAAACAGGGAGAGAGAGATATGAATGGATGAATGAAAAAAAAAATGCACTAGCGTTTTGTATGTTTCTTTTTCTAATTATATAGCTGTCAGTTAATCCAATATTGTCAACAGATTATTTTTTTATTTACTTGTGCCAACTGTCCAAATTTAAAATATATTGGATACTTTTTGAAGGAACTGTCCAAATTATTTGAGATCAATCAAATGTTGTGTATTTTCCTTTTTCTCTAATTTTGAGGGTCAAACATTTGCCATGTTCATCTACTTTTGGATGTTATATGATTAGTTTTTAGGTAACAGGACTACATGCTTGTCCAATTTGGAAATAATTGGATTAAAAAAATTCCTCAGACTGCCAAATAAATTGGACAAAGCCGTAATTATTTCCAAATTGGACAGCATGCAGTCCTACAAATAGTTTTGAATTTCTGAGAAAGAATATTTTTAATTCCTACTTCAAGAACTCCATCAGTCCAGACTAGATTCAGTGTTGCGAGGTTGAAAATTGACCATTTTCATTTGATTTTGCCTGCCAAACCATTGAGGGGTAAAATGGAAACTGGGATTTGGGCAAATTTTCACTGGGAAAATGGGATTTGGGTCACTGGGATTGGGAATCACAGATAAGATAACAATGGAACTGGGACTGGGATTTTGAAAATTTGGGAAAGCAATTTGCTGGGAAATGGGACTTGGGCAAAATTTGGGCTGAGAAAATGGGATTTATACCCTCTCCCCTTCAAGACCCTCTTTCAGAAACCTTTTCATACTACCAACTTATTATACGAGTATTCCTTGTCTAAATGATTCAATACCTTAAAATACGCATAGCCACTCAGTCCATTTGTTTTTTCTCCTAATAGTTTGCAGCCATCTTCCGCCATCTTATCGTAGTTATCTTGTACCCAGGTTCTTCTCGATCTCGTCCATATCACGTGTTGCACCAAGTGAGAGATGATTGGATAAGTGATTGGATAGATCTTGGCAGCTTTTTTCTTTGGAAAAACACGAGAGCCGGGAGCACGTGAAATAACGCCAAAAAGAAAAAAAAACAATATGCATCCATCTAAGAAGATACGCCACGCAGTTTCCATTAATTTTATCAAGCAACTCTGGGCAACCAAAATCTGAAGCGGATCAATCGGGCTTCCCGTCCAGAAGCTAAGGCTTCGCGCGCGGTATGGGATTGATAATTCGCGGATCGTTTGGCGTTGTGGGACTGTTGCGAACGGCTCGCTCCCTAACCATCTACCCCCGCGCCCCCTGTTTTCCCGCCTTACCGCGTCAAGCAATTAATTATGCATACAATTTTCTGATTGAGTCGTTCTTTTCGAGGCTCGATTTCCGCCGTCCTCTCGACGCCATGATTGCTGTGCTGTTTGTGTCGTTTGTGTATGCAGGGCCCAGTTGTTCAAAGTGTGGATAGGGCTATCCACCGGATAAATCACTATCCAGTGGATAAGTGTTGGCAATACTGAAAACATTGAGCCATAGGCCGTGTTATGGCAGGTTATGGATACGGCAGCCATGATTATTTTGCCCCGTTGGCATCCTATAATGCTCATTGAAATGATTTATTCTTTTATTGTGATAATTTTGCAATTTCCATAATAAAAGAAAAAATATATATTATAGGATGCTCTGGGGGCAAAGTCGATATCTGTAAAATGGCCTATACTGAAAACATACGGGCCTGCGAATGACTGTCCTTGGTAAAAATACTTAACTGTACGGGTGGTTGGTAAGTATTCATATTTATAGTAAATGTAATAAACAGGGTCGGCCAGGGGGCTAAGTGGTATACCAATATACCTGAAAACATGTAACCAGTATCGATCGCTGGCTTTGTACAAACACGGAAAAGTTCACCAGGTATGCGTAAAGCTGCAGTTTGGACCAGAGAACTATTGGTTGGTGTAAAAAAGAGCTCATTTATTTAACTTGTCGATAATTTGAATACACTCTTTTTCTTATAAGAATACTGTTTTCTGGCCCAGGCTGAATACTCTTATTTTTCTGCTGATTTTAGGCTGAAATTATTCTTGTGAATGTTCTTAGGGCGCGTTCGTTTGGAAATATTCTGGAAATATAAGAATATATTCTGGAATATATTCCGGCTATTCTGCTCCTGGGAGCAGAATAGCCGGAATAGAAATCCAAGTATTCCGGAATAGGAAGAGCAGCCAAACGAACGCTAACTTGTATTATTCCAATTATTCTTATTCTGGATTGATCCCAAACGAACGCGCCCTTAGAGTATGACATTTCCAATTATGGAATGTACTGGGGCATCATTTACAAGTGTTTGGTGTCTAGATCTGTATCATGTTAGGCTCCCTTTATATGAAAAGAGGATGATCCTACTGCTAGGATCATTGTTCTGCGGCATTTTGTAATGGGCCATTCCATTTAATATCCGCACCCCCCCTATTGAGGGCTTAGGAAATCCTAGGGGGAGGGAGGGGGTCTTCAGCAGTTATATCTGAGGGGGTAGCCATGTCGGAACCTTTGATCTTTTTATTTTTCTGAAGGGGGGTAAGTGTCGGCACTTTGATTAAAAAAATCTGAAGGGGTCTTCAAATGTTTTGTTATTTCCCAGGGGGTTGCGACCAAATACCCTCAATAGGGGGGGGGGGGGGTGCGGATATTAAATGGAATGGCCCAATAACAATGCATTTTGTAATAACTTCTGCAGCATTTTGTAATTAACTGTGCGTTGTGTAATAAAGGCTGCAGTATTTTGTAATATTTGTATACGCAAATTGTAATAACGTCCAATGCAAATTGTAATGAATTATTTTAAAAGATTGTTTTGTGAGAAGTTAATTTGCGTGACATCTTTGGCTGACTCAGGAAGCTAACAGTGTGGAGCAAATAGTCGTGCTAACTTCCATTTAGAAGGAATGGTGTTATGTGATCGTTTGTTTGTTTTCTTTCTATAGCATTTTGTTTTTGTTGTGGGAATCTCAGTTGGCGTTACTAAGCGCTGGGTAGACAAAAGTAACTTTGATCGAAAATTTGGATGCTGCCTTTAAACAGAAATTTATTGACTTGCTACCGAAAATATACTACTGTGATGGATCCCGTGGTATAATCAGTGTAAGGTGGCTCATATAGGAGTTTGGTCCTTCAAGTGCATTAATTTTTGAGTAATAGCAATCGTTCAGTGAATCATGCATGGCTCGAGTTATATATTTGCCATAGGGTTAGGCTAGTTCGAAATTAGAACATTTTTGGCGCAAATAACACGCTGTATCCTTTTGTTTATCATTTTTACCGAATTAGCGGTTTTCTGTTGTTGTTAAACCACTTTATTGTTATTGTTGTTTAATACCTTAGTATTGTTGAGGCCCTGCTAGGGGGGTGTCCCAGGTCGCTTGTCGGAATTTTAAAATGCCTTGTGTTGGCGCTTTGTCAAGGCTACACAAAGCTGTCGGAAATTTAGCGACATACATTTGGCTTCATCAGCCATTTGTCGCTATTTTGTTTGAGCGCTGTTGCTACTTTTTGGCCCATGTCACTTGTCGGAATTTACCGTGGCAGGGCCTCATTGTTCGGTTGTTGTTATACCTTGCTATTGCTATAACCTGTTAAAGCAGTTTTTGTCGTAAACAGCTGAACAAAATGTGTTGACTGGATTTATAACAAAATGCTGCACCCTTTATTACACAAGGCACAGTTTATTACAAAATGCCACAAAAGTTATTACAAAATGCATAAGTTATTACAAAATGCGTTATTACAAAATGCCGCAGAACAATCATCCTAGCCCTACTAGATAGGATCATCCCAGCACGACATGTTTTAATTCAGCTTTCAGTTTACATGCAACTGGTGGCATTTTGCCCAAGCGCTATGATCATCTTAATGGAGGATCATCCTATCTGAGAGGCAGGATGATCCTAGCACCAGGAAGATCCTAGCACCACATTATCTACCTTGTGCTAGAAAAATTGTAGCACCAGGGCCAAATGTTACAACCCTATTTGCATGTAAACTGAAAACAAAAAAAACAAAACAGAAAAACAATGGCCCTAGGATGATCTGCCTTATAGTATATCTTCCTGGTGCTAAGAGCTTCTTCCCTCCATGTAAACACAAACGAAGAGCTGTTCCGCTTTCTAGATAGGATGATCCTAGAGCTAGGACCTTCCTCCTTCCACATAAATGGGGCCTAATACATTGTGCATGTGCTTGATACATTAATTTTGATTATACTACCATTCATTGAACTGTCATAAGCATCAAACATTTGGCTAGTGAAGGTTTTTATCGTTTTATTGGTTTTGCTGTTTAGAGAAAGGAAGAATTTCATACAGTTTCGTCATTTACAAATTTTCAACACACAAATTTTATTATTCTTTCAAAATCACAGCTTGGGGATTATTCTTAAAATATTCTTAAAATTTTGCAAATTTCAACCTCAATATTCTTATCTAAGAAATTTAAAGTTTGCCAACAGATCTAGATATCATCCCACTTTTTAATGTGTTGTATAGGGATTTATAAAATATAGCCAATCAGACTGCAAGAAAGCTGTTGTATATTCGACAGTATTAAATTCAACCTTCCCATTGTGCCCTGCGATTTTATTTCCGACAAAATGTAGTAAGTGTATTTTCCTGTGGTATACCATGGAATATCCCACTTCTCACTTGTATTTTCGTGGTATACACACTCGCCTAAAGGCTTGAATGTGTGTATACCTAGAAAATACACGTACCTTGTGGGATATTCCATGGTATACAGCTCAAAAGCGTTACATACTAGTATTGTATAATGCTCTATAGGAGGTGTACAGGGGTTTATCGCATGCCTTGAAGAATTCAACCAATTAGGAGCCAAGAAAGCCATTGCATATTTTGCGGTATCCCATAGGTTGTATTCCATGTAAGTTTCCCAGCATTCATCACAGCCTCCATTTTTTTTTCATATAGGAAGAATACACAAGTGACTTGTGAGATATTCCATGGTATACTGCTCAAAAGCGTCATATACTAGTATTGTATAATGCTCTATAGGGGGGTGTATAAGGGTTTACCATATGCCTTGAAGAATTCAACCAATTTAAGGAGCCAAGAAAGCTGTTGCATATTTTGCGGTATTCCATAGGTCGTATTCCATGTAGAATTTTTCCCAGCGTTCATCACAGCCTCCAATGTTTTTATTTACTTTTGTCTAATAAAATGACCTGCTGTTTTCCTGCTGAAAGCTAAGCCAGCAGTGTCGGCCAGTTTTTCATTCAGCTCAGTTTAGATTTTGTGAGAAAATGTTGAAAAGTATGTTCAAATTGTATGTATGTTAACACATAAGTTGGGTTGCTGCAAATTAAAATAATAATTTTGGAAAAATATTTTACTGTCCTTGGTTGGTGGTGATGGCTGAAATAAATATGCTACTTAAGGCGGGGGTACACCTGGGGTACACCTGAAGCCCGGGGGTACACCTGAAGCCCGTTTTTTCACCGCTAAACTTGGTTTAATGCGAATATCTTGTCCGTGTTTCAAGTAATCCAGAAACTCTATGCTCATTTCACAAAGCTATGTTTAGCAGGGTTTTGTCAATTTTGGGGTGATTTTTGGGAATGTTTGGGAAGAGATAGTTTTTCTCAAAGGATAAGTAAAATTTGGAGAAATAAGAATTAATATTAAAGATTTAATGTGATTTTAAAATTAGAATTAGAAGTTAAAAATTAGTAGATGGACACCCAAACAGTCCCCTGACAACCTGGGATGCTCTTGCGTGGGGGTCAACTGTCTGTTGGTGTTTCAAAAATAATTTTCTTTCTTCTATCCCTTCCTTAAACCTCTTAAAATTCCACTCAAAATCAGGTGTACCCCCACCTTAACTGGTATAAATAACACTCTATTTTGGTTTGCAAAAGGGGTTCATGGGCAGCTGGCTAGAGCAAGGTTTATGTAATTTAGCTCTAATGATCAATGCCTTTTATGTTCCAGGTCTTGCAGGGGACAAACTCATTATCAGCTGAAATGACTGAATAAGATGGGTGTGGCACTGTGCACTTCCCTTCTGGATTTTGGACTGTTAAGTCAACAGTCTTTGTAAATTGAAGAAGCTGTCACATCCTCATAAACCCTTCTTCAATTCGCACACTGTTCTTTATCATCTCTTTGGTGCCAGACGTTTCTACCCATAGCAGTGATGACAGCTGTTACTCACTTGATTTCGTACCTGGGCCGGTGGTCGCATCCAAAACCAAAATGTCTTGTGGCTTTGTGTGTCATTTGTCTGTTTTGGTTGGCATTTTTTGGGGAACTTTGGAAAAGACTACCACACAAACAGTAAGTTCTTTCTTTCCTTTTTATTAGAAATTCCTGTTTTTGTTGTTGTTAAGGAAGGAAGGCAATCTGGAAAACAGGGAATCATTTTGTCACAATCAGTCAGGCTTATTACGTGGGATGACTGTGTTTAAATTTCGGTCAGGTTTCTTTTTTTTTCTTCTTCATCGTAGTTACAAATCGACACATTTGTTTCCAGTGGAAGTTTGTTTTACGTCGTGGTGTGAAGCCTGTGCCAGCAGATTGACCAAAGTATTAAAAACATTACAACACTATACACCGAATGCAAATATGGCGGACCGCTCGGTTGCTGCCTGGAACGAGCTGCATGAAAGCGAGGCTAGTCAGGCTTCGGTGTTTTGTTTTGACAATGCTTTCATAGTAAAGTCTTGGTTATTCGTCGATCTGGTGTGTTTCTTTTCGCTGCTCCTACGAGTTGCTGTGTTTCTTAATGCCACGAGAAGTGATAGAAGTGTTCACAGTTTGTCTCTTAGGGAAAAGTGGATCAATGCAATTAGTTGTGACGAAAGAGAGGAGTTCGCGATCGCCACAGGAACTATTGAGGTTTGTTCGCTACATTTCAAGTTAGAAGATCTTAGAAAATTCGTTTAAATGACGAGCTTATGTGGTGTCTGGTGGTGTTCTAGCACGAGTTTCATGGCCAGTACCTTCCTCAAGGTAAAGAAAAGCTCCACTTCCAAGACATCCTCTGTATCAAAAGAAGTTTTTCATGTTCGACATGTTCGGCTTTGTCCGCGTCCGATCCACTCGCACGGAATCGCACGATCAAATACTAACCAAGTGAATGAAATTCAACTGTAAAAGCTAGTAATAGTAAAAGCTAGTGAAAGCATTGAGCCAAATAAGAACAACTTGGCGCTAAATGTGATCGCTTACACATTTTCTAAGACCTTCTAACCTGAAGTGTAGCGAACAAACTTTATAGAAAGTTCTCACGGCGATCGTGAACTCCTTTCTTTCGTCTCAACAAATTGCATTGATCCACTTTTTCCCTTAGAGGCAAACTGTGAACACTTCTATCACTTCTCGTGGCATTCAAAAACACAGCAACTCGTAGGAGCAGCGAAAAGAAACACACCAGCTCGACGAATAACCAAGACTTTACTATGAAAGCATTGTCAAAACAAAACACCGAAGCCTGACTAGCCTCGCTTTCATGCAGCTCGTTCCAGGCAGTAACCGAGCGGTCCGCCATATTTGCATTCGGTGTATAATTTCGCTTTACAAGCACCCATCACCTTAAGATTTCACCTAGACTTAATGCTGGATAGTTGCCGTGGCCTAACAATTGCAGCTTTCCTTCATCGCCGGCAAACAAATTTAATCTCGCAAATTTATCTCACAGATATTTTTCATCACAGCCTGCGGTCTAACAATGAAGCCAAAACTCCCTGAAATCACTTTACACGTCATGTCGTGAAGCCCAGCAGATTTATTGAAAAAAAAAACAGCCATAAGTTTGCTTCAAAAGCTCCAGACACCTTGGAATTTCACCCAGAAAATACTCAATAGTTGTCCTAAACCATTTGCTATCCTTAAATTATCACCGGCAAACGTCTGCTGAATGGGAATTTTAGCTTTGCAAGTCTCACACTATTTTTCCTCGTGACCTGTCGAAAACCAACATTGTTTGTAATACTTTACATCTTCGGGGACCCAGGGGCAGTTACTAAGTGGGAGTGAAACGATCTGAAACTGGGCGGAAATCTTGGTGACAAAAATTTTCAAGAAGGCCGGAAAGATCTGCTGGGAAATGAGTGTTCAGACCATTTCCAATCAGCTCTTGCAAATGCTGGCTACTGATTGATCGAGCAGAAAAAATCCTTTGTATTATTCTGTCCAGTCGGCGAACAGTAACTTCAGAGTCACTTTTGTGTTGTCTTATGTACATGGCAGTTGTTGTATCAGCCATACTTTTATTTTAATTTACACCAGAGAAAAGTTTTGTCATAACAATTTCTTCCTGGTTGATTTCATTTTGCCCTGACTAACTGCATTATTTAATATTTGCAGGTATAAAATCGAATGTGACTGTGGGATGCCTTTGGGCATCTTTTTTTCTAAACATTTTTTTGCAGTTGATGCTTCTTTAATTTGTAATTTAATTGCAGTGACAGTTGTGCCTGGCAAAAATCTGGTCTAGCATTATTCTACATGTACAGCATGTAAAATTTATACTCTCACAAAAAACAATAATTATGAGTCCTCTATTCAGTCAAACCATGTGACATTTTTTTGTGACTAGCTTTCTGACTATAAATATCTTTCTTAAAATTTCTTTATTTCTTTATTCATTATTCATTATTCATTCTTTATTCATATTTTTACCTTCCTGGCAAGTCTGTCACATCCAATTAACAATTGGATGGCAAGCTCAAGGTTATAGTTCAAGCTCAGCTTATTGTTGGCAAAGGGCCCAATTAGCCTTGTCAACTCTCAATTTCCGCAATTTACCCTTGCGTGTTTCCAGGTAGGCATGGTGGCCTAAAATGGTTAGTGCGCTGGACTCTGGATCCAGTTGGTCGGGTTCAAGCCCTGGCCGGGGCAGTGCGTTGTGTTCTTGGGCAAGACACTTCACTATCATAGTGCCTCTCTCTACCCATGTGTATAAATCCAGTTACCGGCAAATTTAATGCTGGGGGATAACCCTGTGATCCACTAGCTTCTTACCCAGGGGGGAGTAGAAATACTCCTAGTCGCTTCATGTTACAGAAACCAGGATAAGCTCCGGCGTGATGGGCCACTAGGCTTATATGCAGACTTAACCTTATGCTCCTAGGGCAATCTATCGAAAATTAGACCACCCTTCACCGTGTGTAGCCAATCAGATTGCAAGTTTGCCTGATACTGGCACTCAGTCACTGGGTTATGCTAAACTCCTGAGTAGCTTGCATCATGGCCTGATAAATAACTGTCTCGTTACTATGCTTATTTGTTTTAACAGGCCAGAAACAGAAGAAACGATGGCACAGATATTGAGACTGGGTTCAGATGGCCTTTGTTCTCCAATCAGAAATGTTCTCTTTCTCAAGACACACAAAACAGGATCATCCACTGTAGCCAATATCTTCCTCCGTTATGGCGACTCTCGCGGACTTTCATTTGTTCTTGGTCCAGATTCTATGGTTGGCTGGCCTGAACGCTTTCGCCTCTCACATACTTTGCCTCACAATGGAGATTGGCCAAATTTTTTGTGCAGTCATACAAGATACAATAAAAAACCAATGCATCTTCTCTTTCCAAAAGATGCCAGTATTTATGTTACCATACTTCGAAATCCTGTTGACCAGTTTGAGTCGGTTTTTAACTATGTGGGATTTGGTGAAGTTTATGGTTTTGGTAATGACTCAACAGAATCCATAACGTCTTTTCTCAGGAATGGGATAGCATTTCAAAATATTACCGACAGTCGGTCATCAGTTTTAGCCAGGAATCCTATGATGTATGACTTAGGTTTAGACTACCAGTATTACCAGAATGTTACTGCTGTTCAAGAGTACATTGCATTTTTGGAGAAAGAATTTGATTTGGTTATGATCATGGAGTACTTTGAAGAGTCTATGGTGCTAATGAAGCGCTTGCTTTGCTGGGAATTTCATGATATTCTTCACGTTAAAACCAACGAGAGGCAAGAGAAAGAAAGAGCTGAGATGGGCAACAACTTGAAAGAGAACATCAAAAGATGGAACAAAGCTGATATGTTATTGTATGAGCACTTTAACAAAACATTTTGGTGGCAAGTTAAAATGGAAGGAGAAGGGTTTTATGATGACCTTAAAACATTTCGCCAGATGAATCAGAAAATGAACCATATATGCTTCAATGGAACAACACTTCAGCAAGTGTATGCTGGCAAGTTTGTTAAGGCGCCAGCCTTAAATCATAACTTGCCAACCAAAACAAAAGAGAAATGTGAGAGAATGACCAGGCAAGAGAACTTGTATCTTTTTTACTTAAGAGACAAACAAAGGTCAAAATCAGCTGGGTATTCCCAAGTGACCACAGTGGACGAGGACAGAGAGCCAGACAACAAGATAAGCTGGGACATAGCTTCCGACCTGAAATATGATCCTTTGCCAGTATAGAAAAAAGATCTTACTTGACAGGGCCCTGGGGCTTAGAGGTGCAGTAGCACAGGAGATCTTCTAAGTTTTTGCGTAAACTATGCTAGAATTATGAAGGTGCACTCACCAGGGGCGGATCCAGGAATTTCTGAAAGGGGGGGTTGTACACTATTGTAGTAACCTTTAACGCCGATGGTGTGGAAGGCGAGTTCGGCCCCGTGCCTCTGGCACGAGCTCTTGAAGGGGTCCGGAGCCATGCCCCTCCCCCCAAAAGATAATGTTTCCGATTTTTCCCTCTAAAATGCTTTTTGCAGCATTTCCGAGACTTCAAAAGAGTTATGAAGGCATGATATAAAATCTGGAATCTATCTTATTTCTCCGCCAGGAACCCAAAAATAATAATGCATGATTGAAAGGGACAGCAGTATCATCAATAGTTATTTGTCGTTTCTCTACATACCTCATTAATCAAACAACGTAGCCTGAAATAGTCTTCTAGGATGAGCTTTTACAAAGGCCTTGCATATCTCGTCTACCTCAAATCTCTTCGGGTAATGCATAGCAATAACAGCAAGATCTGAAAAGCGCTCTTCAGACGTTGATCTGGTGCAGGTTTTGATCCATTTCATGAGCGAAAAGGACCACTCAGCTTCCGCACTATTGATTGGTAGGGTGCACGCAATGAGCAGAAGACAATGGCGAATGGCGGAAGTGAAACAAGTTTGTAAAAAACAATTTTATTCTATTATTTTCAGAAAGAATCAAACAAAATAACAAAAAAATGCTCCTCAAAGGGGGGGGGGGGGGGGTGTAATCCCCTCAACCCCTCCCCTGGATCTGCCTCTGCTCACAGCTGATCAACAATTAAGTAACCTTTGAACGACAAAGAAGACGTAAATATTCACTCTCTATAAAGATTTGAACAAACCATTATCGATGTTTTCTTTAGTGATTTTCCTCTGCGCAACACTGTGAAACTTGAAAACATCAGCCAAACGCTTTCAAGCTTGAGAGCACTTCGTTCCTACCCTTCCGTAGCCACACCAGTTTTTAGACAACCGTTGTAGTACAGTACATTTTTGCAAGGCCAGGCAACTATTAGTGGATTTCCAGTTAATACCAGTACCTTCATTGAATTTTCAAGTCAAAACAGCTTTTCTAAAGCATTCCTATCAAGGATGAATTCATTATGAAAATTTGATTTCATTCTTTTCTTTAGTATTCCATTCTTGAAGTGAATAATTATTTCACTGTTCAAATGGTGATGCAATTCAAATCTTAAATGTTGATTAGATTGTTGTCTGGTTTCACACAATAGTCATGGCCTAATGGTTAGTGCACTGGACTCCGGATCGAATGGTCCAGGTTTGAGCCCTGGCCGAGGCACTGCGTTGTGTTCTTGGGCAAAACACTTTACTCTCATAGTGCCTCTCTCCACCCAGGTGTATAAATGAGTACCGGCAAATTTACTGCTGGGGGTAACCATGCGATGGACTAGCATCCCATCCAGGGGGGAGTAGAAATACTCCAAGTCGCTTCGTGCTACGGAAACTGAGACCAGCTCCGGCCTGATGTGCCACTAGGCTTCACACGAGGGGCACATGGGAATTTGGCCAAAATTTGCATAATTTCAACTGCTATTGGTCAACTGTCAAATGCCACACACAGTACAGTGTTTTCCCATCATTTTGTTCATCACTCGCTTTTTTCAACCCTCTCATAATACAAAACGAGAGGTAAGAGGTTTTAGTGCAGTAAAAAGGCACAAAAATACTGCTGGCAGAAAAGCAAGTGGGAAAAATGTTGTTGACCCAGGTTTTGTTTTTATGGAAATTAGGGATACATACATTTTGTCACGTGTATTATGAAATCAATTTTTTTAAATTGAGTTGCTGTTTGACAATGAAATGTTCACTTCAAGAATGGAATATTGAAGCAAAGAATTAATAATAATTCACCCTTGATAGGAATGCTTGAGCTAGTTCGACTGTAAATGAGCAGGTTAAATCCAGGCAGTAATTAAGTAATACATAATTAGATAAAAATCATCATTTTGCATGTGCAGGTCACAAATACAATTGTTTTGGGCATAGCCCTTCTGTGTGTGTGAAACTATTAGAAAATTGTACCCACAACTATAATTTAAAAAGCACAAGTTTGCAGAAACTGGACACCCTGAGTTTATAATTAACAATTATTCACCGAAGTGGAGGTGAATAGTGCGGTGGATATTTACTAAGCTGTGAAGCGGCAGGGTAAATATCCACCACTTTAAGCGGGGCCAATTTTCTTCTTGATATAAAGTTCCTTTGTTTTTAGGGCTCTTTTGCATTGTATATCCAGCTAGAAAAGCCTGTCATCTCAATTGGAAAGAACATATTCAACAAATTTCCAAAAAAATATCTAGAGGTATTGGCATCCTTTGTAAAATTAGGCATTATGTTGATGTCAAAATTTACTTCAGTTATACCATGCCATTATTCTTCCTTCTTTTTCATATTGCTGTATAGTCTGGGGTAACACCTATGATCATAATATTAAACCACTTGAAAGAATGCAAAAGAAAGCGATCCGGCTAATTACCTTTTCTGATTTTGATGCCCATACTAGTCCTTTGTTTTCTCAACTCAAACTTTTAAAACTTCAGGATCATATCAAACTTCAAACTCTTTACTTCATGCACCAATTCTTTCACGGCAAATTACCAAAGATTTTCGACTCCTTTTTTATTAAAACTTCAGATATGCATAATGTTAACACTCGCTTTGCAACTAGGTCAACTTTTTATGTACCAAAAATTCGAACAAACTATGGCAAATTCAATATTCGATACAATGGACCTATACTATGGAATGAGACTGATGAGAGATTTAAGATTCTAACTCCTTACTCATTTAAAAGAGAATTATCCATGCATTTCATTAATTTCTATTAAGTTTTTCTACTAATTGCTATATTTTGATATTTCTGCTATTTTTCCTTTTTTTTTCTACTGTTATCTTTTTTATTGTACTTAAATGCTTTAGAATTATTTGTTCTGTAATCTACTTCCTTAATTATGTAAAATGTAAAATGCCTCTTTTCTGACCTAATATTTACTTTAAATTAACAAATGTGGTCACCCAACTAGTTTAGCTCTTTAGTTATTTTGGGTGACCAGCAACTGTATGTATTTTTAATTTATTTATTGTTTAAGTTGTTACTAGTAATTTGCAGTTCAAATAAACCTTGTTGTTGTTGTTGTCAATCCTTTGTTCTCTGCCTGAACATGGGCATTCATGACTTTTGAGTATGGATGGACTGATTCAACGTATTGTGGCTAGTGTGAAAACAATTCTAGTCACACTATTTGTATTTCAAAGGTAATTTTTTACTAGTTATTGTCTATTTGGAATAAAAGTAAGAAAGGATAAATCTTTGTCCTTGCAGCTTTACTCTACGAGTGGAGAGGGACCGTGACAGGGGGATCGGAAGCTGCTGCCTCCTGTTCCTTTTACTCCTGCTTCCCGTACCTTTTACTCCCACTACCTGCCCCTTTAGCCATTCTCTCCTCTTTGTCTCATATCTATCTAATCACTCAAGTTGCAGAGATTGGCACAGCCGATTTGGGGAAAAGTTTTGACTTGAATTGTTTGTGTTGCATTTGGCATGCCGATAGTCATGGATATTGTTTGTCACAGCTTTTCACGTACCGGTATTATTTTTTGAAATCCATTGAAGTCTGTCAAAGTTATCGCCAATTTGGGGAAATTGTCGAAATGTATCGTTTCGCGCCAAACATGGGACGCCTGATAGAGATTGATGCAAGTTATCTATTTAGTACATAAAAAGATTAATGTTAAATCCCTAACAATGCAAAACAGGAAGTCTTGCACCCTCCCCACCCTTACATACGTACTAGGGCTTTTGCATGGTGGCCAACTGGCCCAGCTACAGCTTAACTAAATAGAATGGGAACTCCTACAATGGTAAAACGACTTAAGTTGGTTAGGATCACAAGCTGTTACTTTTCTTGGAACATTAGTGGTCATCAGAGTATTCCTGGATCTGTTAATTTCAAGGACATTGCAGGGCTAGAGACTAACTGCAGTCAACTTGTCTGAGACTAGTATCAAACATTCAAATTGGGTTTTGTACTTCTGTTTTTTTTTGCAGAATACCAGTTGTATTAGAAACGCTGCAGGTCATCTCAGGAGTGGGGGGCATATAATTATATTGTATTAGATATTTTTAGTGTGTAGTATAGTTGATTTGGCTTGCTTCCTCATCAGCTATCACCAGTGACCAACTATTGGGCAAACTCACTATCTCATTGGCTAAACAGGCACCTACTCTTGATCAATAGTCGGCTCTCGCAACATACACTGCATTGTGGCTGGCACCAATTAACCACCTGGAGTTTTCTGTTGCTACGAATTTAGAAATTTTGCTCCGACCATACGGAACGCCAGCCTGATTATCTCAAAATTAAATACCACTGTCTGAAAAAGCTATAAACCAACTGACAACAATAAATGAGTTTCACCCCTTCGGGTCCAATCGGAGGGCAGTTATATATTCAGGCTAGAGCAAGCAAGCTTCGTTCTTCTCCTGATACTATGCATTGCGCCAGGCAAAAAAACTGGGCAGGGAGAAATGATACCTGGGCTGGTAAAAAACTTATGGGCTTTTAAGTCCGTGCTTTGCTAATAATTTGGCATTTTGGGGTTAAAAACAAAAACAAGACAGGGATTGTTCTTAATCTGATAATTTTTTTTTGAATCCACCTGTCAGGATTTCCTGCCCATTCTTTTAGTCTTTGTTCCTTACTCTTTCTGTCCAAGCTTGGATTACTAATTTTCCTTGTTAGTTCTCAGACTCTGGTGCTGCATCAAGACAATAGCCCCATTGAATTGATGAGTTTCGTTCTTATCATCACCTGTCAGTTAAGAATGATGTTGGCATTGTAAGGTGAAAATAGATTTGATATTTGATCTTGGGAATAAAAGGTTTGCAAAAATCCAAACCAACTTCAGAGGGTCTCAATCCTCATTCGAAATGGAACTAAAAGAAGAAACCAACACAAGAGAGGATCAGAAAAATACTTTATTAACAACAATTTTACAAAGAAAATTTTAAGTGTGCTACTGGATAAGAATCAGCAGAAACCCAGTCATTAAATAAAATATTGAATTTCCCCACAAAAGAGCTGTGAATTGGCAGTCGGTATAAAAAGATTTCTAGACACTAAGTCGCTCGAGACAAGTCCTAGGATCTGCCTGAATGACACATTGATGATAGCTCCACAAATCTCTGATTGGTGGTTAGAATGTACCATTAAATTTTTGAGGAGGGGGTGGGGCAGTTTCTTCTGAGTAAATTGTTGCAGCATTGGTATTTGCGAGTATGTTTCGGACCAACAAAACCACATTTTTCCGGTGCTTACTTGTGCGCAATTTTTTTTCTCCTACTTTTCTTGTGCAAGATTTTTTTTTCATAATTGCTCACCCCCTCCCCCTCAAAAGTTAAATGCCCTGTCTCTTACTTGAGTTAGCTTTAGTTGTGCATAAAATTCAAGACACAGCAACAACCAATCACAGAAACTATATAGATTGCTGTAGAGTGATGTCATTAAAAATGCTAACAGACAAAGAAAGTTATGCAAATCTAAACAAACAAACAAAATGACCCCAGTCAGCCTCTGCCATTTTCGATGCCACCAAATTTATCAAAAATGTATAGTGAAGCAAAATCTTATTTAATTGCCACAAGATGTGTTACTGGAAGTATGTATCTTTAGCAGTTTCACAGAGATCTCTTTCGTTTCAAAACACTCTGTGAGAAATAATACCGAAAATCTCGTATGTCAACAAAAACAATGGCATGGCTGACTTAAGTGACTAGAGCCCTTTAGTTTGAAAATCTTATGGAAGCAGTTATTTTACATCAGGGACATGTACTTACGTGTCTATATGGCCTATAGGTATTTTTTTTGGTTTTTGTGTAAACAAGTATAATTTCTAAAAGGAATTTTTGGATTCCGCCACTTTTTAAACCCAATTAGAGAGTACAATGGTCATCAAGTAAATAAACAAATGCAAAAGCTTTGAGATGTTCCTAAAGTGATGTCACTCGTCACCAATCTTCAATCACGCGGTCAAGTTCTTTGGGCGTGGCCGAAGCGGGAACTTTAAAGCTCGATTTTTTGCCGATAAAGTGGCGGAATCCAGAAATGTATTTCTGAAGACTGATTTACGCATCAATAGAGATACTAAAAACACAAACATCCTTTAGGCTGAATAGACACTTTAAAGAAATAAAAAACGCATCTGAGTGCATTGATGAGTTTTTATCCAAGTCATCATTTCACTTATCATTTATCCACATTTATCATTTCGACATACTTGAGCCTTGCAGGATGGCAGGACATGTGTCACACATAAGAACCCAGTATATGACCTCGCTCACCATGAGTCCCCCATAGCTCAGTGGTTAGAGCGTCCAACCGGTATTTCTGGAAGGTCATGGGTTCGACTCCCTTAGGGGAACTCGAAAATCTTTTTTCCGAGTATTCGACTTGAGAACACTTCTCCATTAAGTAGAATATAAGTATGTGGGAATTTTTAAGGACACAAGAGAACTACACAGAGAGAGCAGTGAAGTGCAATGTTGGCTTTGTCATTATTTCATGCAAGACTCACATCAATATTTCATGCAGAGATTGCGCAGTATGGACTGGACACAATCTTTAAGCTGAGCAATAAAATAAATACTGGTAACTCCCGTTCTGACTTCTAGATACTGTATTATTTTTAAAATGATAAAGCCCTTGGTTGAGAAGTGGTCATCAAAATATCACCAAAGTCCCCACCCCCCCCCCCCCCACCCCACCTGCCCTTATCCCCCTCTCTCCCCTTCCTCCCAGTCTTGTTTTAGACAGACAGGCAGACAACAAGTACAAATATTAACATGAGAAATCAATTTATATAAGTCTGGAAAATTACAATAAATAAAATACAAGCTGTAGTATTGGTACTATGCAACAGATGGATAAAAAGGTTACTATCATAGTATCTATATGTTCACTTTTCTAAAACGATTTCTTGCCATATTAACAGATTCCCAAAATGGCTAACAATCTAGCCTTGCTCCTCCCTTCCCCCTCCCTCCTACTTTAAGGTTAGTTTTGCTTTGGTCATGTTCATGTAACTCAGTTCATTTCAGAAACATTACCATTCCAGTAGCTGTAGGACCAAAAAAATGTCCTCAAAATTTACAACAATTATTTATTATATTACATACATTGCCCTCAGCTAAAACACCCTTGTCTACAGACTAAGTCTAGAAAATAAGACTACTTATTACAAATGTACATACTATACTATCATGAAACAGCAACTGTCCCCAAACTTTTAAATCCACTATCGCCTTCCTTCTTTACTTGAATACGTGCTTTCAAATTCAATGCAGAATTAACCTTAGAGAGGTATTTGAAAACAGATGTTAAAAAGTAAAAGGTCTTTGGGGGTAGCTCGCGACTCATGGGGACAGTATTAGCAAAAATCCTTTGATCCATAGAGCCCGTCATCTCAAATTTATAAGTACGATCAGTGCATACATTCGCCACTTCCAGCGCAAAGGAGAACGTTCCATAATTCCGTCTTAAGAATAAGAGACAGTTTGAGTCCAAATCTTTCACATTTGTGTCTGATCCAAACATTTTACGTGGAACACCATTCTCAAAGAGCACTCCTTTCTTTGTGACGTCTGTGCTTTCCTCTTTAGCGCATCCACAGAGTTTGATATCAACTGATTTATCTACACATGGCTCAAACTTGCTATACCTTGTCTGCCGTATAAAGCTGAGAAAAAATACTCTCTGCTTTGGTTGAGCGTACTGTTTCATAGAGACTTTATAAACTTCATCTTCTTCGTATCCGTTTGGAGGGACTACGTGTATGTCCATAGTTGTCATGATGTACTCTCCTTGGAAACGTTTGACAACATTTGTAAATGTTTTCCCAACTAAGCGTTCACAGTTACCATAGCCAGACTTTTTATCAGTATCACCTGCCGGAAATGATGAGGATAAAACAAAACAACATGAAGTTGACTTCAACATCTGTTAAAGCAGACTGAGCATTCACCTTATTGCTCAGACTGATGTACTGTCACAGAACACGGTCACAGAACAGTTCATAATGATATTGCACCCCCCCCCCCCCACCCCAAAAAACAAACCTCTGCAAGTTGCTGTCACAACTTTAAATCATGTCATCTTATTCCCGCTCCCCCCCCCCCCCCCCCCCCGGAATGGGATGCTAGTCCATGGCAGGTTACCCCCCCTCCACCACTCACCCTGCATTTCTGTCAGGTTGCCCCCACAGAAGCTCCTTCAGTGGAGGAAGCCCCATCTTCCCACGCTCTGAGAGAGGGTTACCCCAATGAGAATTTTATACACCTGGGTGGAGAGAGGCACTGTGAGAGTAAAGGGCTTTGCCCAAGAACACAACACAATGACATCAAATATAATTTGTCTCTTTCGTTTATACCTTACATTAGTCTTTTCTAACTGCCCAGGAGTATTTTGCTTTGAGTTCTACGCGACGATTTCTTGTTGAGTTGACTTGATTTCTTTTCCCAGTCCTATTCAGTTCTAGAAAGGTCTAGAAAGATCGGTCGATCGCGCGCAACAGATCCCATCCACTCGCATGACGACATGAAGCGATGACATTATGTCATCGCTTAAAAATTAATGGCCTTCTGAGCGGGGGGCTTCTTTTGGGCACAGATAACTCTCATTTATTGAACAAAGTTAAGCAAAAGCAGTGGCAGGCAGATCAATTATTTGTAAGCAGTTATTTGCTGATCACATGGTGGCACTTGGCCAATGCAAAGAAAGAGAAACATGCATTGAATGATAATAACTATTATCTTACCTCCCATATATTGCTTTTGTATTGCATCATTCATGAATCCGAGGGCAAACTCTGCAAGCCATTTGTGATTATCAGCATTGTCTTTGATATGACCTTCTTCGTCAAAGCCCTCGCACTTGCACCTGGTCAGGGGAAGCATATACAAGTCCGCGCATGTGCGGTTGGGTGGTATGACTGAGAATACCCCTGTTTGCAAATAATCCCGGGAGTTCATTTTCTCAGGGTCGTGCAAACTCATGAGTGCTTTGTGTACATCAAGCAACATGAAGAGCCGCTTTTGATTGGTAACCAAGGCAGCTGCCCTTTCTGGGCCCAGCTTTTCTTTTACGCCATCTGGAACTATCATGAAGAAGGTTGGGTCAAATAACTCTCTCCTACCCTCTTCAGTATAACTGAACGGAGTCATTTTGTGACCATGGTCAGAAAATATGATAGTGAGGGTGTTAGGAAAGCCTGCTAAATCAACAAAGAACTTTGCCAAGTTTGCATCCATGTTGATCATCCGTCTTCCAGTCATTTCATGGCCGGTGTTGAAATGCATATATGACAGCAACGGCTTTGCTTTCTCATCATTTTCCAATGCAGTGTAAACCTTTGTTATGTAGTCCATGAAATACCAACTGAAGAACTGTCCATTGTAGCATACCTTTGCGGGGGAATCGTAGTGGTTTGTTCTGCCATACTTTTTCAGCACCGTACAGGAAAAATGTGTTAACCCATAGTGGTCGATTTTTTTACTGACCAACTTTTCTTGTAATTCCTTCCACCTGAGGTGAAATGAAACGAAATGCTGATCTCTCAAATACATTTTAGCATCATTTTACCAACTACATCTACGTCATTAGGTAAAAAATACATTTAGGCCTATAAGTGGCCCATCAGGCTGTAGCTTCTGCCAGTTTCTGAAGCATTACCGGTAAGCAACTAGGAGCAGTTCTATTCCCCGTTGGATGGGATGCTAGTCCATCACAGGGTTACCCCCCAGCATTATTTTGCCGGTACCCATTTATGCACCTGGGTGGAGGTAGGCACTATGAGAGTAATGTTTCTTGGCCAATACCATGGGTTGCCTCCTATAATACTGGACAACAATATAATTGTTTAGTGTCATAGGCACTCAATATGTGTAATGGGCTGCAGCTACCTTGCCCTTGGCTCTACATGCATTGTCTGCCTTTTATGCCAGTGAGTGATGTGCATGGTGCTTTATTAAGCAAACTGCTACAGCTGACACCAATATGGCTACTAGCAAAAGTTTCTCAAAAAATGAGACACTGCATGTGCATGTTAGTCAGCTATGTCCAGCTGACTATGTAAGCTGGGATGTTTTGCTGTAGTGGTTTGTACATGTATGTCGGGTTTGCACGTATTTGCTTCTTGATCTATCCTTTTTCTACAGATATTTAACAATTATCCTGCAAAATCGCGCGGTATATTGCCTGATACTTAGCCAACGAGGCCGTAGGCCGAGTTGGCTAAAATCAGACGATATTCCGCAAGATTGAGCAGGATAATTGTTTTATTATTCAACAAATTGTCAACGAAACGCTTTTTGTAGCGAGAATAACAGTGGTTGTGCGGCGCTTTGCAAGATTTCGAACGAATCTTGGCGATCTACGTATATCACAGGATATCTGTTACAGATAACAATGGCTTTCTGACCATATATGGGCATCGCGCGAGCTTGTGTTGAATAATAACTTTAGTTAAGCATTTTAAGAGTTCCAACGGATACTAAGTTTGTGACTTCTACGCTTGTACATGTAAATCTGCATGATGAATTTATGAATAATTTTGGTGAAGTTGTTGGTATGGTAAAGAAATATCTTTTCATTTTAAGTGCAAGATTGTTAAATTTTGGTGAAAGCCTGCTTTGAGAGTTTAGTGTGGATGTGTTACATGTATTTCTGGATAAGCTTCCAATACCATTTTACTTTGGTGAGTACTACTGGTACATTCTGTTCTTCACATAACGATTTGTATGGAGTCCCTACTGTCACTAGCCCTACAGCTGCAGCATTGGACTCACCTTGATTTGAATTCTGAATCTGCACTAGGAACTGCTCTTCTTTGAATGTCTGTTAATGCACTTCCCCAAATATCATACCAACAGAGGTCCTCTTGAAAGAGGGTCTGGTAGCCCCACTTCTGGAAGGTCCCATACAACACCTCTGTGCCTAAGGGAGCCTTTGTGTTCTCTCCTGAAGCACTGATTTCATTGTCGTCTGAATAAAACAAACCAAACAACAATATTAAAATTGCAACACGTGCTTCTGGGGTACACCTCCCATTCCTTGTGCAAGAAAGCACTCACTGCTCCTGGGAACGTCCAGATTCTGAGGCTTTTTTCAGGGCTATTGTTCAAAGCCACTCAATTTTGGCAATGCTACCAAGCGCCCTCATCACACAGTAACACAGAGGAGAGATATGGCATGGAGGCATGACAGCCCAAATAATGACTACAAAGTATGTACAGTCGGCTCACCTTTAAGAACACCAGAGAAGAATGGCCTCAAGTTCTCGAATGTTTGCTGGCCAATGCTCTGGTCAAGTTCAAAGTCCAGGGCGGTGGCCTTGATGTTGGGATCCTCCGTAATTGTGCGAAAAGCCTTCACAGCTCTCGGAAGAGAACGATAGAAATGTGGTCTCGATATCGAGTCAAGCATAATCACATTTATATTAATAGCACTTCTGCTTTTGCCATCTTCAACTTTCTTGAATGTTGGGGGAAAGGAGAGCACTTGTGTATTACTTCCACATCTTAAGAACAGGAAGCTGAATCCCCTTTCCAGGTTTGTATTGATGGCCTCCTGCACTGCTGCAGTTATTGTGTCCTTTGGTAAAGATTTCCAGTCACTCACGGCTTTACCCAGTTCAGGATTGACAGATGCTATTTGAATGTCTGATGACCCACAAACCTTAACGTCACATGATAGTTTATTACCCTCCGACTTTGTTACTTGGAATGAACAGATTTCTGGATAATGTGTCTCGTCACATTTTCGATCTTCAACACCCAGGTTTCCATAATGTTTTTTAATTTGCTCAGTACCAGATTTGTCTGGCCTAAAAGAGATTGAAGATGAATATTATTAATACAGGACATTGGGCAATATAGCATTCTAACGTGACATAGGGCAAAAAACTTTTTTCATTCTACGTATACATTGGACAAGTGCCACTCAGATTTTGGTTGTCTGAAAGTGAAATGCGCTCATCCAAAAAAAAAATTAAAAATTAAACAATGAGTTTACACAATATTGCATTTTTGTCACTTGAGGCCACAAACAAGATGGCGTTGTTGCCATTATACACCTTTCAAAATAATATGGAATGTGGATAATTATCAGTCTTCAACAAAACAGTGTCAAAAAACAGGTAAGTTATCATGATTAAAAAGAAACAGAAATTTGCAGAAAACAGGTTTAGTTTACAAAGTCCAGAGATGCTTGGGCAACTCAGAACTCAGAACTTTCTTCTGGCAAATTATTCTACTTCTCCTGTGGGTCAAGTCCTTTTGGAATTCCACTTGTCCGAGATCAAAATGTGCTTCAGGGTTCATACAAAAACTTGCAACCATTTTTCCAGGACTTTCAAGGACCACCTACCAGGAATGTAATTTCACAGATGGTATATAAATGCACATTTCCAGTCCAAGCTAACAGGTTCCTAAGGCTTCAAGTGTTTGTTCCATCTCCTTCTCTACATTTTTAAATTCACTTGTCTTTTCTCTTTATTAGCTGCTTTTACACCTGTGTTTTACAGTGTTTGAAGTTGCTTTACACAGGAAAAGAATACCAAAGTCTATGCAAAGCAATTTGCTTTCAACCCCACCACATTTAAGTTGAAGAAAATTCAAGGACTTTTCAAGGAAAAATGAACTTCAAGGACTTTTCAAAGACTCCTCCTGGGCTAACTAAATAACTTAAATGGTTTACCTGTGAGGAATGCATTTTTTTTCTGATGGTGACACTGAAGGTTCATTGCTACTAGAGGTATTCTGAATGATAACAGAAGTACTCTGAGTGATAACAGAACCATTCTGTACATCCTGACGGTGAAGAACATGGTTACCATTATCTGAAAATCAAGTGATTTATTGTTATTTTTTTAAAAAAAAAAATATGAAAACAACAAAAAAGTACTGTCGAAATCCAAAAGTTACAACACCTGAAAGTAGCACCGACCCTCTGAAATTGGCAATAAAATTTCAGTTATCCCTCAAGTCTCAAGAGTGATCAAAATCAAATTTCTCCTCACAATGACAATACTTCATCAAGGGAAATGTTATAAATGAGAATTAACATTACCACCAAAGAGAAATTGCTTTCAATATTTATTGACCTTTTAGCAAATTTTCCCAACTTATAATTAGCTATAAGAAAATGTATGGAGACCAGTCAGGAGAATTTGTTTGTGGATATTGAAGCTTAAGGGAGGTGACTCTTAAACTACTAATTTGTTGCTAAGGAAGGTTTCTACCTGTCATATTTTGGAAAGTAGACCTTGTACAGATAAGCTTTTTGCACAGGATTGTTCCATTAAGGATTCCTCTAAGAGTTTCAAGTCACTGCAATATTTAACAAGTCATGTGACCAGAACAGAAAAAAACTAAAATTCAAAGAGCGAATAAATTTGAAAATTAAAGTCAGCGCCAATTAACAGATAAAGAACGTCCATATAATGCTTAATGTGATGTGATCTCTTTTACAGGGTTCGTACAAAAAATCGCAACCGTTTTTCCAGGACTTTTCAAGGACTTTTCAAGGACCAAATTGAATTTTCAAGGACTACCTACCATGAATGTAATTTCACAGATAGTATATAAAATGCACATTCCCAGTCCAAGCTAACAGGTTTCTAAGGCTTCAAGAGTTTTCTCCATCTCCATCTTTACATTTATTAGTTCACTTGCCTTTTCTCTTTATTAGCTGCTTTTACATCCGTATTTTACAGTGTTTGAAGTTGCTTTACACAGGAAAAGAATACCAAAGTCTATGCAAAGCAATTTGCTTTTGATCCCACTACATTTAAAGTGGAAGAAAATTCAAGGACTTTTCAAGGACTTACACAGAAATTCAAGGACTTTTCAAGGAAAAATGGCATTCAAGGACTTTTCAAGGACTCACCCTGAAATTCAAGGACTTTTCAAGACTGTGCGAACCCTGTTTTATGAATTTGCATTATCATTTAAGTTATGGCATGATAAAAGACTTTTACAGACTTTCTTCAGTATCATTTCCTTTTATCGTGTGAACAGTAATTGCATGATTAGGTCAGATTTTAAAGATAACTACGTTATCTACTTTAAATACAGTCTTCAGCAATCCCTTAGCAACTACTCTGGATCTGAAGTTAAGAGTCCCCCCCTTAAAAATGTCATTAGCAAATCCTGAATGTAATGGCCCTCCAAAAGTACCATCCTGGAGGAATGTATTCCCATAAATTTCTTTAAATGTTCAGCGGATGAATGATGTCCAAGTCATGCAAAATAATGCTGCAAGTTTGTTCCTCGATCTTCCAGCTCGAGCCTTGGAAACCCTGGCCCTGGAGCTGCTAAAGTGGCAACAATTAAACTTAAGGTGCCTTTATCACCATAGTCTTATCATTTTTAGAGTTACTAATCATAAATGGTGACATTGACTAATTCCATTTTGGCCTCAAGAAGAACTCCCAGACTCATGAACATTTTACTCCCTGATGTCCCTAAGTATGTGAGCAGTTCCAAGGAGGACGGTCTTCTGTAGCTCTGTTATTCTAATATTGCCTGGGATCTTGCTGATGTAGTTTTCTGTTCCCTTCTTGACAAGCCCAAAAGCTCCAATGATCACTGGGACAGTTGTTGTTTTCATTCCCCACATTTTCTCGATTTCAATCTCAAGATCTTTGTACTTTGTGAGTTTATTATTATTATTATTATTATTATTATTATTATTATTATTATTATAATTATTGTTATTATTATTATAATTATTATTATTATTATTATTATTATTATTATTATTATTATTATTATTATTATTATTATAGGCGGTGGCATACAAGGACACATTGCTAAGGGGTTGTTCATGATTGTTTCCATGCTGCACAAACCAAGAAACATTTTGTTGCAGAAACAAAATGTTTCTGTCTGCAGCATACAGCTGGGGGCGCTGACAAACATTTTCAATTTTTCACGTTCTTGTCAGAGAAAATGCATACTCGACACTTTGTTAAACACAAGAGCAAACAAGCCTGTAGCTTCAAAATTCAAACAGTCTTGTATGTACATACCAAAATACTCTTTAACTATAGGAACTAAAGGCACAAACTGCAACTGTATAGCAATTCCAAGAACCAACAACACTACTATGAAGGCCAGAAAAATCTGTAAGAAATATAAAAACAACCTTTACATTAAACTGCAATCTTGTACCTTGTGTGTGTCTTCATTCCATACTATGCAAGCTTGATGAAACAGGCGACTCTCAAAAGTTCTGTTGCAGGATCGATTTTGATTGGTTTTAAAACAAAAAAGGCCGAAAGTAAAACACTCAACCCTCCAAGTTAAGACCATTTTAGTCGCCATGGCAACTAAAATTTTGGAGCTCAGGCGACTAAATTGGAACCGAAGTCGCCACCCTGGCGACTAAAAAGGAGAAGAATAATTGAAAGCGTGAGCTTAACTTAGCGACTAAAAGTTTTCACTGGCGACCAAACTTGAGCAGTTGGTGGCCAAATGGCCATATAAAATAAACTTAGAGGGTCGACACTAAAGGAGTTCATTGAGCCATGCTTTTGAAAGCTAGGCATGTGCAATTTAACCAGAAGTCCAATATTTTTGGACTTCAAATCGGACCTTTCCAGGGTCGCTTGTTTCCCTACTGGCCACTGGTCAAGAGGAATGAAGACCCTGGGGACGTACGAGGTTCTGTCACAGGGATTTAGCAGATTTTTGGTCTAAACTGTTCTGGAATTAATGGTAGGCAACTTAACACATGGAAAACATTATCTTTGAATATCTAAAGGAAGATATAACCTTAATTTGTGGATAGAAATCAAACTACGGCTATAAATATCAATTTTTTTGGAGATGTGTGGAAACAACTTGAAAAGTTTAGCCTCAACTTTTCAAGTTGTAATACATTTCCATTGTGGCCATCTGCAGCTAAAGACACTTGTTAACAGTTTCAGTGCTCTAATATAGCAATTGTCAATAAAAATGGACCATTATTTTTTGGTTTCCTTCGACACAAATTTAAATTTGGCTGTTCAAAAAATTAATCTGTTAAAATCTGTGACAAAGCCCCTTTAAACTGTTAACCATAAAATGGGGGTCTGACATATAAGGCTGCAGGAACTGCTGTTGATTATTTTAAATGCATATGTTCACTATCGTTATTTAAATAAAGTTGACAAGCCTTCTGATAAGCAAACTCTGTACAAATGAAAGATTGGCACAAAGGGAAAATCTGGCCATACTATTACCCAATCAACAGCACACAGTATAATTATTATCTCACGAAGCTCATGAAGCGATATAATAAATATTTTTACAACTTACCAAACGCCTCCCAAATCGAGGTGCAGCCATTCCAAACCAGGTGGATAGATACAAGAGCTGAAGGGAAAGTAACTTGATAATCAGCTCCCTTTAAAACCATTTTTAAATAAAACAGTGCAATTTTGAATAAGCAAAACTTTCACTTGCAAGCGTAAGACAGATCGTTGCACTGCAACAATCTGTTCTATGTCGAAGAAGAGTGTCTAATCAAAAGTATCAAGAAGAAATCTGCTAGGACTTCAAGTATTTATTGGACAAAGTTATGTACCAAAATTATTTTCATCTTATTGCAAGCTTTTGTGTTACTGCTTTAAATATCTCATCAAAAGGAATCTTTTCTAACTTTCGCGCGGCCTGTTTTTTTTTGCTCCACTCTCGACGGACTATGAGAAAAAAAGGGACTGCTCATAGTCTATACCTGAAAAAGCAAGATAGACCTATCATGCCCACTCAGGATTGCCCATGATTTTCCCACAAAAAAATACTTGGCCAAATCCTGCCATCTCAACCTTACACTTGGTCGATAACAGAGGGAAATTTAAAGCATTAAAGTAAATAAAAGAGAAATTACAGCTGGAAGATCAGTGTGTCTTATTGCTGGCAAACAGTTTTGATCTTGAAATTGCCTCCAACACTATTTTCCTGCGAGCTTTGGTGTACCACACTAGCTACAGGACATTTATCCTGATTGGCGGATAAGGCGATAACCAGAAGACCACTTCCAGGGGGAGTTTCATGTTGACTCAACTTTCTAAGTTGCATTTCTCTACTAAAATTCTAAATGAATTTTGCCATCTTTAAGCAGATAAATAACATGAGAATAATTAACAAAGGGTGGAATCTGCTCAAGTCAAACAATTTTTTGGAAAGCTATTTAACCTACGGTAAATATTCACGGACACTCTTTTGTAGGAAAACACCTACTGAGGGGCATGCAGTCACTCCATTTGCAATTAAGGTTACACAACCCTCCAAGTTTATCTTTTTCCTCAGTGGCCATTTGGCCACTGACTGTTCAAGTTTGGTCACCAGTGAAAAATTTTAGTCGCTAAATTAAGCTCGTGCTTCCAATCCTTCTCAATTTTAGTCGCCAGGCTGGCGACTTCTGTTCTAATTTATTCGCCAGTTCCAAACTTTTAGTCGCCATGGCGACTAAAATGGTCTTAACTTGGAGGGTTGTTACACAATACCTTTGAGGGTGTCCTTTGGAAAAAAATTCGTATGCACGCTGTTTTAAAGTAAACTACCACAAACTATATATCAATAGAAAGGTAAAGAACTGTAGAATATGAAAAACATATCTGCCGTTCGGTAGAGCCATTATTCAGAAGAAAGAAGCAGATAAACCGAAAACGACCCAGTGTCATTCCGCTGAATAAATCGGGTGTCAAACACAACCACTACTTCAAAAGTACTGCACAATGTTAATCAGCAAGTATCAATCTCTCAAAGTGTGTCAGGATTTTTCTTAATTCTTATTGGTTATCTTTTTATAGCCCCGATAAGTTTAAGAATCCCTATTATTTGCCTACCCTGTTGCGTTTGAACCCATCACAAGAAAAGTATCCAAAATAGTGGAAAAAATGGCCCGGTTTCCGAGATCTTGCCTCACTCCTATTTCCTTTGTAAAAATTGCGATGTGTTCATATGAGAAGGTAGACCAGACCGGTTACCGAGATCTTGGTTTCTACAAACGAGATCTCGGCAACTGGGATGAAAATTTTCCCATATGAAAACTCCAGCCCAGTTACCGCGACGAAAATGTTTTTGACAAATCAGCTTCGCTTTCGAAACTGGGTGGCCAAAATGGCATAATTTGCCATGTATGCATTTCCACTTACTGGGCACATATGAAGAGGACCTTAGAAGCTAGCGATTAAAAGAACATCTAAATTATAAACGCAACCGCAAACTTAAAAAAAATTGGAATAATTCTGAAATATCACAGTCTTCCCTTGCTTTGCTGTCCCGTCGGCCGGCGGTCTCTTCAATTTCCTTTGTAATATGAGTATCATAATTCCAATCGTCTTTTGTGATTTTCGGCGTTTTACTTCACTTTTAAAACAAGCCCAAAAGTCGAAAGCGATCCAAGTTAACAGTATTATTCTAAGAGGACAGACCACGAACACAATAGTAGCTCCTGCAAATATCTAGTTGCCGTTTACCGTTCCTAAAATGCGTTCATCTCTAAAATTGGTTTCCGCGAGGTTTCGGCTGCATTAAATCCTACACCAATTGCAGAACATTTTAGGAGCCACCCACGATGTGAGCACAGTTACTACACAAAAACATAACAAGGAAAATAACGCAAAATAAACTTAAATCGTTAAATTAAGTTACGTTAAATTATAAAGCTGAATACTGGCAATTTTGAAGCATATTACTTCATGCATAATTAACATGGTTTTGGTTTTGTCGACTCGTTCTGTTCTATCACTATATTTTAAAAGATGAATCTTCATAACACGTTAGCGAAACGACCAACAGTTCGTTAGCGAACCGATCTCAGACGTAGGCGAATCGACCTAATACGTTAACTATCGAACTGGTCGTTACACCGGTAAACCCTGAGAAAGATGTCGAGTTGCGCATACACGTAGGCATACAGCATTAAGTCTTAAGTTTTTAATACAAGCTAAAAAAAGCTTATGCGTTGTTCCAATACAACGCCAATATCAAGGCAAATTTAAATACTTACAGAACGCTCCTGGTATGGTACAGCAAGTTTCGATTCGAGATTACCACTCCAATTATACTGAAATGATTCAAGCACAACTCACTTTCGAAAAAAAATTGACACGTTACACGAAGAACATGCTACATCGTTGTCAAAGGGTCATGGGTAACTTAGCCTGCGTAGCTGGCGCATAAAGGGGGAGGGGGAGGGGGGGGGGGGGGGGTGATGGGAAATCGGGAGAAAAAAAGAGCGGGCTTTTTTTTCTCCCGATTTCCCACCCCCCCTCCCCCTCCCCCTTTATGCGCCAGCTACGCAGGCTATTACGAAAATAAGTATGTAGCCGCCATGTTTGCGTCCCTCTTTAGGACTATGGCGACCATACTGATAGAATAAATGTGAATGAACAATCAGTTAAGTTGATTTTCTACCATTAATAATTCGCTTTAACTGAAAATCATTTTCGATATTACTTCAAATTAATGGCATGTCGAAAAAAAATAGCAGCTGTATTAAATTGGCTGCATTTTTTATTCAAATGTATTTTTTTGAAATTATACCTTTAGTTTAAAAAAGGTTTTATTATAAACTAATCACTTCGCCAAACTATTAACTGCCGTGAAAAAGTGTTGTTGGCTTGGCAACTCAATTTCAATTTTATAAAATACGCGATAACGTCGAACGTGAGACCTTTTGAAAACCCTTCTTCACACGATTACGTGTTTCCATGACTACTCATGTACCTGCTTGGCATTCAAGGACCATTTTAATATGTAGTGTAACTAGTTGCGTACAAACGATAGTGGTCGCAAGACGAGCTCTGTTTACGCAAGTCAAACTGTTGAAACACAAAAAAAACTTCTCTTGATTGCACGCAAATGTTCATTTTTCACATGTAAAAGATATTTTTTACTTAAATTAGTTTGTGATACATTAAAATAATGTATTTTTAAATATATTCTATTGTGCGATGTCTGAACTGAAGACAGACAGATGCGCGATCAATCGCACAAGCGTCAAATTTAATTACCAGTCTCCCCTCGTTTTTTTCTCGCTCGCCGGCCTGCTTTTTTCCAACTACCGAGAGCCTGGAACATGCCACGGTTCGACAAACGCGTCTGGCCCGCACTGCGTGTATTTTTTGCAGCACGGGAATATTCCAGTTGGCCGAAATATCCGAAAATAACAAATGTATATATATATTACATGTAAAAAAAAAATGAAATGGGTGATTGATGTGAACTTCTTGGTCTCAATTTTCTGAAATTTTTATTTGGGGTCTTAAAAGTATTGAAAGTACTGGCTTGTACGTTTGATTTTACGTTTTTCTGACTTTATCTCAGTATTTTTCGGCCGACTGCAATTTTTCCGCACTGCATGCATTGTTTTACCTACTGACAAACACCAACATCTACTTTATTCTTCTTGCCATCCCCTTCATACTAAAAAAGCCATTCCTTTCAGCCTAGCACTCCGTTTACGACGTATTTGTTCTACTGACGAAACGTTCAACGCTCGAGCTGCTCAACTTACTACATACCTCCTCAAACGAGGTTACAACCGCAACCTTGTCACTAAACAAATACAACGCGCAGCCGACATCCCCCGCAGACTCGCTCTACAAACCAAAGACGGCAACAAACCTACACGTATACCATTTATAACGACTTTTAATCCATCACTTCCTCGCATTTCTTACATCATCAAAAAACATTATCATTTACTGCTCTCCTCTAACCGCTGCAAAAACGTTTTTCAGCAACAGTTGCCTGTTGTTGCCTTCAGGCGTTCTCCTAACCTTCGTGACTTACTTGTTACAGCCAAACTTCCTTCTAATTCTACTAATCCCCATCCCCAACTCCCTTCCGGTTCTTTCCGTTGTGGAAAAAACTGCGCCACTTGCCCCTACATTTCTGACGGCCTTACTACATATACCTTCTTTTCTACTAATGAAACGCGCCACATTAATTCTAACTTGACCTGTGACACTAAAAACCTCATCTACATGATTCAATGTAACCGCTGTAATTTACAATACATAGGAGAGACTAAACGACGTTTAAAAGACCGTTTTAATGAACACCGCCGTACCATAGATAACCCTAACACTAAATCTAAACCTACCACAGTTGCGCAACATTTCCTATCCTCTCCTAACCACACTGCTAATGACATGCAACTAATCCCCATCGAAAAAGTCTTTTCAAACAGGGACTCAATCCGTAAGGCCAGGGAAGCCTTTTTAATCTTAAAAGGCAGGACAATTGATCCCGAAGGTCTTAACATTCGCGAAGAAACATACTGATTTATTTATCTGTACTGTATTATCAGCTATTTTATTATTTTTAGTTTATTTTACTTTATTTTTATTTCATTCTACACTGTCAATTTCATTACCTTTACGTATTTCCGGTATTACGCAAAATACCGCAATCACTACATATAAAACCCTTCCCAATGTAATTTCCCATTGTACCTGAAGAAGGCTGGTTTGGCCAGCCGAAATATAGTACACAAATTTAAAACCTTTCTACGCTGTATCGGTTTTTGCTTTTTTATAGTCTTCATTGTTTTACCGCACGTAACTCTAGAGTGTGCCGAACATTAACGGCCACCTCTGATCAGTCTATACCTGCCAACTATCACGCCTTGGGCGTGATTATCACGCCTGCGGGTCGAAAACTTCGATGTCACGCCTAATCACGCCTGCGGACCAATTTCTCACGCCTGACTGAAAAAAATTGAGAAAAATTGAGATTACCGACTTGACGGACACACTTACAAAAATATATGTCAACTCGAACTAACGTAAATGACAGTACTTTCCCGAATTATCCGATTTTTGAAGGGAAGGCACTGGGAACGAGGTTGAACGACGGTTGAACCGACATCCTGGGACTTCCTGGGACTGGGAAATGTTCAGGGCTATTTCCGCTTCCGGTACTCTGTGTAAAATATTCCCGCTCTTTAAAATCTGGCGGGAAACTGTGCTAATATAGTTCCGAGTGTTCGCATACGGTGACTTCGCTTCGCTTTGACCTTTGTATTGTTTTGGTAATCAACTGATCAAAGTTTATTCGAAGTATTTAATTCGATGGCAAGGCAGCAGTATTCCGCCTTCTACTGTCGTAGCGTCGCTAATTTTGCGTTCAGTATAATTATAAGCTGAGCCACGTTCATAATATATGTAGGTGACAAAGATATTTCACCATTGACGTTTTCATGATGTATCTTTATTTCTTCAGAACCAGTATTCATTCACTGGGCCATTTCCATTATACCAGTCACGACATTGCGAAGAATACATATCACGAGCGGTTAGAGTGGGATTTGTTGTCATTGTCATCGAGAACTCTATACTTCCGGGAACACATTTATCACAGTTACCTTGAGTAAATCAATCGGTCGTGTCACAGGACCTTCTGTACTTTATGGTATAACGCTAAATGTTATTAACAAAGGTTTACTGTCAGTATGGGGCATAATCAATTTCTTGAGAACTTCGGAAATCTTAGGAACGTCTTCGGAAACCTTCGGAACGTCTTCGGGAATCTTCGGATGTCTTCGGAAATCTTCGGACGTCTTCGGAAAATCGTGGTACTCACGGGATAAAAATGTCACGCCTTCGAATTAGAAAAAGTTGGCAGGTATATCAGTCCAAGTAGAAATTTCCCAAAAGATCTTGAATTTTTTTCTTTCCGACATCCGAAATGGTTCCCAGACTCTTTTCTAATGTAAATTGAAATAAACTGCCGTGTAAGAACACACGAAATAGACTCTGAAGTTACTGTTCGCCGATTGGGCAAAATAATACAAAGGTTTTTTTTCTGCTCAGCATTCGCAGAGCCGTTTGGAAATGGTCTGGACAGACTCGTTTCCTAGAGGCTCTTACCACTTTTCTTGAAAACTTTCGGTGCTACGATTTCTGCCCGGTTTACTTCGTTTCGCCCCTACTGACGTTTACCGGTTACCTCGCCACCAGGAAGACTCGCCGCCAACCACCTCGCCACCAAGCAAAGTCACCTCGGCTCATGGATTAACCCTGGTGAAAATCTTTGCAGGATCTTCAAAGATCTTCAAAGATCTTTAAAGATCTTTCAAGATCTGCAAAGTTCCTGTAAAGATCCTTGAAAACAAGGATTTTTTTAGGATCTTCAAGGATTCTAAAGGATTTAAGAAGGATCTTTTAAAGATCTTATGAAGTTCCTGACAAAGATCCTATCAAAGATCTTTTCAAGGATCCTTCAGGATCCTCCAAATTTCTTTTTAGGATCCTACAGGATCTTAAAAGAATCCTGTCAAAGATCCTTTCAAGGATCTTTATAAGAATCCTTAAGGATCCTCAAGGATATGATGAAGATCTTACAAGGTTCTTGTGAAGATCTTTTCAAGGATCTTCTAAAGATCTTTGTCTGGATCTTCTAGGATCCTCACGGATCTTGTAAGGATCTTAAAAAGATCTTAAAAAGGATCTTTTAAATGAACTTTCTCAGGATCCTTAAAAATCCTCAAGGAATTGATGAGGATCTTACAGGGATCTTGAGAAGATCCTGTCAAGGATCCCTCAAAGATCTTTCTCAGGTTCCTTAAAGATCCTCAAGGATTTCATGAGGAACTTGCAAGGATCTTATTTGGATCCTATAAAGGATCCTTCAAAGATCTTTCTCAAGATCCTTGAGAATCTTGAAGAATTTACTGAGGACCTTACAAGGATCATAAGAGGATCTTATCAAGGATCTTTCAAAGATCTTTCTCAAAATCCTTAAGGATCATTAAGGATTTCACAAGGACCTTAAAGAAGAATTTGAAGAGGGTCATTTCAAGGATCTTTTCAATGGTATGATGAAGACTTTACTAAGATTTTAAGGATCCTTTCAAAGATCTTTGTTAGGGTCCTTAATTATGATGATCTTCCAAGAATCTCTAGATGAACCTCTAATGAAGATCTACAGTAATATTGTATTTCATAATTTCCAATTTTATTCAGCAATTGAAGTTTCACTGCTGTTCCATGAAAAATAAAAAAATATACATAGTTTACCTATCTATTCAGGCAGTTAAAATTTTGCACTTTAACATTCTGATGCCATAATCACTTCACATTTCCATAAACAAAGTACAAACAGTAACAATGTTTTTAAGCTCATTTAGCTTGATCTTCGAGTAGCTTACATGGACTGTTATTGCTGATATAGGCTCAGTTTTTCTTGTGGAAACAACGCACTTTCCAAAACAGTCACTTTACCTTTTGGAATGGTCAAGGTTGAATGAAAAAGAGATTACAATCGCATCCGAGAACAGTGATGTCTTCATAAAGTTCCCACATGACTATCTTTCTCACATATCATTTCTGTGAGATTTAAAAGGCCTAAAACCTCCATGCACTTATTTAAATGATTCCTGAATACTTTCCAGCAAATGAAAAGCCTCTGAATGGAGTAAAAAAGCCGAGTTTCTTCTGTGAAATGCTCACGAGCCGCCATATTGGTTTTGAATGCTGAGAAGAACCTGGGAATGAGTTTCTCTATCCCATGATGCAACGCTCTTCACATGCGCGCGTGATTTCAACGGTCAAAAGAGAAGAACAGTTTACGGAGAAATGATGTTTATAAAGCAACAAAATAACCATCTTTCAGCTCTGAGAAAGAATGTAAGTTAAGAAGAAAGTATTGTAAGGCTTCTGTAAGTAATAGTATCGATAAACGTTCTTGTAATCATCTGCATTCTGCTCGGTGATCTGAGCTGCAGTATGCAGTCAGTTTGATGTTGATATTTTGAATTTCTGTAATGCATATGCTTCGTTCTTGTCCACAAGTATTGATTATTCTCTTAATAATGGCTTATATGAAAGATTTTAGCATTTAAACTTGTGATAGAAGTCGATCTGAAAATGTTTCTGTAATGAATAATTTCTTCCAGAGGAAGGATTCCCTGCTAGCAGAGGCTGTTTTCCTGGGTGATCGTTAAAAGAAAAGAACCTCTTCTAGCAGGAAAGGGGAAGGAAATAATTAAGACTTTTTATGCTTGCTTTCAATCAAATAATTTTGCGATTTTGTTGTAGGTCTTGAAGCAGAAGGGCTTGAAGAAGGCATTCATCAACAGAGCAATTATTTTTAAACAATAAGCTAAGTGAAAGATAATTCATAAATGTATGAGGCGATATATTTCCATCATTTTAATCACAAGTACATTTTGGATGTGACTTTGAATTTTAAATAACTTCAAAGGCAGCCACATGCTTTTTCACATGAGAAAACCTGTAAATAGAGTGAGTACAGTAAAATCATGAAAAAATTGCTGATTTACATTGAATCAAGAGTGGGCTCTTAGCTTCTTTTGGTACCAGACACAAATCCATATTTACTTTTAACCATTGTTTGTGTCTCAGTAAATGCATTTAGGTGCAGTATTGTATAATTTTCTTGCCCTTGTTTCTTCGTTTCTTGTTTATATTGCAATGAAAACAAAGGGGATGATTGCCAAAGCAAGAAATGAAGGGCAAGTTAGCTTTGTGAGGTGTACAGTGTTAACTTAAAGGGAATGTCTGCTCTTTAGGCAAGTTGACATTGATTTGTTTGAAATAATGCCTAAATTACAAATTTTACTGGACAACGGAGAAGTGGCATTTAATTAAAACAATAAACGGACAAGATTATCGCTTTTAAATTTCCTGCACGCCTCCATTTTGGATTTTTTTACAGCAACACATTGCCCACACAAAAGAACCTCTGCTTACTAACAATATAGCGGTAATGCAATGACAGCATAAAATTCAAAATGGCAGCGTGGGGGAAATGCAAAAATGATAATCTTTTCTGTTTATTATAAATTATAATTAAATGTTATATTTCTCCCTTGTCTGGTAAAATTTGTAATTTTGGCACAAACAACTCAAACAACTTACCTTTTGCAGTTACTGTTGCAAACCGTTTTTAACAGATTGATTTTGACCTTGAGACACTCTTGTTTTGAAAACGAATTTCAGGTCAAAATGATCTTAAACAGTATTTTTCTTTGAGGATTATGGTAATAAATCTGCAGTAAATCATTTTAACCTGAAATTCATTTTATACCACATCACATATCCATATTTCAAAAATTCTCTTGAAATTATATATTAAGCAAAGGTATAATCACTGCTTTTTATTTTTGTTATTATTATACTTATTTTGTCTAGATGCAAATAAAGAGTTTACGAGATATCATTTTTGAATCTCTGAGCAGTCACTTTAATCTCACTCACTGGGCATGTAAAATTAATGATCCTTAAGAAATCTAAGAGGATCTTTTAAAATTATCCCATAATGAAGCACAACAATATTTGCCTTCCTGTTAAGATCCTCCAGGTTCCTGTTAAGATCCTTCATATTCCTGTTAAGATCCTCCAGGTTCCTGTTAAGATCCTTCAAGTTCCTGTAAAGATCCTTCAGGTTCCTGTTAAGATCCTTCATGTTCCTTTTTAAGATCCTCCAGGTTCCTGCTCAGATCTTTAAGGATCTTTTAAAATTCTTGCAGGACCCTGCAAGGTCCCTGCAAAGATCCTTCAGGATCTTAAAGGATCCTTGAGGATCTTTAAAGATCCTTCAGGATCCTGAAGGATCTTTGCAGGGTCCTGCAAGAATTTTACAAGATCCTTTAAGATCCTTGAGGATATGGATGAAGATCCTTGAAGATCCTCATCAAGATCCACAAAGATCCTTGCACAGATCTTTAAAGATCCTCAAGGATCTTAAAAAGATTTTCACCAGGGGAAGAACGAGGAATACACCAGTTTTGGTGGCGAGATTCCCTGGTGGTGAGGTGACTGGATACCCTACTAACTGCCCCTGGGTCTCCGAGCATGCCTGAGAAGAAGACGAGCGTGGTATACTATACGACATTTCCTGTACGGCATTACGCGCAACAGTTGCGGGTTGCATGGGGGAGGCAGCTACATCTCTGGAGCTCGAAAGGAGACAATGTGAACAACGGAAGCAAACGACATCTGGCGAAACACCACAGGCAGATCACCATGTTTGTGTATTTATGGCGCGTATAGAGGAAACACAGACAAACATTATGTCGGTTCGACTTACTGACAAAATACAAAATTTACTCAAAATGATTCAATTAAAATGAAATGTTACACTAAGTCTTTGGCCATATTTTTCTCTGTCCTGAGCCGTTTAAGGTGCCATTTTTCGAGATCATTTATTGGCCCTTGTAGGGCAGGGGGCAGGGGAGTACCCCCAGCTACTACGAGTTTGAGCCCTGGCTACTTTGAAACAAAACCACTGGAAACCACTTTACCTCCCTACTTGAAAACTTAGTGACAACCCTGGGTGAGTGGAAAAGAGCCAAAGTGTTTACATGGAAAAACTTTGGCTCACCCCCCGAGGGCCACCCTACCTTCAATGCACTTGCCTCTCAACCCAGGGTCCTCCCCCTCCCACGTCCACCCCCTAAGCCAGGTTTGTGAGATTTCTCAGAAAAACAATTCGCAGCTATTTATAAAGTGATGTATGGGAAGCCCTCTTGCCTGGGGTGACTCAGTATGGAGGATAACCGTCCTACCAGAGACATACAAACAGGCCTTTAGAACAGCTTCAGCAATTACATATCCTTGGGCTACACTAGTATAAATTATAATTTCATTTTCTCTTTTTAAACTGGGTCATATTTAAAATCATTAGCCACGTCCCAGCTAACTTTTTCTTGATCATCTTCATTGGGCACTGCACGGAAGATACCTTTTAATCTCTCCAATCGCTGCTTCCTTAAATATGCCAGGTAATTATTTTCTGTTCTGGTCATTCTTTCGCATTTTAGTTTTAAGTCTGGTGGCAAATCCGACTTTAAAGTAAATCCTTTAGCCATTTTATTGCCATACATTCTTTGAGTGCTAACTTCATTAGTAAAACACTGATTCTTCAAATCTGCTTTCATCCGACGGAAAGTTGCAAGATCCTCATTAAAACTTTCCCCTTCCATTTTAATTTTGTGCCAAAGTGTTTGGTTAAAGTGATCAAAAAGCAACATGTCTGCTTTATTCCACCTCTTGATATTTTCTATCACATCTTCACCAAGGCCTACAGCTTTTTCTTTGTCAAGTCTTTCGTTGTTTTTCATGTAAAGAACATCTTCGAATTCCCAGCAAAGCAAACGCTTGAGAAGTACAGCAGACTCGTCAAAATAGTCCGAGACCATGACTAGATCAAATTCTTTGTCAAGAAACTCAATGTGATTGTTGACAGCTTTGGCATCTTGGTAAAATTTGTAGTCTAGTCCCAAGTCAAATGACTGAGGATTTCTGGCCAATCGTGAAGACCGTGTTTTGGTAATATCTTTAAATTGTATTCCTTTCTTGAGAAATGCCTTTAAAGATCCCTCCAGGTTATTACCAAAACCGAAAACGCTGCCCATCCCCATGTAGTTAAAAACTGATTCAAACTGGTGGACAGGGTTTCGGACTATCGTAACATACTTGCTGGCTTCCTTGGGGAAAAGATGATTCATCACTCTTTTATTGAACCTAGTGTGGCTTGCCAGGAAATTTGGTCGAGTTCCATCGAAATCGAGGGCTTGCCCGAGGCGAAAGCGTGTTGGCCAACCAATCAATGTGTCGCTGCCAAGAACAAAAGAGAGGTCACGAGCGTCTCCATAACGAAAGAAGATATTGGTTACAGTGCTGGATCCTGCCTTGTGAGTCTTGAGAAACAAGATATGTTGAGCTGGAGAACATTTTTGAGCTGTGTCCTCCTTGATTTCGCTTGATGCACTTGTGGCTAAGTTCTCACTCAATGCACTTGTGGCTAAGTTCACACTCGTGGCAAGGGTGGCCGTATAGGTTTGTGCTTCTGTCCTGTTGAAGGAAAACATTTATGAATCTTGTAAACCAAGAGGGTAATAAATCTCCCAGTATTGGCCCAAGTAAGCTTGGTTAGAATGAGGTTTTACCAGGTCCAATACAGTGAATCAACCATTAAGCAGCCAGTTTTAAAGTCTTGAATGTATTGTCACTATAATACTGTAAATACAGCCCTCATTTAGTGACCACCTCTTTGGCCACAGCCTTTTTTTGGCTGTCCGGATGAGGATTTGCTTATTGTTTTTGCCTCTGTTATAAAGTGGCCACCAAGAATTTAATAAACATAGTTTGTCATAGCTAATGACAGGTAAGAGTCTGAAATACAAAGTGACCGACTTATCGTCTTCACATGATCTTGATGTCACTAAGCCAAGTAGTCGATCTTTGGATAATCTGGCATAAAGTAATGCATACATCCCAGCCATTTTCCCAAAAAATATATAGGAAAAATAGGAGCACAGGAGCAAAAATATAGGAACTTTATAGGATTTTTCGACAAAATATAGGAGTTTTATTGAAGGATTTTCAGATCTCACAGAGATGTTATGCTAGTTGAAAAACAATTAAATGAGAGTTTTGCATCATTTCTAAGACTGTGCTAATTAATAAGATGATCTACAAATGTTAACAGCCATTGTCAACAGTCAAATAATCACTTACAGCCTCCAAAAAACTCAAGCACTTAAGATAAGTTAACATGACTTGGCCAACAGAATTATTTGGAATGAGTAACAAACTCAACAACAACATTAAGATGGCTTCAACAGTCGTAAACTGTATTAAGACGGCTTCCCAACTTGAGGAGTCTCTAAAACGTTAAAACATCTTAGGCCCGGTTCAAACATCGAACTTTTCATGACCTGAACTTAATACCTATTTGGGTCGACCCAAATAATTAAGTTCGGCTGGTTGATTCAAACGTCGAACTGTTCATGTGCCGACTCGGAACTCGTTCGGCGACCAGAGGAAAACAATGACTTCTCCAGTTGCACACTTTTAATGCAAAGAATAAGAACACTGTTTAATTGAAGAGCATATCTCCTTGTTGTTTAAAATGAAATACAAACAGCAGTTTTTGAAGTACAGTCGCCAGGCTTCGGTTAATAGGTTAAATTTGTTCAGTATCGATCAATTTAACTGCTACCTTTAGCTCCTAGTCTTGTTTTTTATTTCCTTTTATTTAAGAGATATTTAAAAGCAAAAGACACAACAGGACACGAATGCAATCTGATAATGCAGAGTATGAACGTTGGAAAGCGCGCAATCTTGATTATTGTAGCAATCCGGAGCGTTTCGTCGCCCCTAAATGTTATGCATGACTGCTTCCATGACAGCTCACTCGCCAATCACAAACCTTCTTATATTTACAAATGCATTAGCGTAATTTATGCATTAGGTTCGGTACATGAAAAGTTCGACGTTTGAATCAGAGTCGCTCCGCAGTTGCTCCACAGTCGATCTGACCGACTGGCCATGTCGAACTTAATTCTGGGGTCAACCCAAATTACATCTGTCGAACTTAATTGATTCAAATGTCGATCTCTTCATGTAATTAATTGCGGCTATTAGGTTCGGTACATGAAAAGATCGACGTTTGAACCGGGCCTTAAAAACTGAAGGCCAAATTCTGCCAGTAACCTCAAACAAAAGTTGAGAAGGGAACCAGGGCTCAAAATAACGGCCGGTCAACGGACAATGTCCGGCCAAAATGATGATTTGTCCGGACAAAATTTTGATTCAGCGGTCATTTTGACCGGTCACCTCTTCCTGACGTATCTAGGAAGATCGAAGAAGACTCTGCTCGCAGGGTAATTTTGTTAATCCCCTAGCTTGAAATGGGATATTGGTGTCACATGATACAGGAAAGATATCTTAAAGTCGAGGACGTAAATCCTTTTTACTGGACACAGTTGACATGAAGCCGTTGGCGTTTCCTTCCTTCCTACATGCCGAGCAAAGGCACAGTTACCTCACTTGTAGCATGGGCATATGTCCTATTACTATTTAGTGTTCGGTAGTAAAGACCAGTAAAGTGCTTACAACCAAGATCGCCTCCACCCGTAAGTCGTTAACTAATGTAAAACTATGCAGAGTAACATAACATTACGGCTACTGAGCATTTTGTTTTATGTAGAGTAGAACGTAGAAGAAATGGAAATTCAAAAAGCGAACATAATAAAATGACACTTTTACTGTTTAACAACGAGTGTTTTAGCTTATGAGGCGAAATTTTTGGCAGAATAGGCTATTGCTTCAAAGACATGACCGAGCAAAAATTGATTTGGCCGGTCAACATGACCGGTCAGTATTCAAAAATTATTTTGAGCCCTGGGAACACTAAATTAATGTGCTCATGTCTGTTGGTTTTTGCAAGGAAATGTCTCAAGCGACATTTTAGACTCAACCTCTAAATGTGAGAAAACATAAAATGCTGAGGCTCAAATGCCAAGATTTTTTTTTAAATTTATTAATAATAATAATGCACAAAAAGATGACGGTAGTACCGGCAGTACTTACATCTGATTATTAGTAATCAGTAACCATGAAAATAGGTTGAAACGGTCTTAGCTTAAAAAACTGCCCCCAAGTCTGATTCAACTGTCCAGGAATAACATCAAACCACAAGTGACAACATAATAAAGCCTGTACACTCAATGCAAACTCAGTCTGAAGTGTTGGAACTCCTTGCTTCAATTGTTTTTGTATTTATCACTTAAGCAGTACATTGTATTTATAGGAAATATAGGAGTTTTTGGTCAATTATAGGAGTTTTATAGGATCCTATAAAATAAATAGGAAAAATAGGAGGGCTGGGATGTATGAGTAATGTTCTAACCACACCCTATGCTAATTTCTGATGAACCCCTTCTATGGGGCCATCACTTACTATTTCCCCAAAGGTGGCCGCTTAATAATAGGGTTTTCGACTTAACTTGCAGATTATCTGACTGATGACAACCCATTCTGATTGGCATAAATATTGCTGACTCATTAAGCAGGCATTTGGCATAGGCCAGGCCGTAAGTGAACCAGGTTTAAGGCACAACAACATCTATTATTTTATTTAGGGACTGAGAGGGGGGGGGGGGGGGTCTGAAATGAGTACAATATGGCTTAAAATAAATGAATAAATATATCTTATTGGACATTTTAGTGTGTAGTATGGCTGTATATTTTTTACCAGTCATGCAGTATTTTGGCGAGCCCGAAGGGCAAGTCAAAATAAAAATGATGAGTAAAATTTGCAACAATACTTCACACTAAAATGTCTAGTAAAAGATTTATTATCCAACATTTTTGTTTCCCCAAAATTCTGACTTGCCAAGGTTTTTAATCTTTTGTGCGGTCGGGGGGAATGAGACGAGTACAAATATTGTGTGATATTGGTACTCATAAATTCGCATGCTGTTTGAAGCAGTGTTGGATAATAAATCACTTTATTTAAGTGCCGATATCTTGAGCACGAATGTCCTAATTGAGAACACTGTAAATAAACAAGTAATAATGTAAATTGAACAGAACTAAACTGACAGGAGGCTAACCAGTTGGCCATTTAAAAAGCGTGGAGGAGTTGATTTCGGGGCCACCAAACACAAATCCAGGGCTCGACACTAACACTTTCCCGATTTCCACTGGAAAGTAAATTTACTACTTGGAAAGTAAAAAAACGAAAATGAAGCAAAATACTTACCCGATCTGGAAAGTAAATTTTGGGCTTCAATGGAAAGCAAATTTTATGCTTAAAAGGCTTAAGTGAAAAAAGTGCGTAAAAATTTAAGAAAATGATACAAATAACCATATGACAATGGCTACTCGTCTTAAAAAGACAAATTTACATTATTCTCGCATTCTCCACCATATTGGATCAAGAGAACTCCCGAGGAGGTCTGGGTACTATAAACACACGTGGTATGGTGCAATAGGCGCAATATTGAATACGTATAACGCCATTTTGGATTCCTCCTGACACATGTGATACGAACAAGTGTACCGGAAATGAGTCTATTTCAGTTTGGTTTTTCTCGACGTAGTGGTGATGTTGGAGAAAAAGAAGTTTACGAAAGACAAACCAACAGAAGCACTTCAGACGTTGCAAAGTCTAAAGAGAGGTACGAGGAAAAAAGAAAAATGCTTTTCGTAAAGAGTGGAAGGAACAGCATGCTGTGAGCGAGGTTTCTCAGTAATGGGGAAATAAAGTCAGACTAGAGATCATGCTTGTCTGTTGAAGTATTAGAATGCCTCATGAGGATTCGTATTGAAGGGCCTACCATTGCGGAGTTTGATCCTCAACCTGGACTGAATTTTTGGTGGTCAAGTGGATTTTGGATGAGGCATCCCCTTTTTACGACTGTTTTTGCGTATGCAAAACGGGAGTTATGGAATGAGTGGCGATTTGAAGCCATCCTTCCTTCCTTCCTTCCTTCAGTCGATCAGATGTAAACAAAAGGCCGTTGACAGATGGTTGGCAGACCTACATGTAACGCCACTCTACATGTAACGCCACTCTCAGTTTGACGTTGCGGTTTAATTTATTAAGACCGATGACAGACCACTGTACTAGTTTGTGTAATCGCTAGCTGACAGAAGATTATCAGTGTCACGCGACAAAGGTCAACCTAGCCGATTTCAAAATAAATTTTATGCGACGCTTAATCTTCACAGCAATCTATCAAAACACATTCCGGCAATTGAACGTCAATCGTAAACGCTGTACAGAGAAAAGAGTGTACACACGCTAGCACGAAAACACGCAAACAACACGCAAACTTGAATTTGTCTGCTTGGAACTTGCTTCTTTTACTCCCAATGCAAATCAAAATGAACTAGACGCTTAACTGCGTGTACTCGGGCTTCTCTTTAAAAAATTAACTTGGATCAGGCTGTTTACATGACCTCACACGACAATAATTATAGTAAACATACTTCGCATTGCGAGATCTCATGTCTTTTCTCGCTTTTATTGTCACCATTGAATAATTGTTTACATTTCCGGTTGAGTAAATAGCTTTCAACATTCTCTACATAGCCATCTACATACGACATGAAGTGCTGGACAAGAGCATATGCTGTTACAATAATTGAAACGATAAAAACAAAGCAAGATAAACCCAATGAAACAAAAAAAGAAAAAGCAAAAATTGAAAGAAAGAATATAGTTACCCAAAAGCTGCTTGAAGTACTCATTTCGTTTTTCGTTTCTTCTTTTAGAGCGCAACTAAGCTTAAATATGGTGTCCATTGCATCTTCGAGAACATTCTTGTGTTGATAAGGAAAACTCTGTTGCATGTCTGTAGTCCAGTTTTTCGCAATGCTTGAGTGCTCAACAGCGTCAGTTCCCGCAAGTATTGATGATTCTCTTAGCGTTCCAAACTCCATTATATAGATAGCTCACTATAAAATCTAGGCTTCTGATAAAGGTTTCACTCGGAAGAGTTCGCTCGTAAAGTTCTCTCGTATTAAAGTTCATGCACCTACCCGCTCCGAAGTAGTCATCAACATGTTTCAGTGTGGGTGTACAATCGATTTCGCGTTCTAGAAATCACACTAAATATTTCAACCTTTACAATCCTTGAGATTCTACCGAAAAGAGAGTCAAACGAGACAGCTTCGTACCGTGTATCGCTTTTCACTTTATCACCTCGTGTCGACCTCGTGCCTCTCCACTGTAATTTGAAAATCGATTGTGAACATATTTTATTTTTATTATACAGCGAAATTGAAAGCGAAGTTTGTGTAATCGCTAGCTGACAGAAGATTATGAGTGTCACGCGACAAAGGTCAACCTAGCCGATTTCAAAATAAATTTTATTTGACGCTTAATCTTCACAGCAATCAAAGAATGCAAGATGAAATGTATTATGCTCATGGCACGCGACAAAGGTCAACCTAGCCGATTTCAAAATAAATTTTATTGGACGCTTAATCTTCACAGCAATCAAAGAATGCAAGATGAAACCTATTATGCTCATGGCACTATCAAAACACATTCCGGAAATTGAACACTTCGACGATTTAATTCGTCACTTGTTAAATAGAAGCGACCAGAAGAACACTCTAGTTTCAACGACAAGATAAAATCTGGAGCGAGATTTATTCCTAGTAGAAGACCACCTATCCCAACAGCGAGAGGACCCTTCCGCAAGTAAAATAAATTTTATTCGACGCTTAATCTTCACACCAATCAAAGAACGCAAGATGAAACCTATTATGCTCATGGCACGCGACAAAGGTCAACCTAGCCGATTTCAAAATAAATTTTATTCGACTACTAACTTTCAAAGATGAAAAAAAAAAAGACTTGAGTCAGCACAAAAAAAGCTGATCGCAACGCAACTGTTCTTTGGTAACATACTCTTTTAGCTTGTTACGCATTATGGACAAAAAGCTTGCCACTTCTGTTCTGTAGACGTTGGTATTTATGTAAACAAATCATACGTCACATCTGACAACGTTGGAGTTCGGGGTCCACATTATAGAAAATAACTCTAGTAAAAACTTCTACACAGATTCATTACTAGCAAGCACAACAATATCAACCTATTTGGTGGATAAAATAAAGACACAGCAACTGGTTGTCCTTTGTGGCTCGTTGCCCAACAAATGAGTGGCCTGTAATCTCCAGCAAACTCAACATTACAGCTGTCAAATATTGTATCCTACAAACGAAAACAACGGTCAAACAAAATGAAGCACAATTAGAGATAAATTTTATTAAACAACTTTTGCACGGTTTATCAATCAAATAATACTAGAAGAAACCTCGGGAACTCAACTCCATTAATGTACATAGCTAAAAGCGATTGCGCTGTAGAAACGTCTAAATTCGCACACAAGACTGTTACAGGCCCGAACACGAAATTGTCACGCCAAAAGACCCGAACCAAGGGGAGTCGCAACCATGACAGAAGAAAATGTTTCCTTTCATCAAACGATTTTCAAAGCGCAAACAAGATGAAAAAAAAGACTTGAGTCAGCACAAAAAAAGCCGATCGCAACGCAACTGTTCTTTGGTAACATACTCTTTTAGCTTGTTACGCATTATGGACAAAAAGCTTGCCACTTCCGTTCTGTAGACGTTGGTATTTATGTAAACAAATCATACGTCACACCTGACAACGTTGGAGTTCGGGGTCCACATTATAGAAAATAACACTAGTAAAAAGTTCTACACAGATTCATTAGTAGCAAGCACAACAATATCAACCTATTTGGTGGATAAAATAAAGACACAGCAACTGGTTGTCCTTTGTGGCTCGTTGCCCAACAAATGAGTGGCCTGTAATCTCCAGCAAACTCAACGTTACAGCTGTCAAAATATTGTATCCTACAAACGAAAACAACGGTCAAACAAAATGAAGCACAATTAGAGATAAATTTTATTAAACAACTTTTGCACGGTTTATCAATCAAATAATACTAGAAGAAACCTCGGGAACTCAACTTCATTAATGTACATAGCTAAAAGCGATTGTGCTGTAGAAACGTCTAAATTCGCACACAAGACTAGTCTAAGACTGTTACAGGCCCGAACACGAAATTGTCACGCCAAAAGACCCGAACCAAGGGGAGTCGCGTTACGTCTGTCAACCATCTGTCAACCCGTTTTCTATTCACGATTAAAATAGATATTTTGCAATAATTTGTACAACCACAAGCCTGCGAGAACCCATTTTGGAGCCATTGCGTCAGTCAGTACAGTCGGCCAGGTTCTGATATCATGACAACATGGTCTGTTATCGCTGCCATTTTGAGGGTTATCATCCAAGCAACAACAGTTTAATTCAGCCACCACAAGTTGTAAAAGGAGTGCAAATCGAGTAAGTCGATTCGTTGTTTTATATGGCCAGCGATTACACAAACTTCGCTTTCAATTTCGCTTTCTCCGTCACATGCAAACTTAAATAAAAATACAATATGTTCACAATCCCTGTCTTCTGCGACCGCTATTTTGATTGCTTATACTGTGAGTTTTGTTGTTCATTCTTTACTTGCGGAAGGGTCCTCTCGCTTTTGGGATAGGTAGTCTTCTACTAGGAATAAATCTTGCTCCAGATTTTATCTTGTCGTTGAAACTAGAGTGTTCTTCTGGTCGCTTCTATTTAACAAGTGACGAATTAAATCGTCGAAGTGTTCAATTTCCGGAATGTGTTTTGATAGTGCCATGAGCATAATAGGTTTCATCTTGCATTCTTTGATTGCTGTGAAGATTAAGCGTCCAATAAAATTTATTTTGAAATCGGCTAGGTTGACCTTTGTCGCGTGCCATGAGCATAATACATTTCATCTTGCATTCTTTGATTGCTGTGAAGATTAAGCGTCGAATAAAATTTATTTTGAAATCGGCTAGGTTGACCTTTGTCGCGTGACACTCATAATCTTCTGTCAGCTAGCGATTACACAAACTTCGCTTTCAATTTCGCTGTATAACAAAAATAAAATATGTTCACAATCGATTTTCAAATTACAGTGGAGAGGCACGAGGTCGACACGAGGTGATAAAGTGAAAAGCGATACACGGTACGAAGCTGTCTCGTTTGACTCTCTTTTCGGTAGAATCTCAAGGATTGTAAAGGTTGAAATATTTAGTGTGACTTCTAGAACGCGAAATCGATTGTACACCCACACTGAAACATCTTTGAAAATCGTTTGATGAAAGGAAACATTTTCTTCTGTCATGTTGGAGGACGTAGAAGAACTTTTGTAGTGTTTAGTTCCTCAGTTTTTAAACGGAAATATTTTACATTCAACTTGAATTTTTTTACTGTTCAACACATTGAGCCAAACAGCCCCTGCTGAATATTTAAAAGGGAGTTACCTTGGACAGCTGTACGATTAATGCACCATTGTGCAAGGAACAGAGACCCATACAGCCCTCGCTGACTGTTTTAAGCAAGAGAGTTACCTTCGAGTACTCAACATTTTGCAAGGGAGCTACCTTTTGAGTGCTCCACATTTACACAAATAGCTTTGAACTAGCTCAATTCATCTGCAATAACTTTTAGACTTAACTGCAATTGAAATATGCCATTCATATTTCCAACTATTCATATTTACAACTATAGAACATACGTAAAGTATAATTCGAATACATATAAGGTGAAACTTTTGGTGTCTGATTATGACTGTTGTGCTTTTAATGAACTGGGTGCAATATCAAAGTCTTCATTTTCTTCGAACAAGTTCTGTGTGAGTGAAATGTTGCATTTCATTTTCGTGCATATGACAATTTTAAAGCATAAGAATTCACCTTTTTTTTGCACTTGCTGTTATGACAGAATGTTAAATAAATTGAAATTCTGTCAATGGGTAATGTACCATGTTTTCCATAGAGTGATCTCTCTGAGTGGTGACGTTGAAGAAAACCCAGGACCACCAGATTATCGCAACGCAAATACTAAAGTAGTAGCACGTAGTGGTGAACTGCATCTTAACTGCCTCCAAAAAGAACTAGTACATTATACATCAAGGATTACATTATGTTCTCCCCAAAAGACACTCTCAGCCTCCTACAGTAAAAGAAATGCGTCACACATGGACATGATTTCTTTTCCCACTCCTATTCCCTTCCGTCCATCGCCACCAACACTCGCACAAACACATTAAACGATGACGTCATCGCTCCCAAAAACAGTCGTGGGCTCATAGGGCCCCTTTGATTATCGACTAAAGTAAAACAATGCTGGGATGCACAGGAAGATTTTTTATTATTAATTAAACATGGTTAGCAACTATGAAACTGTAATCCATTTTGGATAGTAAAATTTTGAGATGGAAAGTAAAATTTGAAGTCTACTTTCCAAAGTGGAAAGTGGTGTAAAAAGTTAGTGTCGAGCCCTGAAATACATCTAGTGACAGGGAGGAGGATTTAAACATGGGACCTCTGGATTACTAGTGCAGCACCCTAACCACTACGCCACACAAAGTTAGTAAGTAACTTAGTAAGTTTACGGGAGTTGCATTTCAGGATTTTGAGTAATATCTAGGGATACCATGTGAGTATAATTTCTCAAACATTGTAGTGCACAGCTGAAGATGCTGTATCGATATCTGCATAACAGAAGTTAATTTGATTACTATTATTGTTATTAGTTTACCTGTTAACAAGATCAACAGTTCCGTTTGGTTTCTTGGATAAAAAGTGGTCAGTGAGCCTACATGTAGGACAGCAACAAACAACAGAATTTCAAATAAATGGGAAACGGGGCAGGGAGCAACAGAAAAAGTTAGTAAGTAACTTAGTAAGTTTACGGGAGTTGCATTTCAGGATTTTGAGTAATATCTAGGGATACCATGTGGGTATAATTATTTTCTCAAACATTGTAGTGCACAGCTGAAAATGCTGTATTGATATCTGCACAACATAAGTTAATTTGATTACTATTATTGTTATTAGTTTACCTGTTAACAAGATCAACAGCATTTATGTTAGCCTCCCACGCAGTCGTTTTTAGGGGAGATCGGATTGCACTCACTCCCCACAAACGCCTGCTCAACCGAGAGCAACATTCCTTTCCGCCGCTAAGCCAATCAAATTTTACCTACAAATATCTGGTAGGTTGACCTTGACCGCACGACGCTGTTCACGGGGCGAGATCAAAACAACATGTGTATGCATGGTTTCGACAGAGCTATAAACTCACAAGTTTAGAATTTATCACTAAATTCATTTCCGATACACAATTTCAGAATTTGCAAATGGGAAAAGAAAAGCAATGTTTTCGTTAATAGCAGCAAATCGCTTGTGCATGTTTGTCAAGCTTTGCCTTCAATGTTCGTCGACAGTCTCACCGATTCTTTGGATCGCGTTGTGCATTTTCTCCTCTTGTAAATTTGATGAGGGAACAAGTCAAGTCTTTGTCAAGTGTTGGTTTATCTGTAGTAAGTCTGAGCGATTTGAAGAAAGTAGAGGCAGAAAAAGTACTGGGAAAAGCAGCACATTCGGTTGTGTTTGACATGCGACAGCCGGAAATATGCCTGTGTTCGCAGGCTATAGTGAACAGTGAAACGGAAACATTTTTTTCGGACGCGAACGTTTCGAATGTTTATCGAAAAGGATGTGAGCTTTAAGGTAAGCTACTTCTTTGGAGAGGCCATGAATTCGGTTTCTCCGTTTCACAAAAGCGAAGTCGTTTGCGCGGATAAACTAACGCTTCCAACGTCTTCCTAGTAATTTGTTTTTCGTTGCCCAACACTCAAAAGACCGTCCTAGGTACTATAAATGATGGTAGCTCAGAAAAGCACGAAAAGCTACCCTTTGAATCAAAACTTGGCTTTTATATTTTTAGACTTTTCAGACCGAATGCAAAATCATTATAATTCACCGCACGCAGTTGATTTGTTATTGTGGTCGTCGCTATTTCCAAGTTCTAAGCTTTCGTCAACTTAATCGGTTCTTTGCCGTTTTATCTCTCGATTTATTGACTTGTAAATACCATATATCTCCTCTTTGATGCTTCCTAAACTCTCCTCTTTTTTTTCAAGTCGCTGAAGTGTCTTCTAGCTTTTTGAGTTGCATCCAGTGATATTTGTTGATGTCAATGATTGCCATTCTATCAGGCGAATTAGATGAATTACCGTAAAAACTCGTGTATAAGCCGCACTTTTTTGCCAAAATTTGTGGCTCAAAATCTTGGGTGCGGCTTATCTACAAGACCATTGCATGCAAACAGGGCATCTGACAGGATGCGGCTGTGCGGGTCCACGTAAATCGCTCACATCTGCATCCTCCGCATCCTCTGGGCGTTTTTGCACATAAAACTGAAAAATTGCCCCATATAAGCGACAAAGCAGCTCTTTACTATCCTCACAAACAAAAATAACAAAGAGACTGATCATTTTGAAAAAGTTTTTTCCCTCAAAACAGCGACGAAACTCCCGCTTTTCATCCGTGAACAATTTTCAACCTCCAGGCGTTCCACGTGTCTTTTGGCGATGGGCCTGGATTCTAGTTGAGCCTGGTTACTAAGCTACGAATGTTTTCACGAACACAACGACTACATGTCCGTTCTTCACGCAAAATTTGATGTAAAAACTGTGATGAATGAAGAAATACCTGTCAATGAATGGCAGAAAAAGATAAAAAATGTCAAAGTTGGCAGAAATGATGTTTATTCTATTAAATTCTGGGTAAGACTGAAGTGTTTTCCGTTTATGTGTTTCCTCGTTTGTGGTATATCCTGCACATCGGAAAGGAATCAACTTTAGCTTTATTGATTGTTGAAATTTCCACATAATCCAGCATTTTTCACAATCAATTGAGCATTTTTCCGCCAGTTTTATTTTTTTTCTCAAAATCGTGCTTGAAATTTTGGGGTGCGGCTTATCTACGAGTGCGGCTTATACACGAGTTTTTACGGTAACTGCACTTTTTGCAAAAATTTAACCCTTTCAGCAGATGACCGATTCAAAGCGTTGTATAAAAAGCATTTGAATTCCATTCAATAATTTTTTTACCGGTGTTTTAGCTATCGTGAACTGATGTGAAATATTTACTTGCAGATCGAAGTCGCGGGAAATTTGATAAAATCATTTTGATTGGTCCTCACAGACAATGTGTCAGTGCTAATTGGTTTGGTTGTCTGGCAAATCAAACAATGGGAAAGGAATGTTGCTCTCGGTTGAGCAGGCGTTTGTGGGGAGCGAGTGCAATCCGATCTCCCCTAAAAACGACTGCGTGGGAGGCTACATTTATGTCTGTAAATAGTGTGAAATAATAAAATAATCTGAAAAAAATCAGTTCCGTTTGGTTTCTTGGATAAAAAGTGGTCAGTGAGCCTAAGACAACAACAAACAACAGAATTTCAAATCACTGGGGAAGGCGGCAGGGAGCAATATCATTTTGTGTCAGTTTTAAAGGGGCACTGTCATGGACATTTTTGGGCTTTTTTAGTAAAAAGGCACCAAAATTACGACTAAGTACTTTCAACCATGCAGGAAATGCTCCTAGAACGTAAAGGGAAGGACATCTAGCAAATTGTTTAAAGAAGAGGGTGACCGCAAACAGGTTTTATCAATTTTTCCAAACCACAAGGACAGAACTTGAAAAAGTCAGGCTGACTTTTTCAAGTTGAGATCAAAAGTTCCCGATGGTATCACAGTGATATCACTCTATATTTAGCTTCAGTTCAGTGGTATAGTAATTTTAAGAAAACTTGACCACTGTTAATAGGTTTCCAGTGGTGTAAACATGTCTTTGGGCTGTTCAATTTTTGACATTATGCTCGTGACAGTGTCCCTTTAATTTGAGCATTTCCATATGACGTCACAGAAGTCATATTGGATGCCAATTTGAGTGGGAATAATTCAAAAGAATACATTTACTTACCCTTCTGTGATATTACCAATGTGCTGAAGTGTTTTACGGACTGTTTGGGGAAGGGCTGCTTTTAAAGTGTAACCAAGGTTGACCTGATCAAAGGCTACAAAGTACACAATAGTTGCAAAGGACAGCACCAGGAGACATCCCAACAGTATGCACTGCCGTGACAAGACAGTCCCAGCCATAACTGCCACACAATGAAACTCGACCAAGGAGATGGCAATGGCCTTGTTGGTGAAACAACGTCTTTGGCTTTCACCTTCAGTCAACCTTAGAGAAACAGCTCCATTATGCCAATCTTGTTCCACAGCAACTTAGTTTATCACTTTGGAGATTTGAGAAACCCTACAAAGAAATGCAAATTAAAGTTAAATACCTTTAACAGACTGTGAAACTATCAATAGCAGCCATGTATGCCAACATCAAAACTAACAATCAAGTTAACAGGCCCATGGAGTTCCAGTATGCAATAAGTCAAGTGCCCAGTCCTAACCGTACGATACTACAAACATTGCATTCAAAATACTTGGCACATTCTGCCTGGTACTCAAGAATAGTTTTGACTAACGTTGAATGGACTGAATTATTTGTTTCAAACTTTCAAATTTAATTTGAATGTTGTAATCATCTAACCACAGCCTGAGTGTGGCCTCATATGAAATATTGATTGTTGCCAACTGCTCTCGTGTGGTCATCCTCCTATTGAATTTCCACAGCACACTTTCTGATAATGTTAACTGATTCTTGTATGCTTGAGAGCGGACAACAAAACAGACAGGGGCAACGACGGACTGGATCAACTCAGATCTCTGATTTGAGTAAGAACAGCTGGAGCAGTTCAACAACGAGGAAATACATAATTATAGTACTATTCCAATTCAAATCAATGATCCAAGTTGATCCAGGCCATCTTTTGTCTCTGCCTGAACAAAGCGAATTTGGTGGGTAGCAGCATGGCAGCAGTTTTACCAATTTGAGATGATTTCCTTCGCGTAATTTGAACATGTCTGTTTCAGAAAGTCGTACAGAGCTATCTTCTGTGTTTCAATGATTATTTCATTATGTTGGATGCACGTCATTACTGTTAATGTTGGGCATGAGCGTGCTTCAAATTAAACAGTCGCGTAACTCGTGAAAGTGGTGCAATTGAACGTTTGACTTTCAGTTGTTTGCTAACCTGTAGTTCACCAGCCTTTGCTAACCGGAATCACAGTATTTAACAGTATTTGCTAGCCAGGCCGATATTCGCAGTATTTATGCCAATAAGGGTCGAGGCAGCACATAAGTACCAGTAATTGTACAGTTGGTTTCTACAGGCAGTTATACGTTTTCTACTTTTCAAGTTGTATACATTCTTCACATTGTAAGCTAGTGCCAACTTAGTTAGTTTTTTTTATTTTGTGATTGTTTATCATTAAATACATTTCTTCCTTCAGTGTTGGCTTGTCTTTGGTTCAACGGAACATTCTGTTTATCAAAAAATTTGATAGAAACTATGCCAAAATGACTGAGGAAATGATAACAGAGACCCAACTGAGAGTGAAGAAAGACTTCATACATGAACACCTAAAAAATAAACCAATCAACAATCAATATTTCAAATGAGGTCACACTCGGGCTATGCTTGGATGATTACAACATTCAAACTAAATTTGAAATGAATAATACAGTCCATTCAGGTGGGTAAATAATCCCTTGCTTTTTCTTTAGAAATACCTCATGTAAAATGCTGAAAATAGTATTTCAGAGCCTATTCCCTTGATGCTGTAATAACCATTCATTTTCTGTTTGAAATAGAATATTATCAGGGTCCGTACAAAAACTCAGGACTTTTCAAGGACCAAATTGAATTTCAAGGACCACCTACCAACGAATGTAATTTCACAGATGGTTTATAAACGGACATTCCCAGTCCAAGCTAACAGGTTTCTAAGGGTCCAAGTGTTTGCTCCACTGCCTTCTCTACATTTTTAAGTTCACTTGTCTTTTCTCTTTATTAGCTGCTTTTACACTCAGGTTTTTAAGTGTTTGAAGTTGATTTACACAGGAAAAGAATACTAAAGACTATGCAAAGCAATTTGCTTTCGACCCCACTACATTTAAAGTTAAAGAAAATTCAAGGAAAAATGAACTTCAAGGATTTTTCAAGGACTCCCCATAAAATTTAAGGACTTTTCAAAACTGTGCAAACCCTGGAATATTGGTTGTCATGATTTTCAGGTAATAGTACAAACTGTCATAATTTCCAGGAAATAATATACCAGTCTCATGCCTACAGATCAAATACATTGATCTCGCACACTGAGGACAATTGTCTCTCATACCTGAATCACAAATTCAGATGATTTGTTCATTAACACATTAATGGCAAAAATTCAATTCAATTCACCCAAAAACCAGTCCAGTAAAGGGCCCTTAGTGTCGAGTTTGAGTCCTAGCTGTATCAGAAGCACACTAAAATGTCAAGTTGTGGAACATCTTCCAAATCTTTGGCAACGTTTGAAGGTCATCAGGAAATCCTTGGAAGGTCAGAATGTTTTTGGAAATCCGGGCGATGTCAAGAAGAAATTTCACATAACTGCAGATTTAAAAAGTACTGCATGTATATAGTGACTTTGTGCATGGGTGGGAAAAAAATCAAGACCAAACAAATAAGATCTAAAACTGATCTGTCAGGGTCCAAAATTAACTTTTTATGTCGGCACCAACTGGCGACTGGACCAAAAGTTTTAGTTGCCACATAGCAATTTCTGGTCGGCAAATTTTTTTCAATCTTTCCTCTTATACTAAAAGACGAAATATTTGTTGTTCTGGTGTATTTTCGGCCATTTTATGCTAAAAAACAATTACATTCCTACCAGAAAACAATGAATAGAATTTTGCGTGATTTTTTTTAAACACGTTCGTTTTTGCGTTCACAAAATGTCATAGCTTAGTAAACCAGGCATTAGGAAAACAACATGGTGGCTATGCAATGTTCAACTTGTGTTGATCGCAGCTGTTTGGGAGATACACTAAGGAGGCCCTGCCTCACTAAGGGGAAATTTACTTTAGTTTTATTTCACCAGAACAGAAAATGAGTGAATTGTTGGAGAACGGCCCTGAATCTTAATCCCAATCGATATCTCCACAATACATTTACATGTAACAAAGCAAATAGCAGTGCAGTGACAAGTCGCCTGCTGGTGACCAGTTGTAAAATTCTGGTCGCTAGCTCTCAATATTTAGGCGCATTGGCAACCAGGAAAGCGCAATTTCGTACCATCTGTACAAGTTGTACGCAACAACCGCTTCTACAACACAGAGCTAGAAAGTGCAAAAATGGTTGCTGGGTTTGAACATTGCGACAAAAAAATTTCCAAATTATTAGATTATAAAGAGTCAGTGAGAGTAAAAACAGAGAAAACGTTTTGAAGGAAAGTTACTTGATTTTTAAGGTTTTCATGTTGACCACTTTTGTGATAATTTACTCTTCTAAAATCTTCTTTGTAGGAACGAATAAAAATTATTAAAATGGAACCGTGTAAAGTTAATTTGCAACCTCTATTTTCATTCGCCCGCTGTAAACACTACCTCTATTGTTATTCAGGGATAGGGGCATTGTTATGACCTGTTATCTATTGTTTTAAGAACCAATGAATTACCTCATTCCGAGAGGTAGTGGGCGACCCATAACAACCGAAGGCTATTCATGGCCTGTCTGTGACGCGTAAATAAAATACTAAATGAATATAATGGCAACCTTGAATGTCAGGCCATGAAAAGTATTATAATAAAATATAAATATTTCCCCCTAGTGTGACACCCCACCGTGGAAATTTACCTTCAAGATTTGTGCTCAAAATAAACACACTGCTCGCTTCCTTGTTATGCTTTTGGTGGTTTTATTAGATTCTAACCAGATCGAGACCCTTAAAACTGCCTGATTTACCATCTAGCGAAGCTTACCTTTTGACTTATTTGTATTGGCAGCCTTGAAAAAAAAACACGCATTATTCTGCCAGTTATTCTGCTTTTACACGTGTCAAGCACAAAGAATTAATCACAAAGAACAGCAGTAACCGACGTCAAGTTTTGGACCGTATGTTTCAATGTCCTTAATTAGAATATGGCCGAATTTATGCCTATATTTTCAATAAAAAGGGTCTGTTGAAGTGTCTCTCAAAAGCTGGAACAATTTGACGTCGATTTGTTGCAGACATAGTGTTGACAGCAGACTACTCTCGTTTGGGATATCGTGCTGAAAACACACAATTCCCTTGAACCTATTGTGGCTAACAATTCAATTCAGCACGCTATTGTGCTGATAAAATGCCCGTTGTAAACTGAACATCGACACATTCTAAAGGGATGGTAGTAATGAGCTTCGCTGATTAAAGCAGTAAGCTTATAAAATTTACTAAGCATGTTCGAACCGAGAAATTACACTCGCCGGCGTAATACGTCCGCGCGTGAGTCAACAAGCAGAATGCTTCGCTTTCAGTTTCGTTAAGGCCAACATAGAACTAATACTTACAAAGTCCTCGTAATAAGTTCAATAGTTTACCACCTTTCAGCAGTTGCAAACAAGCTTCTTTCCCCGTTATTTACCACGGAAAATTGTGCCACGTAACTTCGATCGGAATACTTCTCGCAACCCTTGGGACCCTGGATCACTTCCCAAGGGCATCATGGGTAAAGTTGACCAGTCAATGCCCAGGAGGGTGGGAACCCTTAAAAATGGCAAAAATTAACTGAACTTTACACGCTGTCAAAAGTTATAAGTGCATGTGGAAATCTACAAGGAACGAATTAAAAAAAGTCATTGGTTAAAAAGAGAATTTTTTTCAATGGTTCAAAAGTACTTTGACAAATACATTTGAATGATCAAAGGCTCCTGGAGGTTGCCTTGTTACTTCTCAACGGTCAGACCCGTGACGTGCATTTTTATTCATTTTATTTCCTCAGTCGGATATTAGCACACCGATATTACTTTTCGGTTACCTGTGATGCGAACAGATATCCATAGTTCGCAAGCTTACAAATGTTGTAGTACTTGGTATTTCTGTGCTTCGACTATCTACATTCAATATGGTCCTTTGGGTTGATCATGAAGGTCCACCATTTGTAGATTCGTGTGGTATATTTTGGACCAAATTGTGTGATTCTAGATACATTCTACCTAATGTCCTTCACTTTTACCTTCCTTGTTTCCTAGCAAACTGTCTTCAAAACGTACGAAATGCTGTCTAAGACCTGTTTTTTCAAAATTTCCTGGGGGAGGATACCCCACACTCCCCTACGTTCTTGCGCCTGTGGCGCTCGGAATTAAGTGCCGGAAGCGCTCATGCCCTCCCCCCCCCCCCCCCCCCCCCCATGCAAAATAATGGCTACGGCCTGCCCGCAAGAGTATTACTTACAAGCTTATCTTAGTAGAAACCGAATTGATTTGTTTCACTGTGCCAGGTTTTGGTTAATTTAATTCTAAATTTAAATTGTTTGTTTGTTTGTTTGTTTCATCACCCTTGCCAAATTGTTATTAGCACTTTTAAATACAGGGCTCGTTTTGACTTGACATCCGTGATACCAAGATGTATTTTAAGCCTTTGAAGTTGCTCGATGTTTGGATTGTTTATAAAGATAAGACTGATAAAGCTTGAATTGAGATGGATATTATTCAAATGGTGTTGAAACACGCCCGCTGAATGTTATAAATTTCAGCTGTAGCCCTTACCAAACACGCGCTCTGATTGGCTCATTTCGACAAAATTGCGTTGCAAGTTGCGCTTGACATGTTACACGCAGCAACTTGTCTCGCAACGTTGCAAAAAGTAGAGGATATAGTTCTACTTTTCCTGCAGCATTTTGTTGCATTGCAGGTTGCGAAAATGAGGTGTTAGACGACTTAGACGGGCAATTTTCTTGGCAACCTGCAATGCAACGTTTGTTGCGTTGCCAGTTGCACAAAAAATTGCTTCGTGTAACAAGGCCTTAACTTGTGACCCTTTCAAGGTGGATTTATTCCCTATATAAGCACCTGGAACATATGAGAATGCCTTCATAAAATTCAAACGTCAACTTAACCAGTGACTTACTTTAAGATTTTTTTAATGTTCAAGTCAGAATTTTCGGTTTAAATCGATCGGATGAAAGTTAACTGAGTGAAAGCGATATTTGTGCGCGTGCATGCAAATATTACGAGGATTCACCGTATCACCGGCGAACCAGGAGCAAGGGGAGGGGAAGGGAAGGAGTGAGGGGTAGCCCCCTTTCCTACCCTATCTGTCAGCTCTCTTCCGCTTAGGCTTTTTAGCCCTAGCTCCCCACCATTGCCACCAATTTTCAAGCAGCCTTTTTTCAAGCTAAAATGGTTGTAAACGAAGAAAAGCAAAAGTAAATAAGAAAGATGAAACTTAGTACGTTATTTAAGTATCAGCATTCTACCTTTTGTGCCATTTATAGCTTTTTCACAGCATTTCATACTGTAACGTTTCTCCATATTTTTAAATTTCAAATTTTAACGTTTCTTTCTACCGTTACTTATCTCTTAGCCGTGTCACTTAGATTAGTACGTTATCATTATTTGCTTGTTATATCGTATTTCCTATATTTTAAATTTGTAACGTTTCACTTTTAGAGTCATTCTTTGTAACACCCTGAAGAAGGAAGGCCGTGCCTTCCGAAATATTGGAAATATATATAGTTCCCAACTGTTCAATCAGCCTTGCTTTTCTTCGTTTACTATTTTGTTATAGCTGATTAGATCTTCTACATTTAGAGGATCCGGTACTTCTATTTCGTCACGGTGGTCCTTGCAAATTTAAATTCGCTGTAAAATGGTTGTAACCTGCGATGATTCCCTCTCTGCCTACATTGCATCCCTGATCACTCAAAACTCGCTCATTTCTCACGGTAGGAAAAGTTTACTTCACTTCTTCACAAGCAACCTCGTTCCCAGGGTCTCTCTCTCCTGCCCCCTCTCGCTCTGGGGGGGGGCGGGGAGAGAGACCCGGGGAACGAGGTTGCTTCACAAGTACTTTCTTCAAGTCAACTGTACCGCATGAAACTTTACTGAACCTGCCTCGTCCCCAGGCGCCGGAAGGCGGGAAAACAGCGGGCGCGGGTGTAGTCCCACAATGCCAAGCGATCCGCGAATTATCAATCCCATAACGCACAGTGCACCGCGCACGACCAGGGAGTAACGCCTGGGGACGAGGCTGCTACAAACCAATTAAAATTCGACTGCTGTCTGTCATCAGCCCGCTCTGCAACTGCTAGTGGACTTCTAGTTTCAAATTTTCCGCGAAAACTGTCCCTGGTGACTCCCTGTTCATAAATTCTTCGGTCAATAACCGTTCTGTCATAACCTATTTACTATGCATTTTATTATCAAAATCAAGTTGTAAAAACGGCGATGATCACCAGTCGGCAATAAACTGTTAACTGTTATATCAGTTAACTGTTATATCTATGTTTCTAGCCAACAGCGAAAATTTCAAAATTTGTTTCACTGTATATCTGAGTTCTTATTATTTATAATTCGTAATTTTCGAGTGTATATTAGCCTTGAAAAGACTAAGTTATGTTTTCTATTAAGTAACGCAAATTAGTGAAACGTTGGGTAAAAATCGTCACAACAAGATAAAATTGAGAACAACGACGTCATGGGTTGTTTTTGACTTTGTTTTGTTTTCTATTAAGAAGCGCAAATTATAGTCAGCACAAAATGTTCAAAACATTAAATAACAAACGTTGATGCTTTTATTTGAAAACACAACAAGCAATGTCGGCCGGTTTTGTGGGTTTCACGATCAAGTAACTCGTCTTGCTCGAGATGACATTCAGAAATTGAAACCACGACAATAAATGTTCTGTCACTAGCCAGCTGCAAAAATTTCAAAATTCTTTTCCTGTTCCGGAGTATTCATAGTTTGTAGTTTTCTAGAGTATATTAACATCGAAAAGATTGAGGTATGTTTCCATTAAGGCCGGATTCTACCTGAATTTGAGTGAAATTTTAAGAAGTTTTAAGTAGGGATAGAAGAAAGAAAATTATTTTTTCAACACCAACAGACAGTTGACTCCCCCGCAAAAGTACCCCGGGCTTCAGGTGCAACCCCGCCATAAAGTAGCGCGAATTAGTGAAACATTGGACAAAAATCGCCGGAAATACATAAAATCGAAAACAATGATGCCATTACCTGAAACCACTACAAACTGAAAGAACTTTTTGTCTCAGTTTCGTAGAATTCACGACAGTTAATCCATCTTTCTAACTCGCCTACTGCGAAAGTTTCAAAATTATTTCACTCAATTATCAATTATTCATTATTTTGTCATTTGACTGGCCTTGACTGGGGTATTTTTTCATTTGGTGGCTTCAGGAGCATACGGTGGCGCACATTACTGAGTGAAAAAAGTTATTTAATGTCAAGATGAAAAATAAAAGCAGCCTTGCTATAATTTGAAACCAAGACAATAAATGCTATGTCATCTAACCAAGTGCAAAAATTTTAAAATTCTTTCACTGTACCCGAGTTTTCATTATTCATAATTTGTAATTTTCGAGGGTTTATTAGCCTTGAAAAGACTGCATTATGTTTAATCGTCATTAAGTAGCTTAAATTAGGGAAACGTTAAGCACAAATTGTCAAAAATTAAAACTGAAAACTGCGATGCCTTGAAATGAAACCACGACAAAAAATAATTTTTTATCACAGTTTCAGAGAATCTTACTATCCATCCAACTGCGAAAATTTCAAACTACTTTCACTCACGTTTTCATTATTTTTTATTCTGTAATTCAAGGAAGGATATAAGCCTTGAAAATTAAAGTTAATGCAAATTAGTGAGGACAAAACGTCAAGATCTTGCAATTAAGGACAGCGATGCTAATATTTAAAACCAAGATAAGGATATTTATTTTTGAAAAAAAAAAAGATTTTATGTACCAATAACTAGTGAAAATATTGTTTCTGAAGAGCTGTAAATACTGTGAAAACAGACTTTTCGGGGATAACCCCTTCATCAGTGTTAAATTGACTTTAAAATGTTAACGCTTGAACTTGCGCTAAGCGTTAACGTTTTAACATCAATTTAACACTGATGAAGGGGTTATCCCTGAAACGTCTGTTTTCACAGTATTTACAGCACTTCAGAAAGTTAACACTATTTTCACTAGTATTTGTTAATTAATTGGTTTGCTACGCAGCAAAATCCCTTTTTATGAATGATTTTATGTAGCTTGTTACATAATTCTTTCCCAGCATCCGTTTCAATGGTCTAACATTGAAACAAAAATCGTGCCTATGGCTTTCCAAAGCACTAAAAAGACATGGAAAAAACACCATGTTAAGGTTTCAAACGTTATTGTGGCTTTTCAAACGAAAAAAGAGATATATTTTCAACTCAAGTTTAAATCCATACAAACTTACATAGACTCGACTCATACAAACTCTTACAGTACGCTTTAGTCACCGTGGTTACACTCATCAAGCCAGGAGGAACAAGATACGCAAATAAATATTATGCCAGTGTTAACAGTTCACGACATTAAAATTCAGTCTTGCCAGCTTGCCATATTCAGTCGAAATATTCAGTTCCATTATTTTGTAATTTTAGAGGCAACTAATAACATATAATTAAAAACGGCGGTGCCATTGCATCAATAAATGCTGTGTTAATTTAAACCTATTAAAAATTGATGGTAGGGTGTTGGTGGAATACATGGGAAGTTAAGACGTCTTATTTCAGTTAATCCATTCTTCTAACCATGAACGGATTCGTGATTTTATCTGTGAGCACTTTTATCCACTTTACATATCGTATTATAGATCAGGGCTTCTGTGAAGCCTCTCAACTGGCCGGTCTTCAACGAGATCCGAACAACAGGTTCAGGTACGCGCAATTCATAGAACATTTTTATCATGTTCTTGACGTTCCAAAAATTGAGGAAGTCGCTGTTCAAACTGGAAGACACTGCCTGCTTCGATGCGTAAAGAACGACAAATGCTTTTCCACAAACGTTGCAGCATTTTATCTACCAAGCGGGAATATATCATGCCAGTTACTTCCAACTGACAAGTACAATGCATCCGAGAAGTTCAAAGCAAATCACACTTTCTATCATTACAGCATTATGGTGAGTGATTGGTATTTGCCGTTTTGCATACTTTGCATTGAAGTTAATGTGCACGTACACTTTTGTAGAGTACGATCCTACCGCTTAAGGCATTAGACGTTTCGCATTCAAGATTAAAACTGAACTTGGGCATAGTAGCCCCAGTATGCCAAACCGTTTATAGCACAACACCATGCCAAGAAGACTGCTTCTAATTGACAAAGTTCTCATCTAGTAACTGAGGTGTGGAATCTGGTCAAGTAGCGTCAATTTTTTAGTTGAAAACCGACCTCGAACACGAAGCCGAGTGTACTTTGTTTGATTTGCCAACGTACTTTTCAATTTTATTCGGATAAATTTCGTATAGGCGTTTATTATCGATGTTGTTGTGACGACTTCTTTTTAAATGAAACACTTCATGTTTGCTCGTTCAAGTTGCATCTCCAAAAATATTTTGCTTTAAACGGCCTCAGACCACGATGAGATCAACCGACAAAATTATTTAAACCTTATTGCAAACTTTTGTGTTACTGTTTCAAATATCTTATCAAGAGAAATCTTTTCTAGCAACACCAAACATCGAAACAAATTTCGAAGTTCCACTGCATTCTACTGAATCGCTTATATTAAAAGATGATTTTACAAAAGAGCTACACGTGGGATTTAACTATAGCTTGTGAACTTTCAAATTCATTTTCTCCGGCTCTGAGAAATTGTTGTTGATGTTATCACGGATATATAATTACCTACATCTTTAGCTTTTAAAAGGGTGGAGAATAATGCAATAGGAACTCGATTTTTGTCCAACTGAAATTAGTATTACTCGATTTCCTAATGGATTCCACCTTAACTATCTGTTATTGTAGGTTAGGCCATTTTCGTTTTTGGAGATTTTGAAACTAATTTTTCAGAAGCTAATTAAAGCTATTAGCAAAAACTAATAAAGTAGTACTTCAAATGAAACACATTTAGTAGATCTTAGTATGCAAACATGTCGATCTGACACGAAGCTTTCACTAAAAAACGTCTGTCTGAATATTAAATGAACTTCTTTAAAGTCTGAGGACTTTCTTGGTCTTTATGAAAACGAAAACGTTCTGTAATCGAATTGATTAGAAACTCAATACCGACTTTTTGTGGCTTCAGCTTCGTAGAAGCGAAACCTTTTGCATGAACGCTTCTGTAAGAAAGAAAGAAAGAAAGAAAGAAGAAAAGAAAGATGAATAATAAACACGTTCAATAAGCTCCTCTCATCAACAAAACGCCGTCCTCAATAAAATATGGCATCAAAAAGTCGAAATATTGAATTAGCGACACTCCTCTCTACTGATTGTTATTGACGGAAAACATACTAAAGGATAAAATAAGGAGTTGTGAGAAGAAAGCCTGTAAATAAATTCAGGCTAAATATTGTGGTGTTCTACCAAATGCGCTATAAAACCTGTTGGGATTGGCCATTTTGTTCAGTGGCCTTTCATGGTCTTTTATGCATCAAATATTTTCACTGAGATTATCACAATTAATATGATCTAAATAGCTCAGATTTTGTTTTTATCTTCAGAGTCCCTGCGAAAGTTTTCCTTGTCAACACGGTGGAACCTGCCGAGCACTTTACCAGACAGACGACTACAGATGTACTTGCACAAAAAACTACATCGGCAGAAACTGTCAGAAAGGTGAGCAACTAATTTAAGTAATATTTCAAGGAGTGTTTTCCGTAATCTGTCTGGATTTATACGGACTAAAAACGAACAAACAAACATGATCTCCACCGTGGGTTTCTAGTTGTTTGTTTGCTTAAGTGTTTGTTAGATTGGCTGGTTGGTTGGCAGGTTAGACTTGGTTGCTTGGTTGGTTGGCTGGTTGGTTGGTTGGCTGGTTGGCTGGTTGGCTGGTTGGTTGGTTGGTTGGTTGGTAGGTAAGTTGGTTGGTTGGTTGGTTAGCTGGTAGGTTGGTTGGTATGGTAGGCAGGTTGGTTGGTTGGTAGAAAAGTTGGCTGGTTGGTTGATTGGCTGGCTGGTTGGTTGGTTGGTTGGTAGGTAAGTTGGTTGGTTGGTTAGCTGGTAGGTTTGTTGGTATGGTAGGTAAGTTGGCTGGTAGGTTGGTTGGTATGGTAGGTAGGTTGGTTGGTTGGTAGGTAAGTTGGTTGGTTGGTTAGCTGGTAGGTTGGTTGGTTGGTAGGAAAGTTGGCTGGTAGGTTTGTTGGTATGGTAGGTAAGTTGGCTGGTAGGTTGGTTGGCATGGTAGGTAGGTTGGTTGGTTGGTAGGTAAGTTGGTTGGTTGGTTAGCTGGTAGGTTGGTTGGTTGGTAGGAAAGTTGGCTGGTAGGTTGGTTGGTATGGTAGGTAGGTTGGTTGGTTGGTAGGTAAGTTGGTTGGTTGGTTAGCTGGTAGGTTGGTTGGTTGGTAGGAAAGTTGGCTGGTAGGTTTGTTGGTATGGTAGGTAAGTTGGCTGGTAGGTTGGTTGGCATGGTAGGTAGGTTGGTTGGTTGGTAGGTAAGTTGGTTGGTTGGTTAGCTGGTAGGTTGGTTGGTTGGTTGGTCGGTCGGTAGGTAGGTTGGTTGGTTGGTTGGTTGGTTGGTTGGCTGGTTGGTTGATTGGTTGGTTGGCTGGTTGGTTAGTTGATTGGTTGGTTAGTTGGCTGGTTGGTTGGTTGGTCGGTATGTTGGTTGGCTGGTTGGTTGGTTGGTTGGTTGGCTGGTTGGTTAGTTGATTGGTTGGTTGGTTGGTTGGTTGGTCGGTATGTTGGTTGGCTGGCTGGTTGGTTAGTTGATTGGTTGGCAGGTTGGTTGGTTGGTTGGCTGGTCGGTTAGTTGATTGGTTGGTTGGTTGGCAGGTAGGTTGGTTGGTTGGTTGGTTGGCTGGTTGGTCGGTAGGTTGGTTGGTTGGTTGGCAGGTTGGTTGGTTGGCAGGTTGGTTGGTTGGCAGGTTGGTTGGTTGGCTGGTTGGCTGGTTGGCTGGTTGGTCGGTTGGTTGGTTGGCAGGTTGGTTGGTTGGTTGGCTGACTGGTTGGTCGGTAGGTTGGTTGGTCGGCTGGTTGGCTGGTTGGTCAGTTGATTGGTTGGCAGGTTGGTTGGTTGGTTGGCTGGTTGGTTAGTTGATTGGTTGGTTGGTTGGCTGGTTGGCTGGTTGGGCGGTAGGTTGGTTGGCTGGTTGGTTGGTTGGTTGGCTGGTTGGTCGCTAGGTTGGTTGGCTGGTTGGTTGGTGTCTGGTTGGTTAGTTGATTGGTTGGTTGGCAGGTTGGTTGGTTGGTTGTCTGGCTGGTTGGCTGGTTGGTTAGTTGGTTGATTGGTAGGTAAGTTGGTTGGTTGCATTGGTTGGTTGGTTAGCTGGTAAGTTGGTTGGTATGGTAGGAGGTTAGTTGGTTGGTTGATTGGTTGGTAGGTTGGTAGGTTGGTTGGTAGGTTGGTTGGTATGTTGGTAGGTTGGTAGGTTGGTTGGTATGTTGGTAGGCTGGTTGCTTGGTTGGTTGGTTGGCAAGTTAGTTGCTTGGTTGGTTGGCAGGTTAGGTGGTAGGTTGATTGGTTGGTAGGTTGGTCGCTACGTTGGTTGGTTATTGTTGGTAGGTAGGTAGGTAAGTTGATTGGTTGATTGATTGGTTGGCTGGTAGTTTGGCAGGTTGGCTGTTGTTCTTCTATAGGTAAGCATTGAAGACGTGATCTGGCCATCGGATGTGAATAGCTGTTTTAGGCAGTTGTTTATGGAGAGCTGTAGTTTTTTCATGCATTTAGAAAAATCAATGCGCCTTTTTTTAACTAGCACAAAAGATTATGTACGTTTCCAGCATAGACTCAGCTTTTTCTGTACTCCTTGTGTTCGATGTTAAGTATAAGACAAGTTATCTTACAGGAGGTTTACAATGTTTTTAAGAATTAATTTTGAGAAAGAATCCAATTGCAATATATTGGGAAGCTATTGCAGGTGACTTATTTTTTCGGAAGGAATTTTTGCACCTGACATTTTTCCTGTTGTGAGGGGAAGTATGTGTTTTTTTTTAAGTTTTAATAAAAGAATATTCATTGTAATTGTTGCAGACCTGGATGAGTGCAATACTCAGAAGCATAACTGTGATGACAATGCCGATTGTTTGAATACCGTGGGCTCATATAACTGTAAGTGCAGAGCTGGATATACAGGAGACGGACAAACTTGCAATGGTAGGAAGCAAACAAAGAAACAACTGGATCTTTACTGTTAAATGATGAATGAGAATATCATCTAAATAGCAGCTGTAATTTCAAACTAGTTTAGTTTATATGGGATAATTACAAAATTTATTCTATGGTATGAGAGCCATGTTTAATGAAAAAGGCCTCTCGTAAGCGTCCTTAAATTAAGGTTTAAAAGCTGGTTATTTAACCATCGCAAGTCCAAGCAATTTCATACTTCATCGTGGTGTGGTACAGGGTGGGTGGGAAGGGGGGGGGGGGGGGGGGGTCGTTGATTGAACACCTCCAAAGGTTTCCGTTCTATCAAAGAATCTGACCCACCCACTTTGCATAGCGCGCCTGTTGTTGTTTACAAGCGCAGAGGCCCACAAAAACTATCGTAACACGATAATGCTTTTTTCAAAAACAGCGATCGTTCGAAGATAACAAACTGAAGACAAGTTATAAGAAGCGAAAAGACTAATGTTTCATTCACATCGCGATGCAAACAGATTTCTCACCTTGGTCAATCCGCCATTTTTGGAGCTTATATTTTCGGAAGGAATTTTTGCACGGGACATTTTTTCTTATTGTGAGGGGAAGTATGTGTTTTTTTTAAGTTTTAAAAATTTTTTTTTCTAAAACTTTATTGTTGCAGACCTGGATGAGTGCAATACTCACAGCCATAACTGTGATGGCAATGCCGATTGTGTGAATACCGTGGGCTCATATAACTGTAAGTGTAGAGCTGGATATACAGGAGACGGACAAACTTGCAATGGTAAGAAACAAACAAAGAAACAACTGGATCATTGATGTTAAATGATCAATGAGAATATCATCTTAATAGCAGCTGTAATTTCAAACCATTTTAGTTTATATGGGATAATCACTAAAGTTATGTTACGGTGATTGTACGAGAGCTTCTCGCAAGCGTAAGAAGTAATCTTTAAAATAAGGTTTAAAAGGTGGCTATTTTACTCTCATAAGTACAAGCAATTGCATTCCCCACCGTGGTACAGCATGAGTTTGGGGGCGGGGGGGGGGGGGGGGGGGGGAGACGGTGATTGAACACCTCCTAAAGTTTTCGTTCTATTAATGCACAGCGAAATTAGTTTGCATTTAGCAATAAGCCCTCTAAGCTTCCTCTACAAGATGACATAATTTTTGTCGGCTGTCACGTCATATGACATATTGTGACATCATTAGACCGGCCATCTTGGATCCACCATCCTAGATTACACCATGTTCTTATTAAGTTAAGTCGGAACGTAACGGAAATTGATACGACATCAAGTCGAAATGGGGGACTTTTCCCAGTCCTACTCGGTTCTACTGATCGGTCGATCGCGCGTAACATTCCCGGTTCACTCGCCCGATGACATCAAAAGATGAAGTCATCTCTTAGAAAAGGAACAGCTCGTATTCTAGACTTTTTGCGTGTTTCTTTATGTCCCCAGATATCGATGAGTGTGCCAGCGGTGTGCACGACTGTCACAGTTCAGCTTCATGTACCAACACTGTAGGATCCTACAACT
>OY855915.1:5959606-6217106 GCA_963693305.1 Meandrina meandrites
TCGTCTCACTCCCCCGACCGCGCGAAAGATTAAAACCTTGGCAAGTCAGAATTTTGGGGAAACGAAAACGTTGGATAATAAATGTCTTATTAGACATTTTAGTGTGTAGTATCACTGTAAATTTTTACTCATCATTTGTATTTTGACTCGCCCTTTGGGTCGCCAAAATACTGCATGACTCGTAAAAATATACAGCGATACTACACACTCAAAAGTCTAATAAGATATATAGAGGATATTACACGGTGGCGAGAAGATATGAATTTTATGTTCGAGTGGCAGAAACGATATCTCACGAGTGAGGGCAGCGAACGAGTGAGATGTCGTTTTTGCCACGAGAACATAAAATTCATATCTTTGAGCCAACGTGTAATGTTCTTTTTATTATATGGGGACCAGATGTAATTGAAATTGCCAATTTTTATTTCATTGCTTTCGAAAAATCGAGCAAGTTTTTACACATCACCGTTCGTCTTCACAGAAAATACAAAGCACCTTGCTTCCTTGCTTCCTTGCGAAGAATTCTCTCAAAAGCCTTCAAATCGTCAAGGTTTCTATTACCATGTTCTCGTCCTTGAGTTTTTCGGAAATCTCATTCTTTTTCGGGGCTTAATTAAACAAATTAAACCTGCTTGTCGATGCTTGCTCACAACAAACCTGAACGACACAAGAAACCAAGTTCATTCAACAAAGTAGAAATGGCGCGAATCGTGACGTCAATGAGCGATATGACACTCGCAAACGTGTCATACGGAAAATACGCCACTCGGGTCCCGGATGGAGTGGCGTATGGAATCTACGAGTGGTTTAGTTCCCAGTAAAACACTCTCGTCCATATAATAAATGTATTTAAGTGATGTATTGTGAGTAAGAAATATCTTGTGAGTAAAAAATATCTTGTAAGTTTTGTAGCATGAAGGTGAATAAAATAAAAATATAGTTTTTAATTCAAACAAAAGATTACCAAAGTTAACAAAATCAAAACCAACAATTTCCATTCCTGTACATATTTTAGTTTTAATATTTAATAACTACAGTAGTTTTTCTCTTTATAAATCGTTATAAAGTGTTCTGTCCTTATAAATTGTTTTATTAGAATTTGTAAACACTCTTAAAAGTTACACAGAACTGTAAACTTGCGATAATAAATCTGTGCTAACATTTGATCAAGAGTCTCTTGGCGCTGGGGTTATTTACAGGGGTGGGTGGTGTGGGGTATGGCTTACCATGGGAAAAAAATTACGTTTAAAAAATGTTTGGATTGTAAGTCTCTTTTACATCAACGCTAATGAGATACAGAATCTTTATAATAAGCATCACAAAGTTTCCCCATTTTAAAAGGTTCACCTTCTATTTACAACGGATGATGTGTCCGAGAACTTTATACGTGCGCTCAACAATACTAGATGGCGAAATTCTCTAAAGAGAACGGTATAAAACACAAATTCAGTTCTATTGTACATTGACAACACAGATCTCTGAGCATATATATGTTGTGGTTCAGTTTTATACTTGGTTTAAATTATATTTTCTTTTGTTTTTGGGTGATTATGTATGATAATGAGCTTAAAACAAAGGAAAATATAATTCGAATCAAGGATAATATCGAACCATAACATATTAACCTGCTGATCGCTTGCAACCACATCAAGGCGGCCATGTTGGTGGTCAAAACAATAAAACACTTTTTCGCAGAATTTGCACGGTAAAAAGGTTTAGTTCCAAGCGGAGAAAACCGCTTTGTTCTTGTCCCCCAGCATGGCTGCCGTGACGTCAGTTGCAAACTAGCAATTACTAACAGAGCGCGAGGGGCGTACTGGGAAATTTTGGCCGGAGGTCGTGGCAGTACGACGGACCGAGCGCAGCGAGGACTGTACAGAAATGATCGAGGGCCAATATTCCCCAGTACGGCTCGAGCAAGCTAGGTTAGTAAGTAGTTTATTACATGGCACTCGTTTTAGCTGCAAATTTTGAATTTGCCGGCTTTCGAAAACAAAAGAAATACACGGCTTATGACCGTTTCCATGGAAATGGTCCGTATGGCAAAATCCCGACCAAGAAGAACCAATAACAAAGTTTGGATTTATCTCAAGACTGCTTTGCCATACAATAAAATGAAAAACTCTAACGTACAAGATTTCTAAAGAAGAAGAAGAAGAAGAAGTATCGTTTATTAAAAGTATAACACTTTGCAGTCCTTGGACTGAATTACGTGTACTGTCACAATTCATAAAAATATTTAAACTATATATTACAAGATTAAAAAATATTAAAAGCTATTAACATTATAATATATTAAAAACTATTAAAAGCGATCTATGCGATGTAATTTAAACTATTGTCTATAATAAAAGAGTTTTTAAAACGGTTCGTACTACAAACTGTGATCATGAAGGCTGGAAAAGGGACGCTTTTGATGGGAAAAAGTTGTATTTTCCTTTACAAAAATCTAATTGTCAGTAGGCGTTTTGCGTATAAGACTTTTTTTAGGGGGTGGGTGGGTGGGATTATTTTCGGTGGGATTGTGGAAATTTTACGTTACGTTACTAAGCAACACTACTGACAAACTGCAGGCTCACTCAATTCTCAAAGAAATACTTTCAAAGCCATACCTTTTGGCTTTCCTAGTTCAAGCTTTCTGCGTCGGTAAAAGAGTTTTTTGACTTCCTTCTTGATGTCATTTTTAAACAGTGCATACACCAAAGGGTTGAACGCAGAATTAGTAATGTAAAGAAGACTGATGATGTAGTCGGAATTGTCAATGGTTGTTGGGAAAGCACTGAAATTAGAACGAAGGTCATAAAACGAGTCCGTGGTATAGCATAATACCATAACAAACACGACGATTCCGACGAGTCTTGCAGACGAGATTTCGATTCCAGCCTTTTGTTTGTGGTAAGAAATGGTGTGGTTAAATTGTAACTGTGAAACAAGATTTGTCATTTTTCTGGAGTGCTTGTGTGCGATGTAAAACATGTGTGTTGTTGCAAGAAGCAGAGAAAAACACGGCATTAGCTGAAACACGAATACAGTTAAAATTCTAAATGTAGTTATTGCATCTTCGGAAGCTATTTGGTGTAATATTACTGCGACAAGGAAGTAGAAAAGCGCGGGAAACAACCAACTGAGAATCACCATGGTAACCACGCATTTTGACGTCATGGAGGATACATACTTGAAAGGCATCACTATGGCAACATAACGGTCGGCCGTCACGACGCATAAGTTCGCCAACGACGTGTACGCGAAGTAAGCGGCGAAGATCTTTCGCAACTGTCGATCACACGGGAGATAGAACTCACACGTGAAGAACGCCGGGAAGTAACTTGAGCTGAAACAAAGATCAGCAACGGCCAACGATAAGATGAAAACATTGACTTGTGTGCGAAGACGTCGGTTAGTAGCGATCAGATAAATCACAATTGTATTCCCCAAAATTCCAACCAAGGTTAGAAACCAACCAGGAATCCAAACCCACGAAAATTGATCGGAAGACTTCGGCAAATCTTCGAGTGGCATCTTGCATAAATGCAAATTTCCGCGTGCACAAACGAAGCGGTGTAACAACCCTGACAAAAACCAATAATTAAAACTTGTTGTCCCAGAGTTAGGCAAGAGCTGCTCTTGGTTTTCCTGAACTACTGATAGCCACTGATGAACTGATAAATGGCCAAATCTTCGGTCTTGATATCCTTATTAAGGAAGTCAACGTAGAAAGCGAAAAACGGAGGTTTTGACGTCATCTTCGTCATCGCGGAAATACATCAATTTTCGGTACGTCACTGGAAATTTTCTTGCGCAATAAATATTCTTCGCTTCCTGTCTTGTGGGATTCTGTGGCAAACGATTTTCAGTGCATCTTAAACTTGCTAGAGTAATAATCGAGAAGACAATCGTGGTAAAAAGCTTTTTTATTTGAGTGCTTTTCGCTTTTCAAAGCAGCTCTGTTCCTCACAGCTGATTGGCTGTTTAAATGAAAAACAAGCTATTTAACGTTGACAGATTGACAGATGTCAGATCTCTTTTCTTTTCTTAATATTGTTTTTTTTCAGTACTTTTCCGTTTCGAACGTTAAAACGCAGGATCTGAACGGATATTACAAAATCACTTACGTGGTAAAATCCAAATCCATTTTTTTCCGTGAAAAATTGAAATCAAATTGACATCTGTTGGTTTCAAATAAAATAAAATCTAGTTACTTGACGTTATTAGCCACCTGCAACTGTCGATGGACAGAAATATAATACCGTAAATAGGGTTTCCTTTTCGGAAAGGAAACTTTCAAATTGATTGTTAGTAAAACCGTTTTAAATCGAGAGGAATTTAATTTAAGCATTCTATAGATGAATTACTACAGCTATCTGCCTTACTTACTTAGCGTTCTATTTCTGTTAGATAATTTAGACCAAATTATAAAATAACTACATTACCATATTTTGTAACTTATATCACGTATCTCGAATTCATTTTAAAAGCCATCATCTAGCAAAGCGTTTTACAATAAGGCTTTGTTGAACCCTTTCTCTCCCAGAGTCGAGCCTTAACAAAACACTGTGGATAGAGCCCTCCTGTGTGACTAGTGTGTGATCATTCAAATGAAAGCTATTGAGCAGTACTTTCATGTGGTACTGTTTATTATGCTGCACAAGGTGGTTCTAACTTTTAAGTTCGTGGATGAAACCTTAGTGTGTGACCATTCAAAGCTATTAAGGACGGTGCCTACTTTTGTTACTGCGCACATCTTCTACGCATCACGCAAGGCGTCGATCGCACTAGACGCGCGCGCTAAGGGAATTTGCTCGCTCAAAATGACGAATTCAACTTCGCGACCAAGCGCGCGACTAAAATGCAAGAAAATTTCGGTTGCAACGAAATCCAGTTAATGGACGTACTAAACCAGGAACAGTGAAAGAGTAACATGTCAGTAAGCCTTAAACGCTTATCGATAAAAATGGCTCACATTTAACAGTGAAACACATCGCTAATCGCTCAAACGTAATCAGCAAACTGCTAACTACATATGGCGTGGTGCACGCGTGAAAAATTGCGCGAGAAGCAAATATTTAACTCGCTAGGGAGGGGATAGGAAAAGTGTAACTGACCTCAAAAGCGATTCCATACAACTCGTATAACTTTTAAAAACGCGTGGTGACCCATACTTTTTATTTTATAGAATGGAAGTGGTAAGTCTATAGAACACATGATTAATTTTTCGTTCAGTGCAAAAGTTGTTTAAGCTGTTTTTCTGGCCTTGCAAGAGAGAGCTGTTAGAGTCAAAAATGGCTCAAGTGCAATCGTTTTGTCAATAAAAACGTGGTTCACGCAGTTTCAAAGATAGTATTTGTTAGTTATTTTTAAGATCGTTATATTTAGTGTTGATTTTGTTCATGAAAAACCAAATTCAAAGGTTATTTGTAAAGAAATTTTATTTCCTTTTACTTTTTTTGAAAATGCCACGTCAGCACTTTTTTCAAGATTTCAAACCTAATTATCTCGAAAATTTACGTGGCTACCCCTAATTTTCTTTTTGGATTTTAATAGCCCTTGATAACATCTACTTCCCTTGCATAGTCATTGGCCGGGCAAAAATACCTCGCTATTAGTAGGCACCGTCCTTAAGCAGCTTATTTCAGTATTTTTTGATATTTTGCAATCACACTTAGGCTTTTTTTTATTTTGAACTTTGTGCAGCACCTTGAGGAGTGAAAACGTTAAACAAAAAAATTCTCAAAGTTAACCTATAAAATGGTACAGGTTAAGCAAAAGCAAATCCTCTTAGAACCTCGCAAATAACAACTGCCAGGTCAAAATACTACCATGGTTGATGAATTCTTGGAGACCACATAAGGCTGTTACTTGCTTCCGAGAATAGTTTTCAACAAGAATGACTTTAATCATCAATTTACATTTAAGGGGCCAAGTCAAGATCATTTTTTGTGAAGTACAGGGTTGTCCTCAAATCAAAGGAAACCTCAAAATAATAGTCTACTAAGGTGAAAAAATTTAAAGACGTTATAATAAACTAAAAAGGAACAAGGATGGCTAAGATTGGGAAAGATATTGAGACGGATTACGAACGAAGAACTTGAAAAGTGATATAAGGCTATTATGCGTTACACATAAATGTTTTCACACAGAAGGAAATATCAAAATAATAGTTTACTAAGCTAGAAAAACATCAAAGAAGTAATAATAAACCAAAAAGGAACAAAGATGGTTAAGATTGGAAAAGATTGAGACGGATTACGAACGAAGAACTTGAAAAGTGATATAAATGTTTTCACACAGAAGAAACCTCAAAATAATAGTTTAATAAGGTAGAAAAACACAAAAGAAGTAATAATAAAAAGGAACAAGCATAGTTAAGAAAGGGCAAGACTGAGACGGATTTATGAACAGTGAACTTGAAAATAGCTAATTTTCTTTTTTTTAAGCTGCACTCTCCGTGACGTAGCTCCTTTAACAATATAATTAATATAATTACGTTAACATAATTACGTTAACATAATTACAGTGCGACTACTCCAACCGAGGCCACCCAAGCAAATTCTTTCCAAATTAATGAATGAAAATCTCGGATGTTAACAATAAATTTTTGACAAATAAGCGATCCAAGCAAGCTGCACACCACAGAATCAATACATTTGTGAGAATTTTTATCGTTTCAACACGCAAATGTTATTGGTCAATTTGGGAAAAATTTGCTTGAGTGGTCTTGGTTGGACTAGTCGCACTGTATTAGTCTGCCACGAATAAAACAATTTACATAACAATCTAATATAAGGAGGCGTTTTTTCTCCTAAAAGCAGCTACATGTATATATATATGATCTAAAACTACGGACCTCACCAATAACTTACAAGAGAGTCCAAATAGATGACTGCCACGCGTCTCTCCGAATTTAGTTCCATAATATTTAACTTATCAACTTCCATATTTGGCACATTAACAACACAACCAACGAGCCAGTGAAACCGCTGAAATGTTTTGACCCTTAAACTTCGCTAATCCCAAGTCTCGAAAGAACTGTAGTTTGAGTATTTGCCAAATATGGTGCTCATTAAAAGTGAATACGTACAATTATTAATTGGATCATTGGATAATATATTTCCAGAGTCTGATTGGCTTAGTGGTCATTGGATATCAGCCGTTATGCCATATCCGACAAACATACTATTAGCCAGAATTACCTATATTTCAAGGTTGTTTTTAATAAATCAATTATTCCAAGTATCGGGCGATATTCCGCACGATTGTAACTGAAGTAGCTGCCACCTTAATTATTAAGATCAGATATATTTCACATTTTCATTGTGACTTTCTTTTTGAGACTGCTTAGCTTAATTCAACTGAGAGCAAAAAATCGCAGTTAAAAATTAGCTTAAAGCTCAAATGTGTCTTTGTTATTTTACATTTCAAATTATAAACATACCTTCTTTCCGTCACAGGGACGACAAAATAGTTAATAGTCGAAACAATTTCTTAATTGATGGTTTGACATCAAGCTTAGCGACTTTAAATGCAAACAAATATTTTCTAAAGCTTACAAAGCGAAAAGATTTAAGTTAAAATAATAATTAAAAAATAATGGAGTATAAATATTACATTCAACAAATCGCAGAGCTCAAAACAACGTTTCACAGCGTTTTTTGCGAACAAAATTCTTTTAGTTCAGCTTCTAGTGTTCATCCGATTACAATGCTTTGCCGATAGAACCAATCCCGCAACAGGGCTGACTTGCCAATAGCTTGTTGTTACGGCAGCTTGGCATTCAGGACATTTGCCATTCTGTTCAGAGACCAAATTTGTTGCTAGATCTGAAGCGCCGTCTTTTAGTAGGGTTTATTTGCACACATAACACGATGAGGTTGCTACTGCATGGAAACTCACGCTCGGCCAAGGCGGGTTCGCGGCCATTCAGAGCCGAGGCCGTGCTGAAGTCCCGGGAGCTACTGCTCAACCACCTTCGACAGTTCGCAGGGTACTTGTTTCCGTTTTCACGAGATCCATGCCAGATGTGTTTGAAAGGCCTGTGGAATGATGCACTATCTTAACAAGTGTCTGAACTGAATTTTATATTAATTGATCAATCCTCATTGGCTGAGAACGCGGTTGTCAAGGAGATGGTAGTGTATCAAGCTGCAAGACGCTTCAGCAGTAGAAATTAAACTGAACTTTTCAGGATCATAGGCAGGATCTTGCTTGGGTGGGTGCGAGCACCGGAAACATGAGCGTCTAGAAGGGATCCGGAGGTATATTGCCCCGGGAAATTTTGAAAAATCGAGTCGTTGAGTCCACTTTTTCTATATTCTGAGAGTCATTTTAACTCTCCTTCTCATTAAGCGGACCTTTGCGGCGCGTGAGGGGGGTGCGGACGCACCCATCGCACCCCCCTTGTCTACGGCCCTGCTTTTATTAAACCATATCTTTGATATTTTATGCAAACGTCTACATCAGACAAAACTGTTCCTTACCGCAGGAGCTTATCCCAGTTTTCATAGCATGAAGCGACTAGGAGTATTTCTACTCCCCCCTGGATGGGATGCTATCCCATTGCAGGGTTACCCCAGCAGTAAATTCACCGGTACCCATTTACACATCAGGGTGGAGAGAGGCACTATGAGAGTAAGGTGCTCTGCCCAAGAACACAACACAGTGACGCCAGCTAGGGCTCGAACTCGGACCGCTAGACCCAGAGTCTAATGCGCTAACCATTAGGCAACAGCGCCTCTCCCACTGTTTAAAATAGTTTAATCCAAAATAGACATCTGAGGAGGAGCTTTCCAATTCTTTACCAAATACTTCGCCTGCTTAGGTATGACGTAATAAACGTTTAAATACGAAGCATGGGCAAGTAAAAGAAATTTTGAATTGTCAGTTTGTAACCAATCGCTACAGAGAACAACATGGAAAAGTACCGTAAAATTCCGGTTATAAGCCCTCGGGTTTTTGTTGGGCTTATTAACGGAAGAGCTTATATCCGTGGTGGGGGGAAGGGTGGAAGCGGAATTAAAGAAACGTTTCAAAACGGGCCACGGCAGTGTTGATCAAAATACGTTTTTAAGTTAAAAAGTCATAATAAAGCAATATTTAGCCCTGTTCAGTACTGCCACCCAGCGCATGGCGGGCTTATATCCGGTAGGGGGTGGGCTTATAACTGGATGTCCTTTTTTGTTTCTAGGTAGATGGGCCTATAACCGGGGGGGTTATAATTGGGGGGGGGGGGGGAGCTTATAACCGGAATTTTACGGTATATGGCAATCAAAGCAAACAGTTACAGAATTTATTTTCTATCACTTACCAAGTTTGATCTGTTATAACGTTTGATCCATTGAATGAGTAGATGGGAATGTCAGGATTGAAAGCGTATCGTGATGAGAAGATCGAGTCCCAAGATGGAAACAGTTGATCTCCCTGGCAACAAACCGCAAGAACTGGTTATTAACCTTTGAGAACACTAGTTTAGTATAGTTTATCATTTGTCAAGTGTGGTCAGTCGGGTATAGAGAGAGTGCTTCATCGCATTTCCAAACACCAAGTAGAGAGTTGAAAATACGACGCACAGCGGAGTATTATTGGCGAACTTAGCTTCGAGCAGCCGGTTTGCCGTCTCGCGAAACGCCAAACTGGCCGGGAGCGATGAGAGGCGGCTGTATACGCAGGCTAAGCTTGGAGGTGTTTGGAAATGTGATGAAACACTCGCTTGAGTATTTGGTATGTCGTCTCAACCGAAACTAAAACTATGGCCCCAAATAAAATCGTAAAACCTCTGCATTTTGAAAAACCTGAGTACGGGGAAAATCATTTTGCTCATAGTTAAAGTTCGTTCATTTGTGATTTTTGAACAAAACCAAGTACAGTGGAATCCCGATATAACGATCCTCGGCAAAAGTTACAGTAAAATGTATAGGACAGAACCCCGATATAACGATCTTCGATATAACGATATTCCAGATATAACGATGAGAATTTAGCGTACCGAGCGTAAAATCTTCCCCGATATAACGATATTACAGTATCAGTGCACATGTTTAAGTTTAGTTTTGTTTCCCTTTTAAGATTCATACCACAGACTTTGTCGTGTAACCTTGAAAACGTCTTGTTTTGCATATTGTTGAAGGACATTGTTGCCTGCTTGTAACGCTACATTTGTGAATCATTTGATACTCACTACAAGTTTAATTAAATAATATCATATATAGTAAAAAGAAAACGTACATTTTAATTGTACCCCGATATAACGATATTTTCGGTTATTTTACGGCCATAAAGTTATATCGGGAGTCTCGATATAACGATACCTCGATATAACAATATAATTTTACTGCTTCCTTGGCATATCGTTATATCGGGGTCTCACCGTATCCAGTGAATGAATGTTGGCAATACAAACTACACTATCCACTACCTGGAGGTTCCCAACAGGAAGATTTCTGTCCTTTTTATGAACAATTGAATAGACATGTTGAAGTCTGTTGGAAATGAATCCTCTGTATTTTCCGGTCAGATTTGCTGCAAGAGATTGTCGCCAGCACTGCTCATCAATGCCCTTGGTGCTACCTATCCGACCACTCATCGGAAGATTGAGGGCCACCATTCGCAACTGTTAAGTAAAAACAAAATCCATAAAAAATAAAGAAAGATAAAAAAGTTTGAAAATTGCAATCATGAGTTTAATGCAGGTTGAAAAGAGCAGCGTACAGCAAAAGTCTGCGTTCAAGCTTAGTTGCCCATCATGCTGGAGCTTATCCCAGTTTTCATAGCATGAAGTGACTAGGAGTATTTCTACTCCCCCCTGGATGACTACAGATCCAGAGCAGTTGCTAAGGGATTGCTGACGACTGCATTTTGAAGCAAGCAATTTTGAAGCTTTTTGTAACGCTAAATGGTGAATTTTATTTCGGGCCACACCGGCTTTGAAAAATATATCGTTTGCGCGTGCGAAACTAGTGCCAGTCCCAAACCGCGCGCTAACATTTAAAATGCCTAAAACTCCAAGGAAACAAGGTAAAGTTCCGATTTCTTTTACGAATCAGAGATAACGTCGCCGTCTTTAGAATCTGACGTATGCTTTTACCATTTACTCGAAAAAAGGAAACGCTATTGTTGAAAGTCCGTAAATATGAGTGTTTTTTACGCCATAACTCTTTTAATAATGCGAATTTCACAAAAACGATACGTCACATTACGCATGTGGTCGTTCTTTATCTATTGACGCTCATTTAAATTTTAAAATCTATCCGCCGTTTGAGTTTTAGGGTTTTTTCTGTTCTGGTCACGTGTCACGTTAAATAAGGCCGTCACTTGAAACTGTTGGAGGAATCTTCAATAGAACAAACTCGTGCAAAAAGCTTATCTGTATGAGGTCTGATTTCCAAAATATGGCAATTAGAAACCTGCCTTAGCCGGCAACATGCATTTGCTTTGAGTTTTGATTGGTTCACTGGATTGTCCGTGTCCTTTATGATTAGCCCGCCTGATTACTTTGGTTTTGGTCGTACGAAGCCTGAGTGGTCGTGATACTCACATACTGTCCGCGTAGCTTGATGTTAGTTGGAGGAAGACTGACTCCCGAAGGAGACTGCAAGAAACACAGGGTGAACTCTTAGCACTGTCATACATACATTTTATACCACTGTTATGGGGAAAATTATAAATCCACACATTTCCCGGATGTTGTCAGTTAATTCCTTCACCTGCTGACCAACCTGTAGTCAAACTATGTTAATAAGGAATCTACGGACCAACGGCTGCACATTTTTCTCGGAGAGACATGGCACGTGTTATTGTGCGCACGCTCCATTTCTCGACTCTTACCCTCAGTCTCGTCCCCAGAGCCCGCATTTATTTTGGTCAGCACCAAGAACGAATACTCTGGCCAAGAGTGATCTGAAAGTCTGCGATTCACGGACTTACGGTCGTTTCTCCTCAAATCTGATTGGCCGACAATCGAAAGTGAGCACTCTACACACGCTAATAAATCGGACTCGGCAAGGGTCTGCATTCTTGGTACTAAACAAAAAAGAAGCGAGCTCTGAGAACAAGATCGTCTCACCATCGTCTCTATACTACTATATATACGGTAGGTGACTGGGTCAGTTTACATAGTGCTCACTACGGATCATATTTTCTCTTCTTTAGATCTTAATTTTCTTTTTAGATCAGTATTCTAGACTTGTATATCATTATGGGAAACTTGCGAGTTTTATTTTGATAGGCAGAAACTACTTTGTCAGCTAAATTTTATTCTTCGTATTGCGGTCTTCAGGTCGCCACGAGAATTAAGAGCTAGAGCGAGCACGCACCGCCGTTTTTGCTAAACCTTTGTATTAGACCCAGATCCTTTAGAGCCACACTCATCTTATCATAACCGCTGAACGGCAGTCTTCAATCTCCTAATGAAGACACCATTGGGAACAAAAATAATACCTTATAGAAAAGCACTTAAGTTAGTATCGGCATCTTATTACGCTCCAGTCCTTTGCTCAAAGCGTAAACAATGAGAAACCAGTTAGGCGAATTAATAAACCAGTTACGAACTCGAAATATATACCTGTGTTGAGCTCAGTTTCGTCGTCTTGGAAGCTTCTGTTGGCGCGGCGAAGACGGTAGGACCGAGCTGAGGATCAAAGGCAAGAGAAGTGCATAACAAGTATGTTGAAAGGGAGTTTTAAAAGTTCACAGATGGTAAAAAAAAGGAGGAGGGGGAGAAAGAGATTCTCTCCTTCCATTCCAATCTTGGGTTCGACACCAGAATCACATTCGGAGTTTCAAAACAGTTTTAATGATTCCTAGTCTGAAGAAGCAGGCATTGTTAAAAACATTTTGTTCGTCCCCAGCGGAGTGAGAACTAATAGTAAATATATTATCTTCATTAAGATATCCTCCTTCGACGATGATTGGCTTTACAAGAATAACACGTAAGCCACACATGTACGCATTGCGGTCCTATTTTTCTTACCGTTATAGCTCTCCAGCCTCTTGCACCTCTTATGTACAGCAACTGATCCGAAATAACAAAAGCCAGAGTACCTTGTTTCACCTTCTCCACACCACTTATCAGAGTTTTCTGTGTTTCGAATATCAGCACCTTTAACAAGAATTCTCAAATACATTAATAATTCACCTAGTTAACCCAAAGGAAATCAGAACCGTGACGGTGGTTTGGAAATCTGATCTTAATTTGCATAGATTTTTAAGATTTTAATTCTCCGTAGTTTTAGTTTCGATTGAGAAGATATATCAAACACTCGTGAGAGTGTTTCATCACATGTCCAAACACCTCGAAGTTCGTCAAAAATTCTTCGCCACGCGTCGTATTTTCAACTCTCTTCTCGGTGTTTGGAAATGTGATGAAACACTCTCCCTCGTGTTTGATATATTACATAGGCCACGTCAAACACACAAATATGAAACAAATAAACGAAAAACACGTCGTGCAATTATCTTCGGCAAGGTCCGCAGCCCTTAAATGTTGCCAATTTTAGCCGAACCAACTATAGTCTCAAAAAATGCCTCATTAACCGAAGACGTTGGGTAGTTTACCTAACGGACGATAAAAATGTTTTAATCCTGTAAAATCAAAATATTTTGATTTCGCATTTACTTCGAGAACCGCTCTGTAAGTAATTATGTAATGTAATAATAATGTAAGTAATGACTTGTGGAGCTTGTGACAGCATTTGCGCGGCTGTCGCTTTGTCATTTAGTTTTCGCGTTTCTGTTTGTATTTGTTTTGCTGGTATGAATTTATTAAAAAAAAAGAACCGCTCTGTATCTCTAGATTATCTGTCGTTAGAGTCGTTATGAGCAGTCTCTGCTTCAAGACGAGACAAGATAACTATTAACGCTCTTACCCCAGGGGAAAGCGGGTTCATTCCCGGATCATCTTTCTGCGATATTTCACCATTTCCCCCAGGGAGACCAGGAGGTCCAGGTGGTCCTGGGGGACCGGAGACGTTGCTTTTTTTCCCTGGGGTACCAGGAGGTCCGGGTGATCCGGGCGGTCCCTGTGGAAGAGATTTTAAAAGCGTAATGAATACTCATAAGTTTCAATGCGTTTAACCTATAAATGGTTTACTCCGGTACCTGTGAAAGCGTACACGTTCTGTTAGCAGTAAAGCCATTTCAAGATCAAATGGCTTATAGCTCCGTGCGCTTAAAACTCTGCTTCCTGTAGCATGAAGCGGTAAGGACTGTTGCTCAGACTCGCCCTGGATTGGATGCCAGTCCATCGCAGATTACCCCCCCCCCCCCCCCCCCCCCCCAGAATTCTGTAAGGTTGCCCCAACACAACTTATCCCAAAATGGCGGAAAATACATTATTTTGGCCCTCATTGTCTCGATCGCATCTGCAGAATTCAAAAGATTCTTTGGCTTAAAACGAGCCAACGAGGGCCAATTAACATATAGGCAAAAGAATCATGTATTTTCCGCCATTTTGGAATGAGGTGTACAGTTTGCCGGTTACTCCTGGGTGGAGAGAGGCACTATGAGAGTAAAGTGTCTTGCCCAAAAACACAACGCAGTGCCCCGGCCGGGGCTCGAACCTGGACCGTTGATCTCGAGTCCAACGCGCTAACCATTAGCCCACCGTGCCTTTCACTGTGTTTGCAGTATTGGCTAAAGGCACATTGTTATTCTTTGTACTTTTTAAAATACCTACCGGAGGGCCAGGTTCGCCTGGAAAACCCTGCGGCCCATGCGGCCCGATGGGTCCTTCAGTGGACTGACCTGGCTCACCCTACAAAATAAAGAGTAGAATATCAAACATTGTAGAGGTGCACGTATTTTCTAGAAGTCTGTGGATGAAACCCTAGTATGTGACCATTCAAATGAACGTTATTGAGCAGTACTTCCATGTAGTACTGTTTATTATGCCTTGCAAGGTGGTTCTAACTTTTAAGTCTGTGGATGAAACCCTAGTGTGTGACCATTCAAATGAAAGCTATTGAGCAGTACTTTCATGTGGTACTGTTTATTATGCTGCATAAGGGGATTCTAACATTCAAGTCTGTGGATAAAACCCTAGTGTGTGACCATTCAAGTGAAAGCTATTGAGCAGTACTTTCATGTGGTACTGTTTATTATGCTGTACAAGGTGGCTCTAACATTCAAGTCTGTGGATGAAATCCTAGTGTGTGACCATTCAAATGAAAATCATTAAGCAGCCGTCCCTGACATAGCCGTGAAACTTTTTTAAATTTTGAACTTCACCACTGTTGAGAGTGAAAGGGATAAAGACTTGAAAAAAAAAAAAACTGAAAGTGTTTGTGAACATATTTGTGCCTTAAAAATACGTTTTAAAAAACGTGAACGTCATGTTGCAATGTACCATATTCACACCGAAACTCTCCTTTTATGAACTGACTTTACAATCCTCTCTCGAAACATGCCTCGTTTGCTGAAAACTATTCCCAACTCCTTTACTAACGACCTTAAAAAACTCATCTTGGATATTGAATGTTACCTTTGGTCCTTGCGGTCCCGTCGCTCCAGTCTCTCCCTATATAAAAAACAAACAAACAAACAAACAAACAAACAAAAAAACGGTTTAGTTAAGAAACGCTAGGAAAATGGGGCAATTAGAAAGCTTAGTGGGATTAGACAATAACGTAAAAGCTTTATTTTTTTCGTAAAAAGGCCACCCATCTCTTTTAGACCCTGTTTCTAATACACCGCCTGCTGGAAGCTCATATATCGGGCCCTCGTCTCAACTACCCCCCTCTTCTCCCACCCACTCCTTCCCAAGGTAGTCAATTATGATAATTTATGAAGAAGACAACTTAACTGCTATTGGTATTCACCCACCATATTTCTATATTGTTGTTGCTATTTTGCAAAAACATGTTACCAAACAGCACTAAAACATTTTAATTTTTTAGTGCTGTTTGGTAATAAAGAAATAAAGTGGACTTTTTTAAAAAAGTCCACTTTATTTCTTTTAAATGTCCCTAACCGATATAGGACTTAGAAAAAGCCCCTCGTCTCTTAACCCCCTGTCCATTGAGCCCCCTACCTCGCCTATTAAAGGTTTAAAAGACATAAGTTCCCCCAAGCCTTAAAAAAGCTTTTACGGTACATTTTACCTGTCTCCCCGGTCGTCCTTTAAGTCCAGGGAAACCTAAGCCGCCTGGTTCACCCTAGAAAAAGAAAAACATTCTTCAGAAAAAAAAATAAAAACAGTAAAGCGCGGGTTCAATGGACAAAAATAACAACGACGACATATATCTAACTGTATAGCGGTTTGTGTGACGACTCAACTCTACATGTAAGTAGCACGTGATTTCGTGATTTATTAATTATTAGATGTCTCACAGCCCCACTGACCGACCGACCGACCAAACTAACAAACGAACGAACGAACGAACGAATGGACTAACGAACAAACGAAAGACACGTGACACATGGCTCAATATATTTTACAATCTTAAATGTGCTTAAAAACCTAGACTAACAAACACACTAACGAATACAACTAGAAATGGCAAACGCAAGCGTAGTACGAAACATAACTACACAGGTCGATGCCTTTCACAAAATTAATGTTTCAAGTTTTAACAGTGTTTCCTCATCAAGCTTACTTTTCTTCCCTTAGTTCCATTCACTCCATCCCTTCCAACTTGTCCACTTTCTCCTTTCAGTCCTATTTTCCCTTGTTCGCCTTTCTGCCCTTTTTCTCCAGAGCTTCCATCCTCTCCAGGTGATCCAGTTTTACCGGTTTTCCCAGGGGGTCCCTGAGGACCTTCCTGGCCTTCAGCACCCCGTTGACCTTGGGCCCCGGGCTCGCCTTTGGCTCCTTTTTCACCAGTTTCTCCTGGCTCTCCCTAAAATGGAACAAGTATTCACTGATACACGTCGTTCCTTACAAAGTTGGTTTCTTTGATATGAATCTAAGTTTCCTTTTTAAGGCCAAATGGTGCAACCTTCAGAACTTGTAACAGTGAACGTTTAGCCAAGAGGCTACAAAATTTTGACACAGGCAGAAAATTAAATTTCTTCGTAAGCACTCAAAGGTAAAGAATAAAATACATATTCCAGACAATGAACAAAGACTATTTCTACGCAAAACAGACCAACCATTGCCTGTTCTCACACAAATTTGCCAGACAAAAAAATTAACTAATTCGCTCCTACAGAAATTTACTTATTTTGCAGTTCACCTTAGCTTTGTATCTAATTCGCCTAATTCTAATTCGTTTGCGGTTTTCTTTCGTTTCAAACCGCTAAAGAGGCTCCAACCAATGTTTAGACTAATTTTTGTACAATAAATTTGATTTAAACAAAATGATTTCACTTGTTTTTTCTTTAATATATTTAACTTACCTTACTTCCAGCTATTCCATTATCTCCTTTTTGGCCCTACGAAAATTAAACATCTTAGAACGTTTAATGAATGTAGTATCTCCACATCACCGATAGCTTTGCAGTGTCGGACTCAGGTGTTAAGTAATTTTAAACTAAAAGGAGTGACGCTGGAAGTAGTCTTCGGTATGACAAAAAAAATCGACAAACAAATGAATGAATAAAAATATATGAACAATTTTTTTTCAGTTGGGTAGTTAAAACTGATTTTTAATCCTGTAGTATTTCATGCATATTATTGTAATAGATTCTTGTAAATAGTTGATTTTTAGTATTTTAAGAATTTTTACAAGCATTTTAATGTATTTTCATGGAGAACCTGTAAATTAGCTTCAGAGCTAAGTGTTTCTATCCATGTAAAATAAAGTTATCTTTTCTAACGAACGAATGAACGAACGAACGAACGAATATACGAACGAACGATCAAATGACCGAACGAACGAACGAATGGATGAACGAATGACCGAACGAACGAACGAACGAACGAACGAACGAATGAATGAATGAATGAATGAATGAATGAATGAATGAATGAATGAATGAATGAATGAATGAATGAATGAACAAATACGAGAAACAAAAAAAACAGGTCCTTAGAAACTGTTTCGTAGATCACTTCATCAAGGTGATTTTCAAAATAACCTCAAAAAGATGTTCTCGACCTATCGATTGTAAGGACGATTATAAAAGAAGCAACTTTGTATCAACCTACACTTTTGTTCCATGCAACTTACTTCAGAATGCATGAGACATTTTTGTGCTTACATTCCTGTTAAGTGTTTCAAATACAGTAAAAACCTACCTGCAAGAACCTGCAATTTTTCAAGTTAGCCTAAAGAGGTTCTTTTATCAATGGTGTTAACTGGGATTTTAGCCTAACAGGTTCTTAAATTTTTGGTTCTTATATGCGGGTTTTAACTGTACGACGTAAACTACGGGATGGCTCCTAAGCTGTTTCGCTGAGTCACCAAAAACAATGCCTACCTTCTCACCAAATCCTTGCTCTCCCTGTAAAACAATAATGACATCATGTTTATTAAACAATCTGGGGCAGTTAATGAAAATAGCTTCGTTTTTAATTTTGAAAATGAATAAATACCCTGCCTAGATAAAAAGTCGCTGAAAAAAGGTTGCACCTAAAGAAGAGGTCACACGAGTAACAGATTTCAACTTTTTAGACTTTAGACTTTTTAAGCAAAGCGTACGACGTATAGAAGATATAGAACAAGACTAAAGAACGAAGTATTATTTATTTATTTAAATCTAAGACATCTGCGTCTGTATGTCGCTTTTCGATTCTATATTCATAGTAGACAAAATATAAAATATATAAAATCGTTTGACTCGTCGCGGGTACGACTTTCACACTTTGTGCGCGTAGCCAAGCTGATCACGTGTCACGACAACTACTGAGAAGAGCAAGGGCCCGGGAACTAGGTTGGCCTGAACGTTAAAAGTATCTCAATCTGAAGGTCGTTTAAGGAACAGCTCACCTTTTCTCCCTTGATTCCTGACGTTCCGTTTGCACCTCTCTCTCCCTATTAACAAAACGAAAATTATCAGCCTGTTTACTTATAATTCAAACAAAAAACTTAAATCACAACAGTCCCCGAACTTGGAAAGCCAACGCAAAAAGTCACTTTTACGTTGGAAAGTCCAATTCTGGAACCTAGAATTTGAATTCCATTAAGTTTTCGTTTGAACCGCTGTGTACATTTAACGTTTTTGATGGCGAAAACTGGTTTTGACATACTTTCTGCTGTCATACTTCCAGCGTAAAGCAGTACCAAGAATTGATTAACACAAATACACGTGCGTACGTAGACTACTTTGGATTGGTTAAACTTCAATTCCTCTTTGGAGGAAAAACGTTAACTATTTTAAAATTAATGCTTTTCTTTTTATTTCTTGTAAACATACCTTTGGGCCTGGTTCGCCAATCTCTCCTTGTTCGCCCTACAAAGTACGAAAATAAATAAAAACAAGCAAACAAAGAAAGAAAGTCAAAGCAAGGAGCGAACCTTCTCTCCATTCGAATCGTTTCCGTTGCCATTCACACCTTCTATTAAACCAATGGCCGCTTCTTCACCAGGATCACCCTAAAACACAGCAAAGAGCGGAAATTTGTTAAAATTTTTTTGTTGAAGTTGAGCAGCTGCTGAGTCAATCCTTGTGCTACTGTAGTTAGCACCTAAACATTAGTTTCCTGAGATGTATGTCCTCGCCATGCCGGCCTAAGTTCTCGATCCCTGCTCGAGACTTTTGAGAATTAAACCGAAGCATTCTATACAAAAAAAAGAAAAAAAATCTCTACTGGTGCGTAACACTACAGAGACCCGTGCAGTGCCTCTGATTGGTTGTAACTTGCGCGCGAAAATCAAAACCTAGCAACAGCCCATCAGAGACACGATAATTTCTTTAACATCATTTCCGGTCTGCTTGACAATGGATTGGAAATGTAAGGAGAAGTGAGTTTGTAAGTAGAAGCCGTTACCTTCTCTCCGGCAATCCCCGGGGGTCCGGGAGGTCCGGGAGGACCAGGAGGCCCCGAGCTACCTTGAAGCCCGGGGAATCCAACTGGTCCCTGGAGTCCAATTTCCCCGCGGGCGCCTGGTGGTCCCATAATGCCCTGCAAAAGAATGAGCGTAAATGATATCAAGTTATGCCTGTCGGCGTAATTGTGGCACGAAAGAAAAAGAAAATACAGCAATAACATCACTAAATTATCTACCTCCTCTCCTTCAATATTGAAGTTTGTTCACGTAAAATCTCTTCAGAAAAGGCGTTTAACTTCGCTCTCTGTAGATGTCGCATGAAGTTACTTGGAGTATTATAATAAACGAACTGGATGACCTGCTAGTCCATCGCAGATTACTTTACAGTGTTTTGTCAATTTTCCTTAATCTCTAGTAACCATCTCTTCTCCTGGGTGGAGAGAGGCACTAAAATAATAACGACTCTTACCCTACAACAAAACATTTAAACTTGGCCAGGCTGTAAATCCTAGCCTTTGAAATCTCGCCCGACTTATCCCCCATAAAGCCACCGTGCCTCGCTATCTCACCTGAGTGTACCACTCTCTAGTCAAGTCGTGTTTGATCTCCGTTTCTTTTTAAATACCAAATTTACCCTTGCCTTTATTTATTAATCTCTGCCTTTCCAATAAATGATAATTACCTGAGGGCCAGCCGTCCCATTGGCTCCAGGTTCACCCTAAAATGAACAAAACAGCAAGCTTTAATGACACTAAATCCGACAAAAGCAGTTGTGGAGTTACTTCAACCTTAAAACGATCAATTAAAACATTTATTATCGTCGCCTACCTTAGTTCCAGATTCTCCTTTCAATCCGGGAAATCCAACTTGCCCACTCGGCCCAGTCTCTCCCTCCTCGCCCTTCTCTCCTTTCGTTCCTTGGGGTCCAGCGGCTCCCTGTATAGAGAAAAGTCATAAATATTATAAACTTAAAAAAATCTGAAAAATGTAGATAGGAACACACGATTTAGCTAGGGTAGCTAAATAAAGATGGGACTGTGCTTCAGATCAATTGGTTATTGTTGTGGTTGTTTCTGAAAATAACAAATCTTACCGTTTCTCCTTTCCTTCCTGGGAAGCCAATGTCACCAGAATCGCCCTGAAATACAAAAGAAAAATCTTTGTAGTAATGGCTAAAAATAAAACAATACTACTTGAAATGTAATGTTGCTCTGTTCTCGGTTCAAATACAGTAGACCCCCTATTAAGCGGCCACCATCGGAGAAATGGCAATTGGCCGCTAAATAGAGGTTGGCCGCTTGGTTATTTCGATACAAAATAGCGTGAAAAGGAATAACAGAATCTCACGAAGACGACAATAAACCTGTGTTTGAATGACTTTATCATTCGTCACTTTCTTTTTTAGACTCTGGTATGTTCGAACTTGTTGAAAACAGAGCCAAATATCGTATATTACATTCTTACAGGCCGCTAAATAGGGACAAAAACAATAAAAGAACGCTCATTGGGACAGCGGAAATGTAGCCGCGGCCGCTTAATAGAGGTGACCACCGAAAAGGGATTTTATTTGTAATGGTAAAATAGGACTGAGTGGAATCCAATTCAGTCTGTAATCGTACGAGTGATTAACAAAATCGGACGATCGCGTAGCGGGATTCCGATTTGTTTAATCACGAGTATGATTACAGACAGAATTGGACTCCACTCAGTCCTATTACCAATTTATCATAAGTATAACAAAACTCGAGAAAAAAATTAGATAAAACGAAGCCTACTAAGAACTATCATCACTAATGCAAAAAAGCCATTCTTGAAGCTGAACGTTTTAGGAATATCAAGGAGTATTTAGTCACAACAAAAAAACAAATAAAGAGCGCACGCATGCGCAGCACGCGAACTTTGTTATTGGACACCTTGTTATTGGACACTTTAGCCGCGCGCGCTCAAATTTGGTAAAAAATAGGGCGTGCTTAGAACCAATCAGATTCGAGAATTTTGTTATAGTTGTGATTAACAGTATTATACTGACAATAGTTTCGGGACTTAAGTAACTGGACACTAAAAGGGGTGTGGCCGCTTAATGGGGTTCGACTGTAAATAACTTTACCTTTTCGCCTTTTTGTGCATTAAGTTGACCTAACGATGCTCCGTCACCAGTCTCCTACAGTAAACACGACAAAAAAGTGTCCAGAAGTTAACGGAATGTTAACTGGTATGATTCTATTCGGAAAACTTGAGCCTAAATTTAAACCTCAAGTAAATGATAGTACATGACAGTTGGATGGGCCAACTACTAAAATCAATAATATTTTCTTGGTAATTACCGGACTGGGACAAGTTTCTTACAATGTTATGCCTTAATTTTCACAGTTCTCGTTCAAGCTGAAAGTTTATTTTGAACGGGCCTCACTGCATGAATGCATGAATTGGTTCATACTTTCACTGACCTGAGGCTTTTACACCCAGAAGGGCCCACACGCTTTGCTAACAAGATGTATGTAATTTGTGCCTGACAAAAACAACGCTAAAGGAAAGGAAAGGTAATCGCACAAACCGTTATTACACCCGGCGGGCCTGGGGGCCCAGGTGGTCCTGGGATACCTTCTCCTGGCTCGCCCTGAAAAACAGGTATTTTAAAATAACAGATAAGTCATAATTCAAATAAACAAGCAAATACAAGGTTGCCATGAAGATAGAACTGCTGGTAACTTCAATAAGCACTCGAACATCACCTGACACATTCAAACTATTATGTTTATCAATAGTTTCTAGAAACTAACTAATACCCCATTCACACCAAAGCTAAAACAGGTTTAAAGGCTGTTTAGTTTAACGCGGTTTAAAATTGTTTTCTTCAAAAAAGTTGCTAACTGATGCCTGTCGACTTCAAATTTAGCACAGTGAAAGCACAAGTTGGCGCTTACTGGAGACTTCTGCAAAATTTAGTTGTCTGTTGCTGATTTTCATTGTGTTAAAGCTGGTTTAACTAAACATGTTTTGTTGGTGTGAATGGGGCGTAAGAAAATAGCGCTTTGCTTAATGTACACCGGAGTTTTTCCTTCCTGTTGGCCCACAATCTATACCGAATTGACATAAAGTGTGATGTGGGTTTTTGTAGCCCGCTCCAGGTGTTAGGGTTAGTTGAGGAGTTGCGCGAAAAACGGAATTCCCGCGAGACATGGCGGGTGAAGAAAGAAAACATAAAGTTTCGTCACTTGCTCAAAATACGATAAAGTACAATTCAAAGTAAGATAAAGTACAATTTGCGATAAGAGAGAATATCCCTTACCTTTTGTCCATCGGTTCCATTTATTCCGGCATCACCCTGAAAATGTATTATTTAGGAATTCGTTTGTTTCAACATACTTCTAATACATTTTATGTTGGGGAGAACAAAGCAGCATATGGGCTCATTAGTGCTCAGAATGTTTCGTTCGAGTATGGTGACAAATTTTGTATACCTTGGCGCCTTTTGTTCCTTTTTTCCCTGGAAATCCAATGGTTCCGGGCTTGCCCTACAAATAATGCAACACAGCTTTTCAACACAGCGTTTTGTGCATCCAGTCAGTCAGTCAGTCAGTCAGTCAGTCAGTCAGTCAGTCAGTCAGTCAGTCAGTCAGTCAGTCAGTCAGTCAGTCAGTCATTCAGTCAGTCAAACGAACTAAAATCGTTAGCGCTCTAGCGCTCTTCAAAGACCAAAAACCGAGAAAACAAAACTTCTGTGCTTAAGCTTAACATGTTTATTAGATTGAATTTTTCTGTTCCGGAAACTCAGTGACACTTAGTTAATACCTTTTCGCCTTGGGATCCTGTTTCACCTTTCTGTCCCGCGGGTCCAGCGGCTCCAGGGTTTCCCTGTAACATGAGAGACAGAGATTGTACATTGGAAATTATCATATTTCAGCTCATTCTGCTAGACAAAAGGGATTCGCTTCTAAAAGAGCTACTGCGTTGCGTTGGCGGTCAGGTTGTATCCAGCTCGTAGCTTGCATGCCGCCATTGTAGAATTAAACAGGTGAAGTTTGGAGCGTACTCCCTTTTGTTGGAGAACATCACAATGATAAAACTCTAAATAACGCCTTCAGAACGTTATCTAAATGATGTATTTAGATTCTTTAACTCAAAGGAGGCAAGAATCGGCGAAGAAAGCGTATCGTTGTTGCCTACAGCATTGCAGTTATAATGCACTGCACATTTGTTAAAACGCTTGTAGAGAAGCAACGAGAAATGTTTTTAAAAATATAGTTTTTAAGAGAAAATCAAGTTGAAAACGTAGCGTATTACAGCATCTTGCCTTAGCTGTTAAATATGATTTCTAGCTATCCTGAGAGCCCCTGCCGAAGGAACGAAAATCGGACAAGTGGAAATCTGGTAGTACATAAAGATGACACTCACCTGACCCACAGGCCCTTGCGCACCTGGTTCACCTTTCTCACCAGGAAATCCAGTCAGTCCCGGTCTTCCAGGGGCGCCCTGTGGACAAATACTCATGATAAACAATCGCAAATCTCTTACTCCATATGACTTTGTTGCATACTACCCGTGGGATTCCCTTTAATAAACAAAGGATTTTCAGCTTTCTGATTGGTTGTAAAACATGAAATAAAATGTACTCTGCAATGGCCCGCTTTTCATTACTAACAACCACTTTAATACCCTGCGAGCAGAGTCTTCTTCTAGATTAGTCGGGAAGAGGAAGAAGACTCTGCCAACGGCCTCGAGTTTCTTTGAATTGCCGCTCATCCGAGGAAATGGATGAGTCAGACCAGTTTTGACCTAGTCAGACCGGTTTTCCACTGTTGCGCATGATCAACCGTACGAATTGCTGACTTTTTATGCGCCTGCGGTAACTTGTTTACAGTCGATCGTTGAAAACGATGGCTGCTTCGCTTTCGTACAAAGTATTCGAAAAAGCAGCGAATTATGCTCGCTGTAAACTTCAAATCCGGCAGATTTCAAGCCTCACGGAACCAAAATCACGTCTCTGTTTAGTTTTCGAAGTGGCAAAGATACGTTTTTATCGCTTCCGACCGGACATGGCAAATAGTTGATTTAACAAATCTGCCCGTTCGATGGTTGCAAAGGAACTCGCATCAATGGAAAACCAATTCACAACTGATCCAGTGCTCGTCGATATCTCTCCAATGAATTCCCTAATCGCCGACCAAATACAAGTTTTGAGCAGGTAGCAATCGATCAATTTATTTCAGACTCGTAATAATGCAGTGTATTTTCTTGCCGGTCATTTCGTCACAACTTGAGAGTGAGGCTGAGCGAGGCTTGGTTACATTTGATTTTGGAGCATGCTCAATATGAATTCTCGAGGCCCTTGGCAGAGTCTTCTTCCTCTTCCCGACTAATCTAGGAAGATCGAAGAAGACTCTGCTCGCAGGGTACCACTTTAATACAAACGTGTCTGAAATATTTATAAACGATATTTTTTGCAGATGATATGTTGAAATCTCGTCACTGATGTTTAGTAAATTTGAGTAAATCTCAGGAGAAGTGATATTTTTTGAGAAATTTAAGGCCACGGATTTTAACGAAATGTAGGCACGGAAAATGGCCATAGAATTCGGTGAAATATAAAAATAACCACTTAAAACAGTGAGGGAACATTTCAATACCACAGCAAATACAAAAGAAGGTACGGATGGCCAAGTGAAGAAGATTGAAACGGATTGTGATATGAGTTTTTGAAATATTGTTGGGCTGAACAGTTTTCAAAGTTAATCTCATTTGCTTGTAACTTTAAATTATAACGCCTGGGAGGCACATTTGTTTGTAATGAAGCTATGGTTTTGCCATTTATATCCATAGAAGTAATTTCTTTGCAAACATTAAGTTTCATAGCAAGTATCTGGCAAAACTTAATAAAATTAACTGAACTCAACCGTGACACAGTCGTGACACATTGTGTGACACAGATCGAGTTGCCGTTACGTACCTTTCTTCCAGGAAAACCAATGCCTCCCTCGTCGCCTTTGTCTCCCTACAAAAATGATAAGTCCAGTAAAATAGCCAGAAAACAGAATGAAAACTGCAAGCTTAACAGAGTAACATCGTTAATGTAGTAACATTTGTAGCAATAGCGATTTTTGTAACGGAGTAACATTTACATGCTAACTCAAGCTGAACTGTGTATCGGGAGACTTGCTAGTAGCAAGCGTGACAATAGCTCTTAGCGTGACAGTGACGTGCAGTTCCGTGACTGGCATGACAATCCCGCTTTGCACTTGTCATTGTGGGTTTGTTGCTCGCACATTTTGCCATCACATGACAAGGACCACCATGATTTTGTATTCCTTTATTCCGATCTCCCTGCTGTTCAAGTACGCGATTTGAGAAATGAGCGGCACCAAAGATATTGTTAAGGGCTCGGAAGTGCAAATCTAACGTCTGTGCCGAAGAAGATTTAAGCTCAGCGGGTCATTTTTAAGTTCACAAATTTTATTTAAATCTGAGCCAGTTTATCAGTTAACAATGCGTTGTATTTTATTTTACCTTTGGTCCACTTTCTCCTTGTAAACCCTTCACGCCTCGTTCGCCTTTCTCTCCCTGCAACAAGAAGCAGCATTAATAATTTACCGTATAACCCTGGGCCGGAGTGCGGTAACAGTTCTCGCAATGTCCCACGTAAATGATTCTCTACCCTTCAAGAGAACAAAAGAACAAACAACAGGAACAATGCCCCAAGACCCAAAAACCATAGCAAATGCTATACTAGAGAACCAGTAGAATTACAAGCTTATGAGAGATGCTGCACCAATGCTGTGTCGACTGTTCTTGGTGTATGTGGTAAAGCTGATGGGAGTTTCATGACAACAATTCAAGGCCACTACCTTACTCATACACTTTCGACATTGCTGATCCTAGCAGTATGCAGGACGCGTGTCACATATGAACCTGGAAAAATGTCTCAGCTCACCACGAGTCTCGTAGCTCAGTGGTAGCGCTCAACCGGTGTTTGGGAGGCCATGGGTTCAATTCCCGTCGGGGACTCGCATCTTTTCTTTGTCCCCTGCTAGCGACAAATGAACATATCATCTTTATCAAGCCTGAGTCTGTTCAGATTGCTTCTTTTATACAATCTAAACCGATATTAATGTTGCTCAAGCACTATTTGTTTCGTTTTTTCGCTGATATGAACGCCTCTTAAGTTTATTTTCGACGAAATTTATGCCCAGTTGCACAAAGTGACAGCATTTACCTTTTCAGTCCTTGACGGTACAGTTGGACCGGGAGGTCCTGGGGGGCCTTGAGCACCAGTCTCCCCTGGTTCACCCGGTTCTCCTTTAACGCTATCGCCTCTGTCGCCCTAGCAAAACAAACAAAAAACGTCAACAACCAAAGATATGAGGTTTATTTCCTTGAACAATATGCGAAATATGCCATGAAGAATGTAAGAAGTTAGCAGAATTTTTTTGCACAATGAAGTGACAAGTCTTCAACGAGTGTGGCCAATATTCTTAAGATCTCTTAAGGCTCCTTCTAAAACAAAGCTTCTTTGTTGCAAAGAGAGGGAGCGCTACAAAACTGTAACTAAGCCAACGACAAACGATATTTAAGCTCCTGCAAATTTCATCATCAACTTTATGTATGTGATCCATGCACAAATTCAGAAATGAAATTCTAATTCTAGAAACGGGTGTAATAGCAAATGTTGAAACGTAACACTCTCTTGTTCGAAACAAGCCAATTATTTTAAAGCATATCTAGAATGTAAACTGCTTCCTGCATTGCCCTTTGTTGCCGTAACTATATTATTGGTCAGCAATTATCTGACTGAATCTAGCTTGCTGCAAACGTTTCCTTTTGTAACGGTTATAATTAAAGTGTTTTAGTTCTCCTGTCGATGTTTTTCGATAAAGACAAGAGGGCTTACCTTTTCTCCTTTAGCACCGTCTTCCCCAGGGACACCCTGTGGGGAGGAGCAATGACCAGCTTAGAAATACTTTCAATATACAAAGATTTCACGGACTTTCGAGTTTGGTTGTTTAAGCGATGATTGTGCGAATCCAGGCGAGTATCGTCAATTTTAAACTCAAGTCATTCAGTTAAGCCTGTTTTATAAGTGGTCCTCCACTTTATAGCTGTTAATTTGACTTATATCATAAAAATATTTAAAATCACTGGTTACAATTAACACCAAATGAGTTAATCTTTTGAGTGAAAGATGTGATTCTGTGAAAGTCATATTTACCACGCCTCCTTTCTGGCCCTTTTCTCCGGTCTGTCCGGGAGGTCCTTGTGGGCCTGCGTCTCCCTACAAAAAATAATGCATCAAAATACAGTCATGAACAACAATAAAACCATCACCACTTATTTGTTAATTCCATTTGTAACCCTAGTGTGTGACCATTCAAACGAAAGCTACTGAGCAGTACTTTCATGTGGTATTGTTTATTATGCTGTACAAGGTGGTTCTAACTTTTAAGTCTGTGGATGAAACCCTAGTGTTTGACCATTCAAATGAAAGCTATTGAGCAGTACTTTTATGTGGGTCTGTTTATTATGCTGTACAAGGTGATTCTAACTTTTAAGTCTGTGGATGAAACCCTTGTGTTTGACCATTCAAATGAAAGCTATTGAGCAGTACTTTTATGTGGGTCTGTTTATTATGCTGTACAAGGTGGTTCTAACTTTTAAGTCTGTGGATGAAACCCTAGTGTTTGACCATTCAAATGAAAGCTATTGAGCAATACTTTCATGTGGTACTGTTTATTATCACGCCAAGGTGGTTCTAACTTTTAAGTCTGTGGACGAAACCCTAGTGTGTGACCATTCAAATGAAAGCTATTGAGCAGTGCTTTCATGTGGTACTGTTTATTATGCTGTTCAAGGCTGTTCTAACTTTTAAGTCGGTGGATAAAACCCTATACAACGCGACCATTCAAATGAAAGCTATTGAGCAGTACTTTCATGTGGTACTCTTTTTTTTGCCATACAAGATGGTCCTATCTCTTCAGCCTGTGGATGAATTTGACTCGTGTTTGCATTACTGACCTGTAATCCTTGTTTCCCTTTCAGTCCAGGAAAGCCCACAGAACCAGGACTACCCTGAAGGTGGAAAACGCAGTTATCAAAACTTTTGAATTGGTTTCGGAATTGTTTGAGACGATATAGCAGGCACTTGGGCCGTGGATTACACTGATCATATTCAATTCCACCCATATACGGTCATATTACTCGCTGGTATCCATTTTCACTCCTGGGTGGACAAAGGCAGGAACATAACAAGCGTAGGTAAGGTAGGTAAAGTCTGCATACGAGCCTAGTGGCCCATCCGGCCGGAGTTTATCCGAGAACACAACGCAGTGCCCCGGCGAGGGCTCGAACCCGGACCGCCCGATCCAGAGTCCAGCGCACTAACCATTAGGCCACCGCGCCTCCCGCGTAGACGTCATTAAAAATACATACTTTTGACATAAAGAACATTAACCTCTATAAGTAACCTCTTGTATTGCTTCAGAGTTTCGTTTCTTTTTTACTATGAAAAAATATAAATTTTACGGCATTTCTTTAGAAGTGATATCTAAAGAGGTTTTAAATGAAAGCGAATAAAAAGTAAGTTCATGGTCGCCATATTTGTGCCGCAAAGAAGGACGCAAACGTGGCGGCTGCATACTAATCACTATAATTTTACTCAAATTTATTTTCGGAACATCTTAGTTGTGGAAAACGCTAAAAAGCTATAATTTGGTCAAAACATCCCTTTCTGACTGTCCTTTCATCTGACAGTTTTCTGATTATTTTTTCATGTAAACAAACAAACAGTGATCGTATGGGTTTGTTGTTGGCGACTGACAACCCCGGAGAAGTCATCTTCAGAGTCAAGCGAAAAATTGTTCCTCAGTCGATGGTGTTGAAGTCTTTGTAGTCCTTGAATATGATTGGTCAATTTTCTAAAGACATTATTAGCTGTTAGACCAATATTCTGTCGACAATGGTTGGTCTTTTGTTGTCAGTTTCGACCATCTATAGTCGAATTTCTGTTGGTCCTGTTTGAAGTCACTGTCCGTCTGTCGGTTTTGTTGAAGTTGTGAATAAGTCGTTTTGTTTCGAGCTGGTAGTTATCGACATCGGTTAATTGGTGGGCGGTTGGCTAAAAACAAGGTCACACCTTATCTCCTTTTGACCCTGGCTTCCCCTCTGCTCCTTGCTCTCCTATTTGTCCGACCTCTCCGCTTGATTCATTGTTGCCAGGGAGACCAGGAGGGCCGGGAGGTCCAACAGGTCCCCGAGGACCCATCGGACCAATTTCTCCTTTTGTTCCGTTACATTTACAATCGCTGCCTCCATTATCACCTTTTTCACCTTTCGCTCCTGACAACAGAAAAAAGAAAACCTCAAAACAATGGTTAACTAAGTTTACACAGAAATGCTTTCACTGAGATGGAAACCTCAAAATAATAGTTTTCTTAGGTAGAAAAACATCAAAGAAGTAAAAATAAACCAATAAGGAACAAGGATGGTTAAGATTGGGCAAGATTGACACGGATTACTAACGAAGAACTTGAGAAGTGATATAAGCATTAGGGTTATTATCAAGCCTTAAAAAGTGGATGAATATTCATTAATCTTATGCCGCAGTACTTGATATTATAGATATCATAGATATTTTAGATTTTAAATTTTAGACTGTTAATTGTTTACGTAATAGATATTTTAAATTCTTAAATTTTTTAGATTGTCAATTATCCACTTAACAGATATTTTTAAATTTTTAAATTTTAAATTGTTAATTACTAACGTAATAGATGTTTTAAATTTTTAAATTTTAGATTGTAATTTTAGTTAGGGGACCTAAATAGGGATAACCTCATGGTCCTCCTTTTCAAATATATGTATACTGTACCACTGTATTTGAATAAAGTATTATTATTATACGTTACACAGAAATGCTTTACACAAAAGGAAACCTCAAAATAACAGTTTACTAAGGTAGTAAAGTTATAATAAACCAAAAAGGAACAAGGATGGTTAACACTGGGAAAGATTGAGACGGATTACTAACGAAGAACTTGAAAAGTGATATAAGCATTAGGGTTATTATACGTTACACAGAAATGCTTTCACACAAAAGGAAATCCCAAAATAATAGTTTACTAAGCTAGAAAAACATCAAAGAAGTAATAATAAACCAAAAAGGAACAAGGATGGTTAAGATTGGGAACGATTGAGACGGTTTACGAGCGAAGAACTTGAAAAGTGATATAGGATTATTATGCGTTACACAGAAATGCTTTCACACAAAAGGAGACCTCAAAATAATAGTTTACTAAGGTAGAAAAACACCAAAGAAGTAATTATAAACCGACAAGGAAGAAGGATGGTTACGCATGACTGTAGAAGATAATGGAAGATTAGAAAGCAACAAATTAAAGGTGAAAAACCTTGCCCTCTGTTAGAAGTTAGTTAGAACATGGTTTGCTAGCTTGGAGGGTTACGCAACTGTGTTGCCACGTTTGTTAAAACGGAGTTCATTTCTTCGGGGCTCTCGTTAAAGCAAGGTTCTTTATTTTGAAAGGTTCGTTAAAGTAGGGTTAGGTTTATTGGGGTTTTAACGGAACTTCAGAAAAAGGCCTTCAGTGGCCGACAAACCTGGTTGTCCAGGAGCACCGCCAGAGTCCCCTTTCTCGCCTTTGGTTCCGTTCACTCCATCAACACCTCTCGCACCCTTTTCTCCACGCACCCCGAGTATTCCAGGTTCACCCTTGGGGCCAACGTCACCGCCGGACTTCCCTGGGGGCCCCGGCGGGCCCGGATCCCCCTGGTCACCTTTCAAGGGTTTGTAGATCACATCCATCATTGATAGATCTCCCTTAGTCCCTGGAGGGCCAGGGGGACCCGGTGGGCCAATAATACTGTCTCCCTTTTCGCCCTGCAATTTAGTGGACTGATTAGTATGGATAATAAAAATTTGATTGTCAAAATTCGCCATATTTTTGAAACATGACAGGGTTAAAACTACGACGCGCAGCCAAGTATTTTTAACGAACTTCCACAGCATGAAAACATAACTTTACTGTGGTGTAAAGCTGGCGTAAATTGCATTTTCTTGAAGCTGGCCTTAAAACCAACTTTACACTCATGTTTAAAGCTTGCTAAAATAGACTAAAACTATTAAGCGAATTTTAAGTTGACGCTTAAAGTTCCTTAAATGTAAACTTTATGCCACATTTACGCCAAGTTTACGCACGGTAGCGTAAATGTTTGTTTAACGACCAAAGCCAAAAAAGGTCCATGACAGTGTCCCTTTAAGCCACCCTTAATTTTCCGTACATCTCCATTTTTGTGCTGTGTTCGAGGTGTTCGAAATGTAATTAACCAGGGTCTCAAGTGTTATGTTAATTAACAACACATCGCAGTTTTGTTTTAGGTTAAAAGTTTTTTAATGAGTTCAAGAATGTTGTTTTGTTGATAAATCCTACTTCTGTTGTTTATTGTGTTCTAATCCTATAACTTTTTAATGTTATTTTAGTTCCGCCCTGGGGGCCGTTCTCAAAGGTCCCGAAAAGTTTTCGCACCCGGAAAGCCTAACCAAAATCTCAAATCTTATGATTACAGAGCTGTTTTATTCCATGATATTTTTAATATGAACAGAGGTTGCCGTCATACAAAGTTTCAGGCCTATACACTCCTCTGCTTTTAAGATACAGACAACTTAAAATGGCTTTGCGGGCCCGAAAAGTTTCCGGGGATTTCGAGAAACGGGCCCCTGGGCTGTGAACAGCAACCCACTCCCCACCCACTCTCCTGATAGGGGAAGGTTGAACACAGGCTATTCCAGCCAAGAATTACCTAGTAACGAATGTGCCGCACATTTTTTAATAGCAGCAGGTTTCATCAATGATTTTAAATACTCACCTTTGGCCCTCGCGGTCCCGGTGGTCCTCTATTCCCCTGTTAGGTAATAACACATCAGATATTACAGATAACTATTATCTCAGGATTGAGTTCACCACAAAGTGGTTAAGGGCGCTTACTAACTGATTTTCAGCCCTATGCACACAAGAAGCTCGTATGAAAATCAAATGTTCCTTGCAAAATACCGAAAAAAATGGCAACAAATAATTTGAAAGAAAACGATTTTGGTTACTAAAATCTAGAGCGGCAACCTCAAAACAGTTTGGTACACGTTTAGTCCGCTGCCTTACTGTAAGCAGAAATTGGATGTTACGTGGTGACATACCATCACACCGTCCCTTCCATTTTGACCTTGCATGCCTCGTTCACCCATTCGTCCCTGAAGTCAAAGGCAACGTTATAAAATAAAATTATTACAGTAAGTGTAAGATACAATTGCCTCCTTGGATTCGGAGTAGTTGTTAAAGAAAATGAGAGAAAAACAAACCTGGATTGAAGGGGATTTCGAGGTTGCATATAATCCTTTCTGCTCGAAATGAGATATGTTCGACTAGACTTCATCATTTTGATCCAACAAATTTTTCATACATTTAATTGCGTTGTTTTAAGACGACAAACTATCCATTGAAAAATAAAAATAAACGCCTTTGGGCGGACATGGGCACAAGTTATTTCGAGGGAAATGATCAGTACATCTTATGCATTACTTCTATTTCAGTTTCAAATTTTAATTTGAGATGGCAAGTCTTTGGTTTGACCTCGGTTTGTCTTGGGGTAGACTTTGGTTAGTCGTCGGTTTTACCTTTTCTCCAGGTCTCCCAGGTGCGCCATCTTGTCCAGGATATCCTCGAACTCCAGGTAAACCCTGTAAAACAACATCAAGTTTAGTCATACGAAGAAGACTCTCCTTTTTGGCATAACGGTCCAACTTTTTAATGAGAACTGAATTAGCCTCAGTAATTTTCATTCGTCTTATGAATTTTTTTCCTCTTATACTGCCAACCCATACAGCAGAACAGCTATCAGTACAAAGCTCGTTGCAATCCCATCGCCTAAACATAAGTAGACAGTACTAACAACAACAACAACAACAACAGAAACGGTTGTATAGGGTGGTTACGTTACTCTGCAGTGCTTCTGTTTACCTAGCTGTATAAATAGATAGGAACAAAATCTTTTAGGGGAAACTTGATAAAATGCTGGGAAGGGTAACCTCACCCTGTAGTCCTTAGGTGTTCTCGGCTCAAGGGAGTCTGGGCACTATCGCAAGCGGTGACGTCACTCGTCACTCGCTCCCAGGCTTTGCGCGGTCACCGAAACAAGAGAGGACGCCTAGGGACTAGGCTGGGTGACCTGTGGTAGAGTTGCGTTGCATTCTGAGGGAGTACCAATACCCTTAGTCGTTTCATACGACAGAAACCGCAGTTAAGAGTCGTTAGTTGTATTTCACCAATTAATTTTGTGAGATCTTTAAATAAATAACACAAAAACAAACTCACCACGCCTGGCAATCCCATAATGCCTGGAGCGCCAATTTTGCCAGGAGCACCAGGAAGTCCAATCAGTCCTTTCTCACCCTTAAAAATATAAACAAATCCGTAACATAGCAACATTAATGTTTATGTTTTGGAGTCGAACTTAACAGTGACACTGCGAACGCAAGGATTCTATCGGAGCAAGCTTTCAAAGTCGCTGAAAAAGGAGAGCACCAGCAGTCTGATCGTCGATGGTAACTTAGTTCGACGACAACAACAATGCAATAACAGCATAAATATCTCAGACACTTATAAACTCACAATTGGCCTAGTTCCCAATGTGTAGCTTCATAGCTATGCAGAGCCGTGATTGCACCGGTAACGCAAAGGCCATGGGTTCAAATCCTGTTAAATTTGATTCGAGCTTCTTTGCAATTGATTACTTAAGTTGCGAGCACAACTGTGACAATAGTGGACAAATCTGTTGAGAAACTCGACGTTTTACCTGCATATTTAAGTTATAAAGGGTACGCTGCCTTCAAACCCCTTCGTATCCTTCTCCCCTATCCCTTTCCCTCCCTCCACTCCTCGATGAGAATGTTGTTTTCAACTACGAATCACGCCTCGAGCATAGAAGCAACCTTCTAAAACATATAACGGGCAAAATGTTTTAGTTGAGGCACTTAAAAAATTGCGCTAAACTCGCGCTTGTCTTACTAGTTTTGTCTACAATTGGAGGATCATTTCTTCGCTTAATGACAACAACAACGGCAACAACTGCAACAACAGCAGCAGCAGCAGCAGCGGCAAACAAACAAACAAAAGGAAAAATTCCTAAATCACTTACCCTTGGTCCAGGAAGGCCAATTATTCCTCGCTGTCCTTTCACCCCAGGCTCTCCCTACGATAAAAAAGACAGTTATTCACACGAAAAAAAACTAAAGAAATTATTTGCCAATCATGGGGTATGAAAAGCCCTGTCTACACAAAAAGGTTTTGGTTCTAGCCAAGGGCCGAAGCAGAATATTTCAGTGCACACTAGCGTTTTTATACACCACGACCACGACGGGGATCTGACATTACGTTTTCTTTTTAGTCCCTGTTTTCGATAAAAATTGAGCAGCATTTTCAACCGTTAGACGAAAGTGAAAACGCATGAGATAGAAAGTGCTTTCAAATAAAACCTTATTAGTGTCGACTGGGCTTTTCTACTCTGTACATTAAGTCATAAATTTCTTTTAATGTTAGTTATGACAATTTGCTGATACATCAAGACAATATCCACTAGTTGATGATTATCTTAATTCTCCTCACCTGTCTACTGGACAATATATTGATACTGTATTGAGAATTTTAGATGCATACCTTCTGGCCATCCATGCCAGTTACTCCGGGGTCACCTTTACCACCTTTTGGAAGAGTAACAGGCTAAAAGACAAGCGATATTTAAGTTACTAGCTTGTATTTTCTCCTTTTCCGCATTTTTATGTGGCAAGATTTCTTATTTATTCATAGGTGTATAATTTTTCAAGAAGGAAGAAGTTGACGAGTCAAGTTAAGCCATGTTTGAACGCCCTAACAGAATATATCTGGCGGAGGAACATAGTGATTTATAAGAAATGCGAATTGGCTGGAACGCATGAAGGAGACCAGAAAGTAAAATATCAGGGGATTACTCTAACATGCACTTAGTTTCAAAATACTATCCTAATCACTGAAAATGTAAAGTTACAACCACCCCTGCTCCTGTTTCAATGATTGCATTGAGCACAAAATTTTCCTTGATTTCGTGGGGAGGGGGAATCTTATTTTTCGTTATATTGCGTCCAAGATTCTAGTTTACAGGCGGCCACTGAAACAGAGGGAAAAAATTAAATGAACAACACTTTGTTGATATTCCCCTCAAAAGCAGAAGTGTTGTTAGGTAGAGAAGTATGACCTACAAATGTTTGTGGCGATGGGAACAGACGTCGTTAGTAGAATTTTTCATATTTTTGTTAAGGCAAAGTAGTGTAAAAATTAAGCTATACCCTTAAGGAGGCTACTTCCAATAGTTTGTCTCCTACCTACCGCAAAAAGCCTTCTTTTCAAGAAAAGAAAAGAATTTATTTGAATGTATAAATGACTACTGCTCACGAGGTGATTCTCACTTAAATACCCATTGACAAAGACATCATTAGAAACATTACACGCACTCAATGGAAACGTACTCGTATTTATGCGTTAACTCACCAATCCCGTTTCGGGATCAAGTATCACTCCAGGTTTTCCTGGGGGTCCCGGAGGACCGGGTAGTCCCGAGGGACCAGGAACACCCCGAAGACCGTTTGTTCCGGCAGTGCCTTTAGGACCTTGGATGTACTGGCCACATTCACCCTGTAAAGAAAGACTCAATTTTGTCAATTATAAATAACGACGGTATACATCATATTTTGAATTTAAGGCCGTGGCTTTCAGGCAAACCACAAACCACCCAACATCTCAATTTACTTTATAACGTTTGCAAAGAAATAAGAACATCTTCGTGAGATCATCGGGCTGAGCTATTTTAGCGAGTATTTGTTTTCGTCTAAAGGCAGTCGCTGTCAGGTGAGGCACAGAACATCTTAGTTCTCAATTTGTTTCAATAAAGCGTTTGATCGCTAAATGGAGAATTATAAGCAAACTACACAATACCTTCGCGCAGTTTATTTCTCTCACAAATGTATATTCCGGCCCTGGTTCACCCTGCAACGAGAAAGCGACAAAAAGGAGTTAACGTTGATAGCCGGAAAGAGAGTTTAAAAATGTCCAGTTGGCGAAGATAATAAAAATAACAAAGACAATTTTTCGTCAGTGACAATCATCATAGCCTGCGAATGCAGCCGACTCTCATCGCTCCCGGCCGGCTTGGCGTTTCGCAAGACGGCAAACCGGGCGGGAGCGATGAGAGGCGGCTATATTGGCAGGCTACAATCATCATACAACATACTAAAAACAACATCTTCGACCGTCTTTCGACATTGAATGTACCTTTTCTCCTTTAATGGTGATAACCTCTTCACTGGCATCAAAGAATATTGCTGGCCCTGGGCGGCCCGGCCGACCACGCATTCCCGGTGGTCCGATGACTCCTTCATTACCTTTCTGTCCTTTTGCTGTTAAGATAAAATTAGATAAAATATCAACTTCGGTTCGCTGCAGCGAAGCAGTTGTATACAAAGGTTAGCAACTCCAAGCACATCGTTTTAAGTCCTTTTCTGTAATACAAGGTTTCAGTCTGTTCAACCTGTGCATGGTTGCCAAGACATCAGTTTTCAAAATTTCTTGATTTTTCCCTGATAAAAATAAGCTTTTCCTGACAAAGTAAATACAAAATTTCAGATATAGTAGCCAACGCTTCTAAAAAAGAAGAAGAAAAACACATCGCTGAGATCGCATTGACCTGAAATGTTTCTTCCAGGCTTCAATAGTATTCGATGCCATAATTTCAATTTTTCCTGATTATTCTTCAAAATTTTCCTTGACTCAAAATATAATTCCCCGACTTTTCCTGGCCTTCAAGAACGTTTTCCATCGTTAGTAATTTACTTAGCATATCGTCAAGTTCCCAGAATAACGCTCCCACAAAATAACGATAGCATTTCACGGTTATTAGCAAATCACGAAAGTAACGACCCTGTGAAAGTAGCGACCTCAAATTCAACTTGATTTGAAACGAGAAACAGTGAAAAGCTGTATCAAAATGGTGTTATGATATTTGTTTTAGATGACCCCTACTACTCTGTTTTGATGCAATCTAAACATAATCCCGATTTCTTCAACCTCCAAGGAAAACGAAAATTGGTTCGAGCAATCGAGAAACCGAGGGTTCGGGAAATCTCAATTCTATTGTAAATTCTCTTTAACAAGATTTCTACTTTTCATCCAACTATGCGGAGCATATTTGTATTTTATTAAGATAGATCGGCCAACATATAGTACGCGTTCTAGCTGCCCAAAAGTGGCGACCCCTCAAAAGCAGTGATAGGAAAAAGCTGCTTAATCCAAAAGTAACGGGGGTCATTGCTTTCGGAACTTGACAGTTTTCAAACCTCAACCGCTGTGAGTTAAACAAACCTTTTTATACTAAAAGTTGAGGCGCACAACTTTTACAAATAAAACTGTTTGGTATTTCACTTACCTCCATCACGGCCGGAATATCCTCGTCTTCCCTTTTCACCACGCGGACCAACAACTGAGTCGCCTTTGTCACCTTTTGGTCCGGGTAATCCCGAAGGCCCTCGTGGTCCACGCAAGCAAGTCCCGTTTGATCCCGCAACCGGCGTGTTTTTACACAACACCTGAAAGCGTTAAAGGAGATGTTATATGCGGCAGGGAAGTACTGCATAATTTAAACTTCCTCATAAGTATTTATCAAATATAAATTATAGATATTCACCTCTGATGTGCTAGTAGCTGTTGTTGCAACCAAGGGTTTCGTTGTTGGAGTTTCGGTATCCAAAACAGATGTCCTAGCCACGCTTGAGGAAGTTGCTGTTGGAACAGTCGTAGATTGGGAACCTTTAGTGGCGTTCTCCGACTCCCCTTCAATCCGGGCAATGATTACATCAGTATCGTCGGTGGGGTCAAGCACGTCATCGGTAACAGGAGACGCGCTTGTCGCCTTGGCAACAGTCGATGTGCTTACTGTACTACGCCTTCTGCTAGTAGGTGAACGCGAAGTAGGGCTATAAACAGTAGCCGAGCTAGACACTGGCAGCAAGGTCGCAAGTGTTGAAAGTCCTTCTCTATCTGTACTTGGAGCATCACTTCGCGTAGTTGGCTCAGCGGTGACACCCTCAGTGCTCACTTCACCGGCAGTAGTACTTTCTGGTGGATGTGTACTAGGAATAGTTGTTTCCGTGACTGGTAGCTGTGCTGTTGTAGATGCATCCACTTCAGTTGTTGTTCCTTCAGGTGATACCAGTTTGGTAGTAACGCCATCATCATCCCGGGTGTTTGGACTTGGTGAAGTGGAGGTTGTAAAAACCTCAGCTGTTGTAGGAAGGCTACTACTTGGAACTGCTTCAGTTTCCGGCAACGACGTTCTGGTAGTGACAACTGTAGTAGGCTTATCACTTGTCTTTAAGACGTCCCTAGTTGGTTGTTCTGTGCTTGGCGTGGTAAAATCCTTTTCATGTGAAACTGTTGTTGTAAAAGGAGCACTGGTTACGGGAGTTGTCTTTAAAGAATCCTTCGTTGGAGGCTCTGTACTACTACTTGGCGTGGTGACAGCTTCTTCAGATATATCTGTTGAAACTGAAGCATATAACCTGGTAGTGGCTTCTTCTTGTGCAATTGCTGTTGTAACTGGCGTACTGGTCAAGGAGGATTTCATTAAAGAGTCCTCAGTTGAAGGCTTTGCACTGCTACTTGGTGTGGTATCTGTTGTAAATGCTGCAATTGTTGAAGAGGTGTCCCCCGTGGGCGGTTCTGTACTGCTGCTTGGCGTGGTATCGCCTTCTTCAGATATTTCTGTTGTAACTGCAGCACTTGTTGAAGACGAGTCTTCAGTAGGAGGCTCTGTACTACTGCTTGGCGTGGTATCAGCTTCTTCAGATATTTCTGTTGTAACTGCTGCACTTGTTGAAGACGTGTCTTCAGTAGGAGGCTCTGTACTGCTGCTTGGCGAGGTGTCAGCTTCTTCAGAGATTTCTGTTGTAGCTGCAGCACTTGTTGAAGACGTGTCCCCAGTTGGAGGTTCTGTACTGCTGCTAGGCTCGGTATCAGCTTCTTCAGATATTTCTGTTGTAACTGCTGCACTTGTTGAAGACGTGTCCTCAGTTGGAGGTTCTGTACTGCTGCTTGGCGTGGTATCAGCTTCTTCAGAGATTTCTGTTGTAACTGCAGCACTTGTTGAAGACGTGTCTACCGTTGGAGGCTCGGTACTGCTGCTTGGCGTGGTATCAGCTTCTTCAGAACTTTCTGCTGTAACTAAAGCACTTGTTGAAGATCTGTCTTCCGTTGGAGGCTCTGTACTGCTGCTTGGCGTGGTATCAGCGTCTTCAGAACGTTCTGTTGTAACTGCAGCAATTGTTGAAGACGTTTCGTCAGTTGGAGGCTCGGTACTGCTGCTTGGCGAGGTGTCAGCTTCTTTAGAGATTTCTGTTGTAGCTGCAGCACTTGTTGAAGACGTGTCCTCAGTTGGAGGTTCTGTACTGCTGCTAGGCGCGGTATCAGCTTCTTCAGATATTTCTGTTGTAACTGCTGCACTTGTTGAAGACGTGTCCTCAGTTGGAGGTTCTGTACTGCTGCTTGGCGTGGTATCAGCTTCTTCAGAGATTTCTGTTGTAACTGCAGAACTTGTTGAAGACGTGTCTACCGTTGGAGGCTCGGTACTGCTGCTTGGCGTGGTATCAGCTTCTTCAGAACTTTCTGCTGTAACTAAAGCACTTGTTGAAGATCTGTCTTCCGTTGGAGGCTCTGTACTGCTGCTTGGCGTGGTATCAGCTTCTTCAGAACGTTCTGTTGTAACTGCAGCAATTGTTGAAGACGTTTCGTCAGTTGGAGGCTCGGTACTGCTGCTTGGCGTGGTATGAGCTTCTTCAGAACTTTCTGTTGTAACTGCAGTACTTTTTGAAGATGTGTCTTCCGTTGGAGGCTTGGTACTGCTGCTTGGCGTGGTATCCGCTTCTTGAGATATTTCTGTTGTTACTGCTGCACTTGTTGAAGACGTGTCCTCAGTTGGAGGTTCTGTGCTGCTGCTTGGCCTGGTATCAGCTTCTTCAGATATTTCTGTTGTAGCTGAAGCACTTGTTGAGGACGTGTCCTCAGTTGGAGGCTCGGTACTGCTCCTTGGCGTGGTATCAGCTTCTTCAGATATTTCTGTTGTAACTGGTGCACTTGTTGAAGAGGTGTCTTCCGTTGGAGGCTCGGTACTGCTGCTTGGCGTGGTATCAGCTTCTTCAGAAGTTTCTGTTGTAACTAAAGCAATTGTTGAAGACGCGTCGTCAGTTGGAGGCTCCGTACTGCTGCTTGGCGTGGTATCAGCTTCTTCAGATATTGCTGTTGTAACTGGTGCACTTGTTGAAGACGTGTCTTCCGTTGGAGGCTCGGTACTGCTGCTTGGCGTGGTACCAGCTTCTTCAGAACTTTCTGCTGTAACTAAAGCAATTGTTGAAGACGTGTCGTCAGTTGGAGGCTCGGTACTGCTGCTTGGCGTGGTATCAGCTTCTTCAGATATTTCTGTTGTAACGGCTGCACTTGTTGAAGACGTGTCGTCAGTTGGAGGCTCGGTACTGCTGCTTGGCGTGGTATCCGCTTCTTCGGATATTTCTGTTGTAACTGGTGCACTTGTTGAATACGCGTCCTCAGTTGGTGGCTCTGTACTGCTGCTTGGCGTGGTATCAGCTTCTTCAGAACTTTCTGTTGTAACTGCAGCACTTGTTGAAGACGTGTCGTCAGTTGGAGGCTCGGTACTGCTGCTTAGCGTGGTATCCGCTTCTTCAGAACTTTCTCTTGTAACTGCAGCACTTGTTGAAGACGTGTCTTCCGTTGGAGGCTCGGTTCTGCTGCTTGGCGTGGTATCCGCTTCTTCAGAACTTTCTGTTGTAACTGCAGCACTTGTTGAAGACGTGTCCTCAGTTGGAGGCTCGGTACTGCTGCTTGGCGTGGTATCCGCTTCTTCAGAACTTTCTGTTGTAACTGCAGTAATTGTTGAAGACGTGTCTTCCGTTGGAGGTTCTGTAATGCTGCTCGGCGTGGTATCCGCTTCTTCAGATATTTCTGTTGTAACTTCTGCACTTGTTGAAGGTGCGTCCTCAGTTAGAGGTTCTATTATGGTGCTTGGCGTGGTATCACCTTCTTTGGAGATTTCTGTTGTAACTGCTGCACTTGTTGTGGACGTGCCATCAGTTGGAGGTTCTGAAATGCTGCTTGGCGTGGTATCAGCTTCTTCAGAGATACCCGTCGTACCTGCAGCGCTTGTTGAAGACGTGTCCTCAGTTGGAGGCTCTGTACTGCTGCTTTGTGTGGTATCAGATTCTTCAGGGATTTCTGTTGTTACTGCAGCACTTGTTGAGGGCGTGTCCTTAGTTGGAGGTTCTGTACTGCTGCTTGGCGTGGTATCTGCTTCTTTAGGGATTTTTGTTGTAATTGCCGCACTTGTTGAAGAGCTGTCCTCAGTTGGAGGCTCGGTACTACTGCTTGGTGTGGTATCAGCTTCTTCAGAGATATCTGTTGCAACTGCTGCACTTGTTGAAGATCTGTCTTCCGTTGGAGGCTCTGTACTGCTGCTTGGCGTGGTATCAGCTTCTTGGGAGATTTCTGTTGTAACTGCAGCACTTGTTGAAGACGTGTCCTCAGTTGGAGGCTCGGTACTACTGCTTGGTGTGGTATCAGCTTCTTCAGAGATATCTGTTGTAACTGCTGCACTTGTTGAAGATCTGTCTTCCGTTGGAGGCTCTGTACTGCTGCTTGGCGTGGTATCAGCTTCTTGGGAGATTTCTGTTGTAACTGCAGCACTTGTTGAAGGCGTGTCCTCAGTTGGAGGCTCTGTAATGCTGTTTGGCGTGGTATCAACTTCTTCAGAGATTTCTTTTGTTTGTGCCGCACTTGTCGAGGAGGTGTCCTCTGTTGGAGTCTCTCTAGTGCTGCTTGGCGTGGTATCAGATTCTTCAGAGATTTCTGTTGTAACTTTTGTGTACGTGTCCGCAGTTGGAAGCTCTGTACTAGTTTTTGGCGTTGTATCAGTTTTGTCGGAGATTTCTGTTGTTACCATTTGTGGTGGCAATGTAGAAGGATCGGCAACAACAGTTGTTTCTTCGTATTCCGCCTGTGTCGTGAGAGCGGATTTTACGGCTCTTTCGGTGCCTTCGGTAGCTGAAGTGCTACCAAGCGGTTGTGTGGTTGGCAGAGATGTACCTTTTGCCACTGACTGTTCTGTAGTTGTTGCATCAGCGGCAGTTGGGGTTGTATCTTGATTTGAACTGTCCGAAGAGATTTCTTTTGAAAAAGAACTTGTATTTGTTCTTAAAGCCGCTTTATGCGCTTGTAAAGGCTCAACTGTTTTACTCGTTGGTGATGTTGTAGAAACCAACGGGGGCTTTGTTGACGGGGGCCTTGTTGTTGGAATTAATATCTAAAAGAGAAAATTGTAGAAATATAAGTTTTTTTACCGGTTTTAAACTACAAAGTGGTAATAATATTTGGCTGTTTGTAAAGGAAACAGCATTCTTGCGATCTGTGCTTTTGGAGTCGCCCACTACCCATCGAATTTAAAGGCGTAATTGGCTCTTAAAATTTGCCTTTGCCAAGAAAAACTATTGTTCTTGAAAGAAATCGTTTAAATCATAGCTGTGTTTGTTTAGCATCAAGTGCATGATAAATGGCATCAAATAAATCCAATAGGGTTATTGCACGTAAATACTGGTACTCCAAGTATATGACATAACACCAGAGCTCCAAACTGATAGAACCTGAAGGTTACCTGCCTTACACTCCTGATGTTGGGCCTGGCTGGGATCTTTGTGCATGGCCAGTTCTACTATGTCACCCTGAAATTGAGAGAAAAATCCCCATAAGCGAAAGAGGCTGAAGCTAAACTGCAGTGGTAACAGGACAGTCTCTTGACAAGCCAAAGGGTTTACGGTGTAAGTCTGTGCCTATATATACAATAGATTGAGGAAGCCTTTTTGGTTTGTGAAGCGAATATAGGAGTATTGCTACTTCACCTGAATGGGATGTTAGTCGATCGCAGGTTACTCCCTCTCCCCTCCCCTACAAAGCGTTGTCAAGTGGCTCTGACAGTTGGTCGCTATTCATTTACACTTCTGAGTGAAGAACATAACACTATGACTCCGCCAAGGGTTTGAACCCGGACTGCTCGATCTGGAGGCCAGTGCACTAACCATTAGAGCACCGCGCCTCCCACCTGGCAAGCCAAGACAAGGCAGTTCTAGATGACGACTGTCACGAGGGGGAAAATTCCAATTTCGTTGAAAAAAGGTTAACTGTTCCATGCATTTAGGTAAAGGTAGTTCTATTAATTATACAACAATAGAGGAACAAACGCAGAGGAGCGAACGAACACGGTCCAAGAGTACTTTTAATTTATGTTACTGTGGGGCAGTTTTAACTCGATCTTTCAGAGTAATACATGGGGTGCATGACATTGAATAATACAGTATGTCGTGAAAATATTTCTAAAAGTATAAAACTCGTATTGGACGAGTTACCTAACACAAACGTGGATACCATACATTTTTCGCGGCGTAACGAACCACTATTGTGAAACGAGCTGATGCTCAAGATGATTGAATAAATATTCCAAAGGTATGTAAAAAATATCGGAGAATACAATTTTAATTATCAATCAGGCTTACCTCAAAAGTACTTGATCGTGCCTCAGGGGTCCACCCAGCCCTGCCAATGTACAAAGCACTGTAGGAGGGGAGGGTGAGGTCGCCAAGAGGTCCAAACTTTGACTCAATCTCCTTACAGTTGTGATAGAATGTAACGCCATCTTCTCTTATACTGAACGCCAGTCGCGTCCATTTGCCGGTTATATCCGGCACAGTGAATTCAAACACAGTTTTTGTTTTTGCATTGTTTGCATGAATCAAGCTGATTGTTGTGTCCTCGCTGAAAGAGGCACTTCGAATCTCGAGTCCCAAAATAACATCACCTCTACGATAATGTGGCAAAATAGCAAATATCACACCGCGCTCAGCACGTTTTAAGCGAATTGCTACAGTAATCGAGAATTCTTTGAAGAACTGTTTGGGAAATATGTAGCGCGCGAAGCGTCCAACGTTCGCTATGGACCGGAAGTGAAAGGCTGGTGTTGTGTTAGGTCCCTTCGTTAGCGATACGCCTAGCGGAAGTGGCTCTCCTATCGTCCCAAGTAAATCAATGTCTGTGAGACTGCTGTCCGGAGCCCCTACGAGATATTTAAGGTTATTTAAGAATTGCTTTATGCTTAGCGGGCGTATAATCGAGTTATGGAATGGATGCACTTGGGAAGTTTGAAGAGCACGTGGTGGCAAACGAGGACACATTGTTGCGGACACATTGTTGCTCATGATGTTTCTTGGGTGGCCAAACGAGCGGGACACAAAACATTTGTTTTGTGTTCATGCCGCGCAAACGGGGAAACATCTGTTGCGGACACAAAATGTTTGACAAAAATCAGAAACATTTTGTGTCTCGGACACAAATTTAGTGTCCGCAACAAATGTGGCGCGCACGGGCAAACGGGGAAACATTTGTGTCCACAACATTGTGTCCCCGTTTGCCACCACCTGCAAGATGTGTAGGAGTTGCTATCTGAGTGCTCTCCAAACTTCCCAAGTGCATCCATTTAACAATTATCCGCCGAAATCGCGCGGAATATCGCCTGATACTTAGCCGACGAGGCCGTAGGCCGAGTTGGCTAAAATCAGACGATATTCCGCAAGATTGAGCAGGATAATTGTTTTATTATTCAACAAATTGTCGACGAAACACTTCGTACAGCACTTTGCAAGATTTCGGACGAATCTTGGCAACCTACGTATATCGCAGGATATCTGTTATGTACGGATGACGGATAACAATGACTTTCTGACCAAATATGGGCATCGCGCGAGTTTGTTGAATAATAAAACTCGATATACGCACAGCTTAAAGGGACAGCCTCATCAAGATTAAGTGCTACTTGAAAATCCAATGAAGGACAATAATCCAGTTGGAAATCCACTAATACTTGCCTAACTTTGCTAAAACGCACTGTACTGGACACGAAAGTCATTTAAAACTGGTGTGGCTACGGACGGGGTAGTCTCCTTCGCAGCCGTTGTTTGGGCTCGTCACGTAGAGGGAGCCTTGCGTGACGAGCCCAAACAACGGCTGCGAAGGAGACTACGGACGGGAAAGAAAGAAGTGGTCTAATTTTCAAATTTGACAGTGTTATTGGAGGAAAAACACTTAAAAACATCGATTATGGTTTGTTCATATCTTAGAGAGTGAATTTGCGCCAATTTACTTAATATTCAATACTTATTTTCGTTATTTAGCTTTTATATATTTTGCTATAGAATGTTTATGTTAGCTATTAACGTTTTCCATTAACCGTTTTATTTATTTATTTATTTATTTTTGCTTTATTGCCAACCACCGTCTTAGTTTTTATCTAATTTAACTTCGCTCAGCTCGATAAGCTTTTTAGTTTTTCTGAGTGTTGTTACCAATATCCTGTTTTAATTTTTTTTTTTGAAGCATTGTATGAAGTCTTTTTTTGGTAATAAAGTTGTTGTTGTTGCAAAAGTTATTTTGTTGATCAGTGAGTAAAACTTAATAATTCTATCATAGATTACACAAAAACGTAGAAGACCTCTCGTGATACTGGCCGTTTAAAGTATGAAGCAATTCTTTTATAACATACCTACAGCAAAGTTTAGCGCGAAAACGGGGTTTATTTGTGATTGACTTCAAAATTTGTACGATGCACGTGAAGAAAAACAAACGCTCGGCATGTCGCCTAAAAGGTTAATTCCGAGGACAAAGTTAGTAACTTCTTCGTTCGTTTCTTCCGTGTGGTTGTTGAACTGTCTGAAAAAGTTCAGTGTGAAAAGGGAGCTCGCGAAAACTCGATGGGATCTTTACTGCTAAAATGTAACTGCATACCTCATCTTATATACGCATGCCCGTGCGTAGATAAAGTTATACACCATGATCGCTCAAAAGGAATTAGATATGGGCTTGCACGCGCGTTATAGATGTTATAATATAAAATGGCGTCTAATAAAATTAATTGTAAACACCTCCCCCTCCCCCCCTCCCCCCTCCCCGGAAGGAAACTCTCATATGAAAGGGAAAGAAATGATCGTCGTCTCGCTTAGGGTGTTCTGGACCCAACGCTACAATTTGTAACCGTCAAGGTATCGTTAAGAGTTGCACGTGAAGAAATAACAAATACCGTCATTCCGTGATGGCGGTCTGGACCGATCAGGCATAAAATAAAACTGATATCTTATAGGGGTCAGAAAAGCTTGAACCACGCCTAGATTGGTCTTCTTTAGGGGTTTAATTCAAGCATTTCCGTCGGTTTCATATGAGATTTTTACCTAGGTAAGTATCTTAAGGTTACCGTATACCTTTCGGGGTTTCTTACGTCCAAGCGATATAGCGCGTCCGGATTAAACCGAAGATAGCTAAACCCCTATATCAAATTAAGGCTTATAGAAATCGCTTACAAACTGTAATAAGCATTTTGTAATAAAGTGAACTCTCCAATTTTTCACGACCTCTAAATGCGAGTGTCTGAGTCGGCACCATTTGGAAGCTAAAACTCAAAGGGAATTTGTTCATTTCACCTCAAATTTTAGACAGTAGCTATTTCAACATGTCAACAACAACTTGTCTGCGATTTTTTTTATTTTTGGATACTTTTTTACAAGAGCGAATTCTGTACGATCACTCCAGTATCTTTCAACCCTTATTGCAAAATGTCTTATAACTTTTCGTTGCAATTGAATATTACAAAACGCAGACACGTCTTTTAAGCGCTTGGAGTCCGGAAACCCAAGAATAAATCAAATCAGCGAAATACAAAGTTCGCTTTGACTTGTAGCTTCCAAAAGGTGACTCAGACGCTTGCATTTAGAGGTCGTGAAAAAATTCAAGAATTCACTTTATTACAAAATGGTTATTATAGTTTGTTAACTACATGTACCTCTATGAGCTTTAATTTGATATGGGGGTTTGGCTATCTACGGTCTAATCCGGACGCGCTATATCGCTTGGACGTGAAACAGATGACGTGTTCTCATTTTGTCTCGTAGCTCAGCTGGTAGCACAACGAGTACAAGCGAAGATCACTTGCCATTTGTGTGGGGGTTTTGGTTTCAAATCCTATCTAAGGAGGTCAAGGATTTCCTATTTACATCGCGTGGCTTCGTTTCTAAGTGGGGCTAACACTCGGAAACGGCCAGTTGGAAAATTTGGACTGGACTCTGGACTGGACTCTGGACTGGACCCTGGACTGGACTCTGGACTGGACTGTGAACGTTTTTTTAATATAGTTAACAAAAAAGTTAATAATTAACTAAAAAAGTACAAAAAAGGATGGATATGGTGAATTTTGAAATTTCACAAAAATGTCACGAAATCTCTAAATTCTTGCAAAAACCTGAACGATTTTCATCATATTTCGGTAAAACACACTTTGAAGCAATACCCGGTAATTTTGGCTTCTATTGCGTGAATGCTACGAGGTTTGAAGCGTACCGTACGTTATCATGTCGTGCTGTGGTCAGTACATGACGCGACACGTTTGTTCAATACCTGCCATTGTTCGATTTTTTAGATACGGAAAGTACATCTGTTATTCTGATACATTCTACAATTGCATCATTTCATACTTTTCAGTGTTGAATACGCCGATGAACGCCACTATATTGTTAGAATGAGTTTTCGCCCGAAATGTTTTCTGTCCTAAGCAGTTTGGGGGAATCCTTTAGTTCGCAGTGTGCAGCCAAGAATATTCCACGTCACCTTGGTCACGCTATTCATAACAAGACTCCTTCAGGACTCCCAAAACGCCCCCGGATATCGGCTGGGGGCCATCAATAATCAAAATGCTATATTCTTGGTTTTCATGTTACGTCATAAAATTCTGAAATCAAAATTCAATAGGCCTGCTAAACTTTCGATGCCACTAGCTGTAAGATACACTAAAACTATATCTTTTTGCAAATTTCCAGCTTGGTTGTGCCCTTCGTTTTAAAAACAGAGCATTTTGAATATTCGAGTTCTCCGCCGTATGTGATATCAAGCTGAGTGCCGTGACAAAGTTGTTTTGATTCAAAAAAGGCCTTTCCTTTCCATTTTGGCAGATTGAACATTACCAATGTACTAAGTTCTGTTTATGTAAAAGTATAATAGATCATGAGCCAAAAGTAGTCGCTATTAATAGCAAAATTAAGTTCCAGATGGTTTCTCTGACATCACGGCGGCCATATTTGTGCCCCTCGGAAGGACACAAATATGGCGTCTCCATACTGAGCTTTATAAATTTGCGTGGAAAGTTTCGGCAAATAACTCACAAACGATGCACCGCATAGACCTGAAATTTGGACAAATTGTTTTTCTATTTATCTTCTATAATATCTGAAATTCATAGCTTCTGTCGTTGAATGGTTTCGATTTTATTTTTTTATTGCGTGACAGTGAAAACCACCAATATATGGCGGCCAATTTCTTTAAGGTTTCATTGAAATTGACCATTTATCCCAATTACCCTTAAAAAAGACAGCCATGTTCAAATTACGAAAAGAGATCAATTCTGATCTTAGTGTTTTTTTTACACAGGCCCCACGGCTTACAATGAACAACAATTTGTTTGGGTTAGATCAGCGCGTGTTCGTGATGTCACAGGTCAAAGATGACAATAATGTTTATACCAGTGTCAAACTGGAATCGTGACGTAAATCATGGGGCAAGTGTCACGTTGTGAAAAGCACATTTTATAGTTAACATTATCTTGTGAAATAAAATGTATAGTGTTGATCCCTACAGTTTGTTTTATACTGTACAGATAACCCGGGACAGATAACTAGAAATTCCTTAATGAAAGTGATAACTGGGGACATGAATTCACGATTACAACGTTCTCAGCATTGATGCAAGAGTTTCACTGCTTTTTCTACAGCACAGTATCTGCAGTTTTTTGCAATGTGACAAACAGCTTTACTGTGTGTCAGTATTGACCCGGGGCGTTTTGGTAGTCCTGAAGGAGTCTTGTTATGAATAGCGTGACCGAGGTGACGTGGAATATTCTTGACCGCACACTGCGAACTAAAGGATTTCCCCAAACTGCTTGGGGAAATACATTTTTCGGGCGAAAAATCATTCTAACAATATAATGGCGTTCATCGGCGTATTCAACACTGAAAAGTATGAAATGGTGCAATTGTAGAATGTATCAGAATAACAGATGTACTTTCCGTATCTAAAAAATCGAACAATGGCAGGTATTGAACAAACGTGTCACGTCATGTACTGACCTGATAACGTACGTGTACGCTTCAAATCTCGTAGCATTCACGCAATAGAAGCCAAACGTTCTGGATTTGCCTAAAATTACCGGGTATTGCTTCAAAGTGTGTTTTACCGAAATATGATGAAAATCGTTCAGGTTTTTGCAAGAATTTAGAGATTTCGTGACATTTTTGTGAAATTTCAAAATTTACCATATCCATCCTTTTTTACAATTTTTTAAGTTAATTATTAACTTTTTTGTTAACTATATTAAAAAAACGTTCACAGTCCAGTCCAGAGTCCAGTCCAGAGTCCAGTCCTTGTTTTCCAGCTGGCCCTCGGAAACCAGTTACTGATGTGAGCTTTTCAATCTAAATTTCTAGTTTTGTTTCCTGTGTATTGTGTTATCTTTTAAAGAGGATTTACAGGAAATACTCAAGAACTCGAAATAATCGCGTTAAATTGGAGTGAACTGAAGTGACAACCAAAAAATCCTTAAGTACACTAAATTAGCATTGAGAGGCATAAGTGATTATCTTAACACGATGTGATCGGCGACTTCCGAGCAGCGACATCCGAGAAGGGCAGTTAAAAGACTTGAGAAATTATTTCTCTTCTAGAACGATCTCTAAGTCGTGTAAAGTCCTTCTGGAATAGAACAGAACAGACTGAACAAGTTTGTTGGTTTGGGAATGGGGCACTTTTCCTAAGCGGACAGTAAGTTCAGAGACAGTATCAGTTCAAAATCGCACACAGTATCACTTCAAAAAACATACGCTTTGGTGTAGTAGATGGGAAAAGTAGACAGTGAACATTTTTTGCCTTGTAACAATAAGAAACCCAAGGTAAGTAAACAACAGAATTGTTTGGCAACCAATACCCATCGTTTTCACTGACTACACCACGGGTAATTGAAGTTTGATAGTGTTGATACTGCCCTACGACATAGAGCGTTATTGCCCTACAGGGAAATAACAGAAGTCCGACGAAACGCACAAGGGTAAACATGCTGACAAAGATCAAGAGAATTGATTCGTCTCTGCAGCTTAGAAAATCCAAAAGACATCACAATCCAATTTAATTTATCTGATTGTTAATTTAACCTTTGACTTGAGATAAAGATTTTTCAGTTACAAAATGGAACTGATCTTGTAGCTTCATTTTGTTGTGTTATTTCCAAAGTGTATCCTCAAAGCCGCCTGCTTATTCATTAACGTATGCAGAGAAATCCGAGCGGCCATCTTGAATTTTAACATCATCTCATTTACAATCTCGCGAAGCGTTTCATTCGCTCCTCTACTGAACGGGAAGAATTAGCCAAGAACGACTGTTTTTAAACGTATGACAATTGCTTTGTGAGAAAGCAAAGAAGACAAATTTTTCGAAAACGAGAAACCAAAATGAGCATTGACAGACTCTGAGCAAAATCATTTGCCGTGTCTTTAATTTCGTACAGTTCTAGTTATCTTAGATAAGATGTTTAAATCAGGATTAAGCTCATAGGTGGGATTAGACCATTGGCGTTAAAAGGAAAAAAAAATCCAGTCTTATCATTCCCCAATGAGTATGTCTGTAAAGGCTTTGTGGCTCGTCTGCGACCTTGCTAGCGCCTATAATTTTGAACTAGGCGAGAAACACGCATAAGGTTGTAAGATGGGGAACGTCCGGGCTTAGTTTGTTTCAGTTTCAGGATTTGTGCTAATCGGATTACGACTACCAAATACACCAAAACAAGTGACCGACTTCAAACGCGTGATTCATGTAACTATAAATTTGACCAAATGCTTTATGAAGGGAAAGACGTATTCCAGGTTCTTTCCTGCAATTTAACATGCGAAAACAACAACAACAACAACAACAAGCACTCGATCTCTAGCTATGTAATACACAAGGGAAACATCAACTTGAACACCTCCACTGTCCAGTTCGGTATAATCGGCCAAGGTCAATTAAAGGTGGCAAATCTCTCTTTTTTTTTCTGGGCGAAATTGTGCTGATTATTGAATATCTCATTCATCAGATTCATTTTCACGCCTTTGACCTTTGTAGCGTTCAATTAATGAACAGACAAGGTGTGACAAAACTAGCATGCATGTTCAAATCCTTTTTTTTGAGGCTTCTAACCTGTATCTTTTCGTTGTTTGACGCTCGTTGCAAGCGTTTGAATTTAACATGGCAATGGTTTGTAGTTTAGTAAAAATATAATTCGACTGGATTCGACAAACTGGATTGTCGACTTAACTCTGGACTGGACTGTGGACTGTATTTTTTTAAAAAAATCGTAAAGGATTTTTCCATGAAAGACGACAGAGGTATGTGTATCAACACATCACATGAACGGTATGCGAAGGAGCACGAAAACTTCCTCCCATCCCAACCCGTTATCTACATGATAAGCTTGCCTTATTTTTAAGGATATTCCTGGCAATATTGGTTTGACTTCTGAGTGCAGGCTATCAGTTTTTTAAATCTTGGAGTCTACAATATTCCGATAATGAAAATGTGATATGACCGTCCTACTACATTTAAATCCCTTGAGCTTCATTAATATGGTAGTTCAGTTTTCTTCCAACTAAGTTCATAAGTGATGTGTATCTCCGATAAAGCATATTTGACAATTTTTTCCATACATTTACGCTACATTTCAATATGGCCGCAGCTAAATTTTCTTTCGATGAAGTTCATAAAATGTGGAGATAACATAAACAAGATGTTTAGGCTGTTTAGTGTATCTTCGAGATCAGCGGTTGTCGTCCATATTGAACATCCACGTCATGTTATCTACGAGAAGGTCGCCAAGCATTTTGACAATTTTGCCATTATGAAGTCTGTTAAGCCGCACACGCGGAGACCATGTTATATGTCTCAAAACCGCAAAAACAATGTTCTGTAGAAATATACGGGATTTGAAATGGTGCCCATTCTCTGGTAACAAATATCCTTGTAAAACAAGAACATATGTCGCTAAAGTAACAATATTTATTCTTTACAAACATACACATCTTAATTGCCAATCAGCGAACAGATGTTCATTAAAATACAGTTGAAAGACAAAATGTGAAAATATCGTGGATTAATACTAACAAGTATGACAACAATAAACGCAAAGCTTTCAGATAATCAAGAAAAACAGCTACCGGTAAACGGCTTTCCGAAACAGCTAATAAATAGATGTTTATACGATAAAAATCGTTAGGTGAACAGTTATGCTGTATATTCTAAGCATTTTGCAAGGCCCGTTAGATAACAATTTCACTGTAAGCTAAGGTAGCGCTCGTTCAAAAGATGAAAGTTTGCTTAAACTTCAAATTCGAAAACTATTGTCTGCCGTTTTGCATAGTGTAGCGTACACCATTCGTTTAAGTTTGCATTTAATACCACAATGAATTGTAAAATAAGTTATTTATAGCAGAGTTTACAAGATAAAGAGTACAGACGTCCATTTTCTCACGAATGTACAACATATGAACTCAGTGAATATGTGAACGTTTACCAGAAGTCGAAATATAACAGGCTACAAAATGTTATGATTGTCTAAAGGGTCGAAGACAAAGCTTATTTGGGGACCACTTCTGAAGTTTGAATCGTCTTCCATTAATTTTGGTTGCGTGAACCTGTGCGAGACCTTACTGCTAATACTGTAAGACACTTCCGGTTGTAAACGAGTAACCTACAACCTGATTTATAATTTTCACAAATTGAATCAAATTCCAAACCAAGCTGTACATCGAAACGATGTAAAAAGAAATAAGTTGTCGGACTTATTATCGGATAAATATGGATAACACTGACTGATATAACATGGGACACACCAAATATGTAACGTTTTCACTACGACAGATGTAAGTTTCAACTAGTTAATAATGCCACTAAACCAAGAAGAGAATCATCTGAACTATTAATGTCGGACCTACAAACTGGTAAATACGGATAATATCAACTGACTGCAAATCTTCGTGCAACAAATGTGCGTATTTTTTTTCTAATAAATACTGCAACCATTACAAATGTCAAATAGTAACATGTGAAGAAAGCCTCTAAATTACCAGCATGAAAATATCACAAGTGATTTGTTTGTCGCTGAGTAATAAAACATGCGTTAACAGCAGGTATTTAACTTACGTTTGAAACGCTCAAGACGCGGCGGACGAACTCGCCCCGTTAACTCAGCATCGAAGAATCCCCAAGACCAAACACAAGTTGATATAATCAGAAAAAGGCAAATGTTTGCAGATCCACGTTTCCGCACACCGATCCTCATTTTTCATGTTGGACTTCGCGAACACATGCCTGCCAAATTGCTGCAGCAAATTAATCGTAAAGACTATGTAGTTACGTAGAGTGACCAAGGGGCACGCGAGACGTAAACGGGTGATATCTGATACTTTAATGCTGTCGGCACTCGCCCTTGACTATTACATGCAAATAGGTCGATTAATCCTGTGGTATATCAGTAGCTTGAGGTTCTTGGAGTTTTGGAAAGTTTAAACCTTAAAGAACAGTTGCTGTTTGTTAGTGCCAGTTATTGCATGGTCATGCGGTAAAATTCCATCAACGACGTGCGACAAATGCAAACGGCAGACTTGCAGAGGTTTTTGAAAGTTAATTTCCTGTTACCATAACTATCGTTGAGAGCTACCTAATCGGAACGGTATTCAGACCATAAGGGGTACTATTCAGGCTTATTTAACCGGAGAGGAAGCAGGTCTGCAGTCTGCATTTTTTTGCACACCGCCCCAATATTTCAAGACTGATCAGAATCTAATCTCTCTTTCCAATTAAAATACATTGTCATACAGATACGTAATGAGAAATAGGGAATTAATCAACAGAACTTGGCAAGTTCGATCGCCTAGACGTTGTACTAAATACTTGAAACTAACATTAAAATATATATGTGCGTCAAATTGATTGTTCAAAACGAAAAATTGCGTTTCATTTTAGACCGTCAAGATCGAGAAACTACCACGTTAAAGACAGATACGAGTTTTTCAAAGGGGAACACCGCGAGATCCTTATCTTGTAGATAAGAGTGCTCCACTTTTCATAACAATCTGTTATTCACATTTACCGAGCTAAAGTTCACACGAAATTCTGTTTTATGGAGACGAAATAATTCCCTTTCACTTAAGTCAAGAAAACATCAACAGATCGAAAACAAGTGCCTGACAGAAGGAGGTTGTCTGCCAGATCAGTGATTAGTTCATGCCATTGAAGGGCGAATTAAGACAGATTATCGTGATACCGAACATAACTGCGTTTTTTTTTGTAAACTTATCGGCGACAAAGAACAGACAGAGACTCAATTTATTGGCGTTATCTACAGTGTAATGTTAACCGCGTAAACATCCACTCGCGAAGGAATTCAGAGCCACGGGAGGTCAGTTTTGAATCTTGCCTTGTTGATGCATTTGTTATCAACACATGATTTGTTATTGTACACTTGCGCGTTCGCGTGTTTATACAACGAGGCAACAAAACTTCACTGTGGGATATTAGATATTTTGTGTGGGAAACCTGTGGCACGGCACGGCATTTTTACGCTGATGAAGAGACAGTATAGTAGTCTCGAAGCATCCGTAAACAATGTTCGTTTTTAGCGCATTAACAAAACGTTTATTTAATTTTTTTTGTCCATGTCATACATGCGCTACACAGTTTTACCTAATTTGTGCTTATCAATTTAAGGTGTCGGAAGCAGGAAAAAAATTAAAATTTTTGCTTTCGATTTCACAAAAAAAAAAAATATGTATTTTTGTTAACCCTAAGAAGCAGACGGCCAAAACAATGTCTTATTGAACCGCAAGAACTCCATAAACATCTAAAATTCCCCGAAACCAAAAAAATAACACGTGAAAGTACATTCACGTCGACGTTGAATTTTTCTGTACGAGTCGTTGTTACTCCAGCATTATGCTTGGGTTCCTTTTTTTTTTTCCACTATTGTGCTTGTGGATTAAAACTCAAAGAAGAGCAAAACCAAAGCGATAAACCGTCAATAGACTGACCGTATTCGTATTCTCGATATTGGACTGGAACTAGCGTGCAATGGAGGCTAATGCGGGGAAATGACATAAAAAAGAGCTTCATGAGATTTGCGTTCCCTGCGTTAGTATCAGTTGGAAGCTAGTTCCAGTCCAATATCGAGAATACGAATATGGTCTATTGGCGGAAGGGTGACGGCATCAAAGGTATCCCGGAGGCAATGTCGCTTAGTGATTACAGGACGTGCAGTAAAGGCTGCTTACCAGAGCTGTGACGAGGACGTGCGACAACAGTTACAAAGAACAGGCCCATTACTTTTTACTACCTCCGAATATGACTTCGATTTTAACAAGAAATGAACTGTACAGAACTGTATGCAAACTGATGTATTGGGAATGGATGAATGCACACAATAAAAAGTGTCGAACACAAGTGAAGCCAACATAACATATAGATTCTCTTAACTGGCCTCTATCCGTTTCTTATAGTATTAGAAGAGAGAGTTGTTCTACTATCAACACAATTCCTCTTAAGGCGGGAATTAACCTGAATGTCGATTTTCCGCCGCTAAACATGGGTTTAATAGAAATTGCTCGTTCACGTTTTGGGGTGTTTTATAATTTTTTTTTTGGGGGGGGGGGGGATTTTGGGGTATATTTGGGAGGAGATTGAAAGATTGGTAAAATTAGGAGAAATAAGAAATGTTGAAGATTTAATGTAGTTGTAAAATTAGAATTGGAAGTTAAAAATTATTAGATGGACAACCAAACAGTCCTCTACCAACCTGGGCTGCCCTTACGTTGGTTTGTTGGTGTTTCAAAAATAATTTTCCTTCTCCTATCCCTTCTTTAAACCTTTTAAAATTTCACTCAAATTCACTCCCTTCCTGCCTTCACCTTATGATTGACATTAGGAGAAAAACGATTTTAATCATGTTACGTTCTTGCTGGGTCATAACGAACTCAATCTCTTTTTTGCTTACGATCTTTAATATGAAGATTTCTTCGATAGTCATTGTATCTGATGAATTAACTTTTGACAAACGAAACGAAGGGTGTTTGGAGGCCATTAAAAGAACAGTTTTCATTTTTTAAGTGTCGTAAAATTAAACCAAAGTATTCACTCTGAGCAATGCAGAGGACGCAAACAATTCAGACATTGAATCAAATGTCAGTAGCCGGTGTGAAGCGCGGGAAAACGCGTGCAAGCGAGTCCCGATTGGTTTTGGTTTTTCTTCTGATTGGTCGAGAAAGTAGCGCGAGATTTTTGCATGGTAAAGCAAAAACTTAACAAAAACACAAATTACATTTTGACGGTCGGCGCACAGTTTAACGCCCAATATCTCAACGCGTAATGCGACTACATTGAAAAATAAATTGCGTTATTAAAAAAAAAAAAGAACAAAACGCTTGACCCCCACATTGCACCCAAATTGCAATCATTATCCAATTATTTCTCTAATTGAAAACAAATAGTCCCATTGCATGCACTACATAATAAACTTAATTGACCACTCCCCGAATGGGGCTTTTCAGGGTCAATTTGAACAAACTCTGAAACAAATATTGTAAATGGACATCTCTCTCCAGTCAGTAAGACTTAACCACTATCTAGTTATCTTTGAACTCCAAGTGTATCTTTCCGCTCGGCTTTGCCCTTTACCTTCTCCAATTATATTTCTTTCAGATGTTTTCCGAAATACATTAAGGGCAACTTTCTTTGTCTTCTTTATATTTCCACAGTTTTTTTGTTTGTTTTGTTTTTTTCTTTAGTTTAAAAGTCATATCAAATTATTCTACAACTCTGACAACTCTGGAAAACGACAGTCACTTTTCACAGTGGACACAACTACGAGCAGATTATATTGGGAGGCGTTAATAGAATCAATCTCTAGAACCTGCAATCACAAATATCCTACTTCCGATAAGTCAAATTTTCTTTCTCTCACCCCCCCCCCCCCCTCCCAGAAAAAGAAAATCAAACAAACAAGGCACGACAGTTTCGAGATGCAGACAGTCTTTTCAAAAGAAAACGAAAAACTTAACCAAAAAGTGGATGCTATCATTTCTCCTCAGAAACGAACAGAACGCCTTTCCGAAGTTCAATAGGTACTGGAGCCGAGATTTTAAAGATAGAAAGACGAAGTCGTTTTATAATGTTGATTTTAGAGTTAGGGCTAGGTTTTCATTAGGGTCACATTACGCACGTCTCCGTTTCTCACCGAGTGGCTTGCTTAAGGTGGCTCGAAGGGGTTTATAGATATTCCTGTCTTTGGTATTCTATTGCAGCTACACTAATAACCTTGAGGTTAAACTTTTAGTACAACTTTGTAAAGGTTTTACCACTGAACAAATTGCAGTTGCTATGACGTCAAAATTTGTTGCCATGGCAACGTCATATGAGGTCAAAGATACCCTATTTTTTACAGTTTGAGGCTAATAACTTAAAAACTAGACGGTGAAAGTTTTTGTTTTTCATATATGTTTGCCTACTGGGCAAAACAAACAATCTAACAATGTTTAAAAACATTCTGTAGGTAGGGTTCAGAGCCACCTTAAATTAGTGAAAAAATGACGTAGCTTTAAATCCTACCTACAGAATTTTTTAAAAATTTGCAAAAATTTTTCTTTCGTCAGTTGGATAAAAATATATCAAAAACAAGAACTTTCACCGAGTAGTTTTTGAGTTATTAGCCTCCAAAGGTCCAAAATAGGGTATCTTTGACCTCATATGACGTTGCCATGGCAACGATTTTGACGTCACAATGACGTCAATTTGTTCATTGGTAAAACTTGTACAAGTTTGTACTAAAAGATTTTCCTAAAAATTATTGGTATAGCTGTGATAGAACACCTAAAATGGGCATGTCTAATTCTGACTAAACTGTTATGAGCCACCTTAAATCAACAAAACCCCATACAATTCAAATGAATTCTTTTCCTTTAACGAATATTGCGCAGTGCTTCAACCAATGAGAATGTCAAAAGGATGAGCCAATGATAGGGAAGGTGCTGTTTCTCTCGACCATTCAGGTGTGAAATCAGAAATAGCTGCTTTTGCTTCTAGTCCTGATTGGTCCATTATGTCCATACATGCAGTGTATGTCAGCGTAATGCACCAATTACAATTGTGGAAACAAAATGCTTCTGAAAATTTACCAGAGCACTTAGGGCTTATAGTCTTTGTTCATAGAGCTTTACGTTGGTTTCAGGAGGTTGAGTGTAGGGGCAATATTTTGCCAACGGAGCTACGAGAACTCGTTAAATATAAAGGCAAACTTTTAAATTTACACTGACCTCTTTTTTCACATTTCCACTTGTATGTCCCATCTGCTTGAAGCACGAAGAAGCAGAAATCTGGTCTAAGAGGACCATCTAAACAAAATAAAGAAAACGGTATGAAGTGCAAGTCATCTTAAAGATCTTGGACCAAAATGGAACAAACAAACAAGCAAGAATTGTCCCCCAAACTGCAAGCTTCCAACTAGATTTAGAAGGTTTGCTGTTCACCAGCCAAAAAGCGTTATTACGATGACTAAAGATAGCGTGATAAATACAAAACGGCGCAGAATGAAAGTACGATTAAATGCTGGTATGTAGACAAGGCCCTGTTGTACTCTCCACATCTCTCGCCAACGGGCACTTAGAGCGATGTTAACACCCAGCTGGCTGGCAAGACGCGGACAACAGCTCGGCAAAGTGAGACATATAATAAATCTGTTAACTCTCACTAGCTCGGGACCGGGACCGGGAGAATTTCACCATTGGTCATTCTTGTACGAACCTCGTTTCCCTCGGTCCGTTATCTCCCAGTACGGCCCTCGCGCTCGGTTAATAAGAAGTCAATATCAGACTTTTTACAATACCTCGCGGAGGACAACCATAGAGCTCCACCCTCATTGAGATCCATGACGACCACGTCATTGGCCGAAAACGGATGTAACGTGCTTTGATTGGCGGATTTAAGTCATGTGACACAGCAGTGTTCATGTCTGCGTTCCCAGGAAATACCTAAACCAGTGAGGTGACGAAAGATTAGAGAACATCCACTTTAAACTCTTACCAGAAGTTCATAAGCTACAAGTCTACATCTAGTATTTGGGCGTCTGCTTTGTCTTTCGCGGGTAGGCTAATTTTAGAACAAACCTTGCACGCGAGAAAATGATGTAGTTTACGGTGTGCACTTGCAATGAGATTGTTGCTAATTGTTGCATAGAAAATTACAGCCTTCGGCCACGGTCGTAATTGGTTTGTGAGGGCCGTTCATTTTGGCGGACTACGAAAAGAAATATAGAAGAAACAGGCGAATTTTTTTTTCACCGTGAGCCCGAAAACGGTGGTTGTCGATAGCGACGCTTCAAAAGGCAGTCAAGACGAAGGAACTAATTAGGCAAATAAACCACATCTAACCGGAAGGCAAGCGCTTCTCGCCCGACTTGCGAGCGAGCCAATCAAGAGCCGCGAACGGCAAATGCTTCAACGCAATTGGCTACTGGTTCGCGGAAAAGCCGTTCTAAAAATAAACTACTCGAGGAAGACATATCTCAAGGCCCATTACCGGAGACGTAGACTTCTAACTTATGAACGTTCTGCTCTTATTAATAAGCTTTAGTATGCATTGCCTATAGGAAGATGCGTTTGCACTGTCGTGAATTGTAATAACCAGTTACTGTGATTTTTAAATAGAGCACCTACTGAAAGAAAAGCCTGCGAGTTTATAGGGTAATTAAAAACCATCTAAATCAATGTTAGTGCAAATAAAAAAAACGATTTGAATAGCCCACTTTCGATCGATCAGAATTCAAACATGGCCTCGAGGCATTCTGGTCAAACTTCTATACTTGGTTTTATTTTCTTTGTAACAACTCTCTTATGGGAATTAACAGACAAAAGAATATTCCAAAATTTACAGTTTTAACTGGAAAGTCATGAAAGAGTTTTGATATATCGAACATAGGCTATTTTTTAAGGCTTCCAACTTCCACAACGTGCTTCGTTAGTGCTCCCATGGCTTCACAATTCGTACAAAAAGAAGACTCAAAACTGATTTCGCTGGAAGATCGAGCAATAGGTTCAAAAATTAACTACCAAAAATCTACTCAAAGCACGATAACATTTTGTAAACTATATGTATTTGAAACATCTCACTGCAATTCATTTCTATAAGTTACCCCGTGGTTAAATTCGAAAGCACTGTCGAGAAAGTTAATGTCAAACCTCGTAAAAATGCGTAAAACGCGTGGTTATTTTGTTTTGAACTGACGTGAAGCGTCCGGTTTTAACTAAAATATGGAGAACTTCAAATTCATTTTTCTCTCGTGGGGACAGCTTGAGAGCTAAAGTTTCGAAAAGTTCTCCTTAGTGTATTCAAACTGTTACCATGCTACGCGGTCTTTTTTTTTTTTTGGTATCTTTATTTTTTCACTCTAGTTTTTTCACTCTAGTTTTTTCACTCTAGTTTGTATAATAATAGATCCTACCTTGTCAGTAACTTGTCCTTGTTCAATGTAGTACTGGAACGTAACTCCGTCATTACTGTACTGCAGTTTGTACTGAGTCACCCACTCGCTGAATGAACCGCTCCCCTGCGTTACTACCCGCGTTAGGGTGGGGTACTCAACTCCCAAGTCTATCTGGAGCCACTGATCGGGGTCATTTGTGTCAGCTGACCAGGCGGTTCCTGTGTGCAGTCGGCCATCTTTGGCAGCATAGTGACTGCTGTATTCTGTCGAGGCAGTTACTTGACCATCTGCGATTTTACCGCTTGCCATGCCCAGAGCATCTTGGCATTCTAATGGTTTTATGGAATAAGAGACAAATGTAGCATTAAAGGGACTGTATCACGAATAACGTGCTGTATATCACGTGCTGTGTGTATACCACGTGCTGTGTGGTGTGTATCACATGCTGTGTGTATCACGTGCTGTGTGTCTACCACGTGCTGTGTGTATATCACGTGCTGTGTGTATACCACGTGCTGTGTGGTGTGTATCACATGCTGTGTGTATCCCGTGCTGTGTGTCTATCACGTGCTCTGTGTCTATCACGTGCTGTATTCTGTCGACGCAGTAACTTGACCATCTGCGATTTTACCGCTTGCCATGCCCAGAGCGTCTTGACATTCTAAAGGTTTTATGGAATAAGAGACAAATGAAATTTTCGTATCTGAGATTTTTGCATAATCATTAAGTTTCAACCTTGCTAACAAGTGCTATCAACTATTTTTTCGCCAACGGTTTGCGAAACCAGCTTTTTAGCCGCTCGAGGTTGGCTGGTTGGGCAGCTCAAACTTAACTCACGGTTGACAGTTAAGTTTATTTTATTGAGTTTTGCCAAATACTAGCTATGAAACTTAATGTTTGCAAAGAAATCACTTCTATGAATCTAAATGACAAAACCGTAGCTTTATTGCAACCAAATGTGTCTCCCGGGCGTTATAATTTAAAGTTACAAGCAAATGAGATTAACTTTGAAAACTGTTCAGCTCAACAGTATTTCAAAAACCAAATATCGCAATCCGTTTCAATCTTCTTCACTTTTGGTAATCCGTACCCTCTTTCGTATTTGCTGTGTTATTGAAATGTTCCTTCACTGTTTTAAGTGGTTATTTTTAAATTTTGGCCACTTCCCATATCTAAATTTGGCAAAAATCCGTGACGCAGCTCCTTAAAGGGACACTCTTATCTCTCATGAGCATAAATTGGGAGGCGTGTTGGCCTAATTTTTCCTTTCCTTTCTTTTCGTCTTCTTTTTTTGTGCAGCATACAGTTACTTAAGTTACTTAAAGAAAGGTATCCTAATGGTTAGTGCACTGTACGGTGGATAGAGTGGCCCGTGTTCTTGCCCTACCCGAGCTCACTGCGTTCTCTCCGCTCAGGTGTATAACTGGGTACCGGCGAATTTACTGCCGGGGGTAACCCTGCGATTTCACCGCGGTCAAACGTCCGGAGGCTGTTTTTGTTTTCTTATTACGAGAGAAATCATTCACGTTAACGTGGAAGCATCAGTAAGGATATGTCAAACAGTTGCTGAGGGTAAATATATTTTTCAGTTCCCTCAAGCGGGATTCTTTACTTTTAAAATGCTCCGCACCCAAACAAAATTGCTTTGACAATGGCGACGACAGTCGGCATTTCGCCGTTTTCAAACACTTAGAACTTTTTTAGTAAAGTTCCAAACAATTTAGTAAACCAGGAGAATACTTGTTAAGTATCAAACTTTGAACAGTGAAAATGAAAACCTTATCTTTGAAGTAGTTTTCTTATTTTTTACGTTTTACCGCGGTGAACCCTGCGATGGACTAGCATCCCATCCAGAGGGGAGTAGAAATACTCCTAGTCGCTTTGTGCAACAGAAACCAGGATAAGCTTCCGCCTGAGGGGCCACTAGGCTCGAACGCAAACTGTTTATCATGTGCATGAATTCTAAAAGTCATATCCAAAAGATGTATTTACATCGATGGAATTCTAAAAGCAATGGGCTGGTTTTCTTAAAAATTACTAAACTTGTGAACTAACGCTATAAAATCACTGTTCTCGTGAGGTCCGTGAGGTACACGTGCATAATGTTTTGATCTCAAATTCAAACAGTCGAACAGACTTTTTCAAATTCTGTATTTGTGTCTTGGAAAAAAACCGCTAAAACTACTAACAATGTTGCTCTCCAATTCCGTTCAATACTTTACTTTAGACGTTTTTTCGCGCATGAGCGAAGTAACTGAGTCATTATTTTAGCAAAGGTTTGACCAAAAGTGCAGCAAAGTCACCTTGACAATGCCTAACATCTGCAAATTAAGAACTATCTGTTGACAGTGTGGGAGGCAAGATGGCCTAATGGTTGCGAGCACGGTGGACTCCGGATCGAACGGTCCGGGTTCGATCCCTGGCCGAGATCATTGTGTTGTGTTCTCGGGCAAGACACTTTACTCTCACGGTGCCTCTCTCCACCCAGGTGTATAAATGGGTACTGGCGAAATAATGCTGAGGGATAACTCTGCGATGGACTAGCATCCCATCCAGGGGAGAGTAGAAATACTCGTAGTCGCTTAATGCTGCAGAAACCGGGATAAACGCCTCGAGTCAGTATGGACCACTTGGCTCGACGCAGACTTAACCTTTTTTTGTTGACACTGTTTTACGATTTGTGATAAATTTCTTGTGATATACTTCTTATGATATGGTTGGACGTCTTAACTTTGTGAAGGAAATCGAGTGCTCAAAAAATCGGGATTCGACTGTAGAAGGCATGAAGTACCATTTTGCACAATCGACGAAGGCCTCACTTTCTCGAGATTTCAGTTAAGGCTTTTCCCTAAATCGTTACTTTGGGAATAGTGCAAAGATAACCCCAAACTACCCCTGTAATGCTCCCCGACCCCTTCCCCCTCCGGGATGGACTCTTCTGTGAAAGGGACGGGAGTGTTCGTCGTCTCGCCTTTGAGTAAAATTTGCGGATTTTAGCCTCACTTTACAGGGTGTTCAGGACGAAACGCCAAAGGTTTTACACATCAAGGTAACTTTCTGGATAGCACGTTAGAAATAAAAAAATAAACGCCGTCATAACATGTTGGCTATTTGGACCGATCGGGCATGAAAATTTAATATTTCTTCATAAATGATAGCATTTCGTGACATCGTCTTGAAAGTCATTTTTTTAAACTTACTGTAGCTATTATTTGTGTGTCTGTTTTATAATGGCATCTTTCAGGGGTCAAATAAGGCTTGAGCCCAGTGTTCCAGTAAGTTTTTGAAGCAAGGCACTAGGTACAAGAACTGAGAAGTTATTTTGTTGACAATACATGAAGTAACAGAAAACTGCTGTCTGCTTGCAGGCACGTGTTTAATCGTACGTGCAGCGCAGGACACGATCGAAGACTCAAGAGTCTCAAGAACGTTTTGACTTCACAGATGGATTTAAAAACACTCTTACATTGAACCATTTTGCCTTGTAAACTTCAAAGCAACACAAGAAAGAAAGGAGAGAAAGAAAATTTATTGTGTGGCTGTTTAAGGCCCTAAGTTGAAACTGAAAAAGGGGTTGCCAGGCCGGGTGCTTCGGTATGTTTTTCTTGTCGTCTAAAAACAGCTGAAAGCGAAGTAGAGTCGCCTCTTGTCACTAGGAGACGTTAGAGCACACATAGACTTTCAAAGTCCTTCGACGTGCGGTTTAGGTATGTCACGTACGAAGGCTCTCGCGACTTCGTCACTCGCGGTCGTCGCTCGGCGACTCGCTGCTCGTCGCTCCGCGACGCTTTTCGGCTCGCTACGCTCGCCAAAAGAGGGCGACTTGGTGCAAGTCTAGAGCACACACAGCCATAGCCAAGTCAAATTGCCTACAGAATTATAGCGGACTAAATTTTGTGATTTCTCTTTTGCCCTGAATTTGATTTTCTTCTAATATCTTTGTTTTGAAAACTTTAAATTTTCCATTTCATTTGTCGGGTCAGGTAACTCTCTCTATCAGGATTTTGACCCGAGACCCGTCTCTTATCTGGAACACTGCTTGAGCCACGAGTAGTCTCCTTTGCAGCCGTTGTTTGGGCTCGTCACGCAACGTTCCCTCTCGTGGGGGAGGGAACGTTGCGTGACGAGCCCAAACAACGGCTGCAAAGGAGACTAGAGCCACGCCCAGATTGTGTTCAGTTCTAACTTTCCGACGAGCATCCTCGCCCTCTTAACATGAGAGTGTCCCCCCCGGTCACATCCTTAAAAAAAAAGAAAAAAGAAAAAAAATGCAAAAATGCATTTCAGGGGACGTTCATTGGCAAGCTACCAAAACACCCTAACACAGCATGCGAAAAATGGCGTTATTCAGCGACACTGGTTTCTTCTAGTCTAACGATCTACATTTAAAGTGACGTATATAAAAAAACCCATCAAATCAGAAAAGATCTCAAAATACCAGCTTACAGTATAGAAAACGGGTACAGGTGAACCAACAAGGAAGAAGGATTGTACAGATTTTGGAACATTGAGACCGATTACGATCAGTAAAGATGAAAAACTCTATATTAAAAGGAGATGCGAAACACGAACATTTCTCAATTACAACTTTTGATTAAAGCATGCCAGCAGAATTGTACTCCATTTGGAAATGAACTTGGTTCATTCCAAACGTTTTGGAGAAGTTTCCAGGGCACGTTCGAGAACTGATAATCAAGGAGAACAGAAATTTCGAGTTGATCTAGAAAGCAGCTATTTCATAACAGCCGGGTGCCATGAAAAGATCCGCGGAGCTATTTTTACTCTTTATCATCTTGCCAGAAACTCTATTTAAAAAAGATTAATATGTCAAATCTGGAGTTGAAGTTTCTGCAGTTTTCAATTTGAGTTGTTTTGATGCCGCTTAAGAGGTTAGAATTGAGAACATTTGATACTGATGTAAGTACCGCGAGGGAGGACAGATTTTTTCATTTATGGGACTTGCGGTTATTGTTTGGCAGCATTTGGCATTGAGATAAAATAGCAAAAATTTCAACCATTCGAAAGCATTTCCTGTGCCACCCGTGCAAAATAACACTCTTCTCTAAAAGTGTGATAGTCTAGTTCCATGATTTTTAAAGACAAGTTTTGATCAAAAAGTTGCAGAAGTACGCAACAATTTCGAGACCACCCATGCTCCGCTCTTCCTGAGTGTGTGTGTGTGTGTGTGGGGGGGGGGGGGGGGGGGGGGGAGGGAGGAGGGGGCGGAGGGTGTACTTTATACAGCAGTCATACAGGGAGGCTCCACTCAAAAGGGGTACCTTTTTCAAGCTGGAGGTTTATGAAAAGGCATGGATTTCGCGAGTTAGAGATAGAGTAAAGGCAAGGATAGGGAAAACTGTCATTTAGGAATTTGAGAGGGTATGTAAAATAAATTGTCCAAAAAAAGGCACGATTGGATTTCGGGGCGGTATGATGAATCTTTGTTGAGTACCACACCCCCGCCCCCCCCCCCCCCCATCCCCCCGCTTTTTGCCTCATTATCGCCGGAGGCAATAAATGACCTTTATTGCACATTTGCGCTCATCTTGTCCTCACTGTTTTAATTAGTTGCCAGATACGATCGATGTTCCCGCTCCAGTGTGTTCTCTGATCCTGTGTGTGTTCCCACAAATCAACCACAACAGTGTATAATATTATTGACTTGACAAATCTAACTAACAACGGAACTCTGTTCTCGAATATACCGGTCTGGCCAGCCGGTACTAGCGCCCTAAGTTCCAAAATGACAGGAAAATCTGTAGCATCATTTAACTGTTCACTTTTTCGCATTCACGAACAAAGACCGCAAAACTCGCGACACTTCTTTTGCAAAAACACAAAAAGAACTCGGAGATCTCACCGTGATAAAGATGAATTTGCGCAACTTGCTGTTTACACAGTCTAGAATAAAACGAAGTCTATCCAAATCATTTCGCAAGATTTGGGCTGTAATTTTTGGAAATAGATTTTATTGCTTATCACACCACATCAGACATTGGTTATAGACGATAAGTAACGCCTTCATTAATTCGCCTTATATATGCAGGTGTAAAGTCGATAATAAGTAGTTCGGTAGCCATATATCCTAATCGACTCGGCAGAAAGTGGCGTGAGAATTCCTAGCGCTATTTCAACCTCGTTTCCATGATCCAGGAAGAAGGGAAAAGCCCTGGGAACGAGATTGGCGCTGTTTTGCTTATGTGCGCAAAACCCGTGCCTCAAAAACTCGCGTGTTTACATCAATAAAGATTTTCTAAGACATCTCCTTGGTAAAACTTACTAATAGCAAAACGATTCACTTTGCAAACCATTTGAATAATGCGCGGTTCTCGAAACCACGGCTATAAATTTCGATTTTTTGAACACGCACAGAAACAGCTTGAAAAGTTTAGCCTTAATATTTTTAATTTGCAATCCATTTCCATCCAAGCCATTCGCAACCCAAGTCGCTTGTTAACAGTTTCAGTGCTTTAATATAGCAATTGTTAATAAAAATGGACCATTATTTTTAGGTTGCCTACAACACAAATATATATTTTGGCTCTTCAAACATCTGTTAAACAGCTCATTTCTATGGATTCTGTCCGTCAGTAAGTGGTAAGGTAATGTTCAGTTGGCAGTTCAACACAGGTATGTCTTGCCGGCCCAACAAGCTAGCCGCGAAGGTGGCTAATAGGAGAATACTTCAGGCGAGTGTTTTTCAAGTTTTTAGTGTTTTAAAATGCGTCGCCGGTATACCATTATGGAGGGGGACATTGGGGTTTGCGGTATTGCGGTATTGGCCACTTTTTCATGCGGTATTTCGGTAATTTTAATTTTGAATTGCGTTATTGCGGTATTCTCCAAACCTGCGGGATGCGTTTTCTTTGCGTTTTGGTCGACGATATTCAGTATAAAAACGTATCCTTCACTTTTTTCCGACCATTTATAGCCGTTTCCGGTCGTTTCGGAAGCACCCTGAAACGGTCTTATTTTGTCACACATTTTAATCTACAATGTGACTGTTCTAACAACCTGTTTAAGCCGTGTCATTGTTTCCACGGTCCCACCGCTCGTTTTTGCCTCTATTTTTGCTCTCGCGTCAAGGAATCCACCAGCTATACAGGCTTACTATAAAATTGTGGTATTTTCCGATTTTTTTTGCGGTATTGCGGTATTTGTCGAATTTTTTTGCGGTAATGCGGTGTTCAGCAACCCCCAATGTCCCCCTCATTATGGCAAAGCGTAGATTGTTGAGTGTCACGTTTGTGAAATGGCAGGTAGCCAGTCAGAGCGCGCCTAATATAATGTCTACATTATAACACAACAAAATATTTAAAGTGCTACTATGATGAAATTCGCATGTTTTCTTTCGCAACCGTTTTAAAATATTAACAAGTACTCTACATGAGAAACAAAATGCCGTTTACTGTTTTCCAATATCTCTTTTCTTTCCAGAGATATTCAAGTTTTTAAAATATGCAAATTAGCAAAGTAGTGACGTCATACACTCAACCAAATTCTGATCAAATACTAAGAAAGTGATATCTCAGCCAATTTATATTGAAAGTCTCTGATTCTTTGCAGTAACACTCTGCTAGTTGTGTTTCACAATATGAACTTGAAAACTTGGTTACCATGACAACATACTAGGTCCCAGATCCCCCCAATGCTTAACGCCTTTCTGGCCAATTCTGGCATTCTCCGTTTATATTTGTAAATAATGCTTTACATGCGAGATCTAGCAAGCATATCAATGGATTTGGCAGACGTCTTGCCTGGGTTTAATTTTTCCGCACTGAAAAATTCTGAAATATTAAAAACAAATTGATGGGGACTGGAAAAGAGTGAGTTGCCATGGTAACATAATTTTATTACAGCTGTAGGTGTGTCACCTGAGGAACTATTAGTCTGCCAAGTTTCAGTGGTCTCTGCAGAAAAATGACCGAGATAACTTAATTTTTGTACTTGACAAAAAATTGGGTTGAGTAGATGATGTCATCAGTTCCCTAATTTGCATATTTTACGATTTTTTTAAGCTTAAATATCTCTGGAACTAAAATAGATATTTGAAAACGGTAAACGGCATTTTTAATCTTTCATTAAATACTCTTTGAAACACCTAAAATTGCAAGGGGTGAAAATTTGATCATAGTACCAATTTAAAATGGTATATTTTGGAATTAAACCACTGCTTTTTCAGCTGTCGAGAAAAGACAAAAGGTCTGGGTATTCAAAACACGAGAAAACAAGAGTTTTATCGTAAAAATACTTTTTCCATTTACAAAGAAAACATATGGTGTTGAATCGTTTCGCCACGGAATTTCGTTCATCCATTACACATCTTTCACATCTTAATGCCCAAATTGTATACCAGTCAACGATTCTGTGTGCAATCTGTCACATTTTGCAAACGTTCGCGAGGATTTTTCAATCCCAGAAAATTATAACGAAATTCCTCTTAGCTGGTGAATCGTTTTGTTTACATTTTATTCTGCAAAATAGTTAAGATAGAGAGGTTTATGAAAATATTTACTTTGACATTCTTCGAGCGTAATTAATTAATTACTTCAGTCCGTGTTTTTCAACACGCAAAACCGTTGAGATTCATACTGTTTAAAGGCAATAAAATGCCACATTATTATGTGTGAATTTTCACTGCCAATTGGAAAAAGCTGTATGCACGGAATCAACGAAAACATGACCTTACCCAGCTTAGCGACATGATAGTTTAATTTACTCCAAGATGTTTGCAAAATGAAAACTACCAGACAACAAGGAAAATACTTTTCATATTTTCCACTTCACAGCACTTTATTACTCGTATCAGCGGCAAACACAGAAAATAACGCATTAGCTACCACGTCTGTCGTTGCGAAATATAACTGAATGAAGATTTATCGGTTCGATTATCTTAATGGTAAAACAGTGCAGTCGATGCAACTAAAGTCACTACAAAAAAGTAAAATAAAAATTGAGCATAACTCAAGTAAGTCAAGTAAGTGAAGTACGTCGTTGCTTTGGTCGAGTGATGGGTCGGTGTTGATTTAAATTTACTCTCCCCGCGGGCTATGTAAGACCCGGGATGTGAGAAGACATTACTAACACCTATAGTTAATTGTTTGAAGGCGTACTCGTTGGTTTAATATTGTGATGAAATTTGATTGTTGTAGGCATGAGAACAGAGGCACTTGGAATATATGCGAGGAGCTATTCTCCATGAGGAGATCTCGAGAGGACAAAGGATAAATTGACTGTATCAATGAATTACTCATTTTAACATAAAGTGCATTTCCTGTGAAGCTGAAACTCACGAGTGTCAAGATACATTGTGCAGCCATGAACTGGCATTCGTGTCCGCCTGCTCTTTTTGGAGCACACAAATTTCGTGCGTCAAGAGTTATCCAAACACAAAAGCCAATTTAATAAGTGCACAGTTTTTATAAGGTGACTTTGAAGGTTCGGTTCTTGCTCGCTTATCAGGCCATTCCACTTAAGGAACGATCAAAGGATTCCGATAGAAATCGTTTTACCGCATTTCAAGTATTTTTTACCAATTAAACATCAATTTTTCACAAGAGATATACACAAATACGGCTAAAGCTAATTAAATGACCGTTCTTTCACGAGCCACGATTATAGTACAGGTAGGAATGAAACAAGAGAGTAAATACCGGGTTTTATAAACCGATAAAGATGCGTTAAATAAGTCTGAGGTGCGAAATTTTTTGCGCTTCTAAAGTAATCGCTTATCGGGACCCTCAGTGGATTAAAGCTCCGCTGAGAGAGGGAGGTCAAAAAGGCGAGTCTGTAATATCAGGACACGTCACTTTGCTGGAATGAGAAAATACATCTTGTATTTTCCATAGAAATTTCAAGAAAGAAAGACGAATTCGACTAACTACTTTAAAGTTTATGCGCGAAACGAGTATTGCAGCTAAGAATCTCACAACTATGTTTGGTATTTCTGAGTGTACCCAAGCGAAATACTGTAGATATAAACAGGTTTTTCACAGTACTGACCGGTGTTCGTCTTATACACGCCTTGTTGGCCATGATCGTCTTTGGAAAATCCGTCCAGTGAGCTCGCGATTTTGAGACCAGCATCACGTCGAACATTAACAGTCCTGGGATAAGCGGTGTTGATCAATAATGCCAGCAGTGAAACAAGAATGGCCCTGCATGGCAATAAAAGGGAAAAAATCTAAAATCCATCCATTACAACTATAAAAACATCCGTATGTAAGCATTACCTTGAGGTCATGTTTTAATACGGCCAACTGGCTCACTTTATCCGCGCTGGATTATTCGAGACGGTGCACGGAAAACGCCTGGGAAATTTTTATTAGAAAAATAACTCGCAGGTCACATTCTGCAATGTCTTCACGCAAAATACCGGAAATTCATGCAGTGCACCGATTGGCCAATTTATCCCGCGTGCATTTGATATCTCAACCATTAAATAAACGATTGTGTAAAGTAAAAATGTCACTTGTAAGAAGCTGCAAGATGTAGAAATACAGTAGCCATTCGAGGAAAAGTTAGACGTTCTACTGTGTGTTTTAATGTGGCGAAAGATGTGTTAGAAAGTAAAACATGTTCGATCTTTGTTTCTCACATTATCGCGTCTGGCAGACACAGAAGAAACCGGCAATCAGATTTATGCGGTGAATGTTTTAGTCGGCCGTCTCCCCGCCCTTACCCCCCGAAGGGCACTGGCGGGGGGTACAGTTAGGGCAAAATGTCGTCTGTGATAAGTGTTCCGGGGGGACGACCTCTGATTAAGTGTAGAGGGTCTGCTAGTCCTTTCTATACCTTTCCATAAAAACTTCAAGCAGCTGAAATTGTTATAAAAAGGCGTCTGAAAGATCAAAATATTCCAAGAGGCACTCGCTTCTCTAAACTCCTTAGTACACTCGGTCCCATGAAAGTTCACCGGTATTTCTTTAGTGCCGGTGCTCCTATCCCTATCCCAGGCACTCCCCAGCCTGCCCCTGATGGGTCCTGGCGCGGCACGGGTCCTCGAATTGATAACATTACTCCTGTAAACCTTCTGGGAATTGCTCTCTGGTTTAAATTACCATCTGTTCTAAATTAACCGCCTGCTCTGCAGGCCAGTTCGCAACTAAAAGAAAATCATTGATATTCACCTTGTGCCCGCTTTCACAACGTTTCACGCAACCATATGCAAAGCCGGGTCTCGGCCGTTGTTTGGTCTCGTCTAGCCTGTGTACAGCCGTCTCGCTCCCCTTCGCTTCAAACCTCGCCATATTTCTATTCACCGTTCTTCGCGCCTGGATCTATCCGTAGCTTAAATTTAACCCTCAAACCAAGCGTCTGATCAAATAAACTAAAGGATATTTTTTTTCATCATTACTATAAAGATGAATCGATTCGTTCATAAGACGAGCCCTTATGTACATTTCGTCTACCTTTGATAGATACTGAGCTGGTACCCATACCCCCGGTATGTGGAAGGGCCCATACCCCTTCCACATACCCACAGAAAGGACAGAAAGGGGCTTTGTCAGGGATTTTAACAGATGTTTGAACAGCCAAAATTTATATTTGTGGCGTAGGAAACCTAAAAATAATGGTCCATTTTTATTAACAATTGCTATATTAGAGCACTGAAACTGTTAACAAGCATCTTTGGCTGCGGATGGCTTGGATGGAAAAATGGATTGCAACTTGAAAAGTTAAGGCTAAACTTTTCAAGTTGTTTCCAAGCGTCGTCAAAAGTCAATATTTATAGCTTTAGTTTTATTTCTATCTGCAAATTAAGGACATGTCTTCATTTAGATGTTCAAAGATAATGTTTTTCATCGGTTCCCTAACACTAATTTCAGAACAGTTTAGACCAAAAATCTGCGAAATCCCCGTGACGTATTCCCTTTAATTTTTTACTTGAATGAATTGACCGTTCGGTGGGTCTGTTGAAGATACCGTATTTTCTCAATTAAACGCCCCCGGCGTTTATTTCAAAATTGGCCTTGTGAACCTGGCGTTTATTTGAAGCCAGCGTTTAATCGGGGCCCGGCGTTTATTTATGAGGTGCAATTGTCTGTCTTTTTTTAGATTGATTTGTTATCACCCTTCCTCCGAGACGTAAGGCAGTTTGTCAACGCGGAACGAGTTTTCCTTTCCTACCGCCCTGGCAAACTGTCCCTGAAACTTTTAAGATGATTATTAACAAAAACAACAGTATTATATACAGCACATGAATGTTGCAATCAGGATATGCGGCAAACAGAACGCAAAGAATATCGAAAACATAGGAGCAATTATGCGTTCAAAGTTTTAAGTTTCACATAAACGTTTATTAAGGTTGTCAAAATACCATAGCGTACCAGTATGTCGAAGTAGTACTATTTAATATGGGAAAAATCAACTTGTTGGTTCGAAGGTGAATAAACGCCGGGACCTCGATTAAACGCCGCCGGCGTTTATTTAAAAAACAACCATTTTTACCCGGCGTTTATACGAGGCCGGCGTTTAATTGAGAAAATACAGTAATCCCTTAATGACAGTTTCCCCCACCCCTTTGTATACTCCTACTCGTGAACTCTTTACCCTTTTATATACCTAGGGCCTGAAAAGGTAACCGCCCCCCGGGTACCCCCTTTCGGGCGGAGCCTCCCCGAATAGTCAACTACTGAGGGAATTCTCAGGGGGAAAGAAGGCCAAACCTTCCTTTTGTGAAGTGTTGAAATGTTTTATGTCAGTGAATAACTGATGTAAAGAAGTAGCTTGTAAGAAGCAGAAATGTTTCTCCTAAAGTTTAGACACATGATCTCAGCTCGATTTTCAGTAACAAGTATAGGATACCACTAATGAAACACAAGCATACCATGGCATTGTCAAGAGGTATTTGTGAACATTTGATCTTATAAGTAACCTGGAAGTGATAGCATTGCTTTCCTATTAGCACCACGACGCCCAAAGGCGTCAACGGGCACGTCTCCCTCTCATAAACTGTCGATGCCATTTTAATGACACTTTTTTTTTTACTATCATCGGACTGTTTTTCTACGAAAAGGAAAAGGAAGATTATACGTCACCACCCAGAATCGAACCCGGAACCTCTGGCATGCTAGCATCCCTTTTTAGCTCTCACCAATACACTACCACGTTGATCCGCCAAACCCCCGAACAATAACTGTTACATCTTGAACAGATCCATAGCCTAAGACAATAGCGTAGATCTAACTTAGATTTAAAAATCGCCTTATATTAGGCCTAATTTCATCTAATAATCGATGCACAGTTTCGACCTATTTGGTCTAAATTAGAACAGATATGGCATCTTCCATGCATTCCGAAAAGCTTGGTTACCAATGATGGCATCGACCGGCATCCCTGTCATTTCATCTGGGGTGGGGGGTGGGGGGGGGGGAGGTATTTCCTTATTTTAGTTTGCAGTATGTTCCGAATATTTACTCAGACAGTTTGTCAGTAGGCTTCTCACCAGAGATGTTATCAGACCTTATCACGCTGGAATCAAATTTACTGATGAAATCAAATTGATTGATTGAATCCTAAGCGAGGTAAAGAAATTTAAACAAGATGATCAAAAAATCCGAAGCAAAACTCGAAAACATGAGCCTCATTGGGGCAGCTGCCGTCGTTATATTTTTATCCTGGTGAATCATTTGTGAACCAAAGTTGTCCAAGGGATCTGATTAATCTGCAGGAATCTGCACGCATCCTTTCGTTTTGCTGGGGAATCATTTGCGGGCCCCAGCACCAATGCTGTCATCGGCCTCGGTTAAACTTTACACATGCAGATAGAGCAATGCAATGTTTTTACTGATAAGGATTAGTATTTCCTGAGTTAAAGAGACCGTGTTTCCGCCATATGTGTCCGTAAAGTACCAAGAGGATTGATGACTTGGGATATAGATGAAAGCTGTCAACTTCGCACTGCGAACTCTTTCTAAACTGCAGGGCAAGCTGTGAAGCTGTGTCGTGAAATAAAATTCCTCTCGGCAATTTCCAAAGCTACTTAAATCGAAATAATCTCAAAAAGAAAAACACCAAAGAAGAAACAATAAATTATACGTTACAAAGAAATGCTTTCACACAGATGGGAACCTCAAAATAATCGTTCAATAATGTGGAAAAACATCAAAGAGGTAAAAATAAATTAAAAACAAAGAACTCAGGACGAACTTCAGCTTTTCACTTTTAGGGTAAAATTTTTTAAGATCAGCAGCAGTCTTTTTAGAAGACGTAGCTCCCGGGAGGTCGGGATACTTACCTTACTGTAAACATACGGGGTATACGCTATATGGGTATGTACCGCTGGATGGGGTCCCATTTTTCCCTTCAGCTCAGGTCTGTGATGGGATTCCAGTTTTTGCCTTTTAGTCTGAGATGGAGTCGCTGAATGGGAAAAGTCTAAACTAGGTCGTTTTGAAATATGCGAAACGGATGTAGTAGTATTGTGGAGAAAATTAAAAAAGAAAAACATCCTTTTCAGTGCCGTTCTAAGATGGGGTATACAGTTTTTAAAACAGTTTAGTCTGAGATGGGGCCACAGAGGAGCACCCACACCCAACCTGGGCACAGACTTCTGCCAACGTCCGTCCATAAAGTAGGCTCGACTACCAGCCGCTGTTCGGGGAATGAGCCCGCGCTCCTCCCCGAAAAGACTTCACTTCTCTTCTTCTTTACTTCACTTCTTCTTGTCACTTCTCGGGGAGGAAAGACCGAACACGAGAGGACGGCGGAAATCGAGCCTATCCATAAAGAGACGCTAATGGTACTTGACAAGGGAACTCCCATTTGCTAAGAAGCGTGCAGCCAAGATTATTTTAGTTTTCAATACATTTTTAAGTCCCCCGGAAACATTTACAGACGAATGTATCTCATGCCCGAGCCCAGCTTGCCTTACACGAACTAGCCTGCGAACGCAGACGTATTTCCAGACGTATTTTCGTTTCATTTGTATTGCATGTCATGTATTACGACAACCATCATGGCGGGCATAATCGAGGCATAATGACGGCACAATGAAGATCAATGAAAAAGCTCACACCAAAGTATGCGCGCCGAAGTACACCAAAAGACACCCAACGGTGTCTAAAAACTTCTGGAAAGACCTCAAGTTATTCCCAAAAAGAACTCTTTACAATATACATGTTATAAAACGTTTTAAACTTCGCTACAGTTTATACTTTCCTTCGTTTTTTCGCCATCTCTAATTTTGTGAGCCCGAAATAAGCTAATTTTAGAATTTGACCGGAAAAGCTTAATTATTTGACATTTTATTTTAGGAATTTCAAATTGGATGACATGTTATTGATAGTGTTTACCTCGGTTTGCACAAACGCTGAAACCATTGGAAATTAATATTATGCTCTCACACAGTAACAACATCCGCTCAGAGTTGAAATGCGTACTGATGAGTGATGAAGCCGAGAAAGTGAGAACGGAAGGATATATTCGGAATAATCCTCTTTATAACTATGACAAGACGGAACCGTGGAATAGTACAAGTGGGTAATAAGATTATTATCGAATTATTTTCTCTTTCAAAAAGCTAGCTTTATGTGGCGTGATCGGATCAAACACTAATTCCCTCTCGCGCTAATTTCGTGGCTTCTTAATAACTTTACAAGAAATCTGGCTATTAATTTTTTAGGTATACTTCTTTATCTTTAGCTCGAAAGCCCCGGGGTACGGATACATCGATCCTGCTGGACGAGGCTGACTTTTGGCAGGATCCATAATCTCCTATTATGGATCCTGGTTGGTTTTTGGTGATTCAGGTCTGAGGAGGGAGGGGGGGGGGGGGGGGGGGGTCTCAGTTTCAGCCTGTTTTGGCGGGTTTTTCGCGGCAGGTTTTGTTTTGATAAAATGTCGTTTATACGCGATTTAAAATTTATAAGTACGTACTCGCTGCAGTGTGGGGTCACGCTTCTTAGATGACAGCTGCTATTTTGGCCATCAGGTAGCCTGGGATTACGCCTACTTATTTAGTGGGTATCCCGCGGGAGTCGTGAAGCCGCGTTCACGAACCACGGCTTCGCTGCTCGCGCGCGATACCCCAAACAAGTTTGCCTGCTGGTAGGCTAGTCGCCGTGAGGCAACCTTTTTTTCCGCTACGGTCGAAAAGCGTTAAATAACGTTACTAAATAATCTATAACCTTAGATGGTTCCAAGAAGAATGGGTATCTTTTAGGTTATCTAGCTTGAGGAGGCAGCGTGGCCGAGTGGTTAGAGCGCCGGACTGGAAATCCGGAGCTCACGGGTTCAAGTCCCATTCTGACCACAATCTGGATTTGTTCTCGGTTGTCCCGAGTTCAACTCCTCGGTCATGCTTGTAAATAGCCAACTGGTCTGCCTCCTGCCAGTTGGGATATTTAACCATGTTATATTTTTTATGTTCAGTCTTTGTTTCATACACACGGCCCCACAAGCTTCTAGCTTTAAACACAAACCGTGTATAAATAAAGTTGCTTTACGAATTACCATTTTTTTTCTGAGGTCGTAGGTCTCGGCGGCATAACTATCGAACACAATGTGTCGGGAGCTCCCTGCCCCCCACCCACCCCAGGCCCCACTGCGGGAGAGAACTTCGCATGCAATACACGATCATAATATACAGATTGATTGACAATATCATGATTCTTTCTTGAACGAAAACCCCATTTAAGTCTCTGTAAATTGATTCTTTGCTACAAGTACCATCATAAAAAGGCACTTACCTTAAACTCGACTAACTCTTCACCACCGACCTTGATCAATGAGCGAGGTAAGACTGTTCAAGCCCTTTACAGCCTCTCTGTATTATTTAAAAGAAAATACATTTTATCAGTGAACTTGTAAGCGTAAACCAAAGACGTTTTTGCTCAATTTTTTTTCTTTGGATACTTGAAATGACTTATTTAAATAAAATTACTTAATGCTGTTACATAATCTCTCTAATTCTTTTTCTTTTATAAAAGATAAAAACTCGTCGAACTCGAATGGCACTGAATCATATCGGCCATTATACAGAAGGTCATGGCGGCTTGCTTTGTTTATCATTGAGATGATCTGGTTATCTGGAGTCGTTGCTTATCTGTTCAAAACACTCAGATAAGCCAAACTGCAATGACAGATAAACCCATAACAAGTATCACAAATATCACTGACCTGGATCAGTGAAAAAAAGTATACTCTAAAAATACATACACCTTAATTATTCGATGGTTCAGCATATAATACGCGCGGATATTTTGCGAGTTGCGTAGTATTTTTCAGAGCCCAAGGGGCGAGGAAAAATACTATTATTATTCCACTAATAAAATAAAGTTTGGTTCGGCCATTTTGTCTCTTCGCTTTCAGTCCGTATTTTTGCCCTGTTCTACAGTGTAATAACGTGGCATATTTTGAGCGTTCTTTTGCCCTAATATGGTAAAATGGCGCAATAGTAGAATAATAAACGTCGTTATTATTTATATCCGGGTGGCAGGAAAAATACCTCGATCTCGTTTCTGTGCCGTTTTCGACAAGTAAAGGAACTTCAGATCTTGTGTAAAGCTCCTAATTACGTAAAAGGTTCGATTGTTTCAAACCGAAATATTAGGGGATTTTGATTTTATTTTGCAAATTTTGTTTTCTTTTTGGTGTTTACCTGCATGCCGAATGTCTGACGAAAGGATCGGTGGCTTGTTATCTATTCAGTATGTCTGTTAGAAAGCACTTTCGTATCACTGCCTTCCTCCAAGGGTAGATACCGGGATAAAGTAATGAGATCTGGGAACTATTGGGGTGGAATTCAAGCGGACATCCAAAGTTAAGCCTGATCAAGCGTTGTTTGAAGATCTAAGAATGGGAGATAAAGAGGCAAGAAGAAAGGCAAGGGAAACAGAAAAAGCGATTGCCCTTGCAAGCAAGATAGTCAAAGACAAGGGCCGATTTTCAATTTACCTTATTATAGGAAATTAACAAGAAGATTAACGAAATAAAAGTTACTTGACGTTTCGACGACTTCATGCCGTCATCATCGAAAGTGAAATGTCAAAAAATTAACATTAGATATATAATCAAAAATAGAAGTGTGAAAAAGAAATACATAATTACATAAAGCATGACAAGCGCGTATTAAACAAAAAGTTTGTTTTAATACGCGCTTATCGTGCTTAATGTAACGATGGTTATGTCCAAGAGGATAGCTCACTTTTTCTTCTTTGTTGTGCAAAATGTTAATCGTCTTTCTGTCTTTCCATTTTGAGCTATTAAACCTCGAGTTCTGTTGTTGGACGTTGTTTATATTTTGTCTTGTGAAAAGCGCAGGTTACTAGAGAAATTATTGCGTAAATATATTCCACACTGAAATTCGCCTTTTAATATAAAAGTTCATGTAAATGTAACTTTTCCCGGGAACTTTTAGAAAATTCGCGTTAATTTTATAACGCGTAGATTTTGTTCGCGTTGTTAAGATGCTTTGTTATCTTCCTACAATAAGGTAGGTTCTATTCATGGAGACTAACAAAATAGCGTCACGTTCTGGTATAAAAGGGATGCGATCGATTGGTCAACAATTCTGCCAGGATAAACAAGACCACGCAAGAACTACTTACACCGGGATTTGTTGCTAAGGAAGCACTTATGGAAGGAATTGATGTTAATACTAGTCGATTGGGAGAAATTTTTCCAATGACATAAAAACGCTCACCTTTCTTTGCAGAAAGTTCACAAAATTAAGTTCGCCGAAGTTCGCCAATATTTCGATTCTGCCGCCATCTTTGTCCCAATGGTCAGCTGACTTAGCTGAGTAGTTTCTAATCTCCTTCCGTCCGACCTTCCGTCCGTTTTCCGACCGCAACTCGTCACCAGGGCAAACCGCAAGGTTTCTGAAAACACTGCTGGGAGTCTTAGTGCATAAAAATATTCATTCGCTTTTTTTTAATCCAGCCTTGCCTTAAAATTTAATAAAGCCTAGCCAAGTATTTGCTTTTTGTAGGGTTTGGTTGAGCAGTGTTGAATAATGTCTGTAATTCATGTAAATTCTGATGACAACCGGAAGTACAACCCAGCTGAAACAGAAGCCGGTTACTTCCATATATGGAATTGCCTTTGCATACATTATCATGTGATCACTCGTAAACATGGCTGAAACAGCGGAAGAGTGTCCTACTTCGTCCGAAAATGAGGTACATTTGTCAATCTTTTCCTTTCATAATGACTTATTGCTACCGATTTATGTTTAAAGCGTGGGGTTAAGTCTTAAACGTGCCCAATTGTTGTTTCTTGGCAGCGAGCGTTTGTTTGCAGTGCGAATTTACATGAAAAATTCATCACGGTGAAAACGCTGCGCACCGCGCGGCAAATGTACGATTTGCGGCGGGTTTTGTTGTGCTGTGTAAACTAAACGAAAGCCGTGATATAGTGTATTGCCATCTTGTTATAGTCAATAATGTTTAAAATAAGTCTCCATGTTATTTCATGTCTTGAAACTTTTTGTTTTAAAAGCTTTGTTTTCTTGTTCCAAGTGGTAATTTACTAGGCTCAACAAAGTGTATTGGGCTTGTCAGTTTACGCACAGAAATTAGCATTATAAAATTAAAAGTTTAGTCTACAAATAGCTTGTTGGCTAGAAAGTGGTTTATTTCTTAAGGAGAGCTTAAATTTAATTTTACGGCAGACAAAAATATAATGCATTTAAGCCTGCATGTTTCAAGTCGCATTCGCTGTCGGGTGTATGCCAGGCTAATTATACTTCTTTGGTTTGTACTTTCTGTCCTATTGTTCGGCGAAGCGTCGTTGCTGAACGCTTTGTTAATGGTAAATTGTGTCTTGTTTTAATAATGTTTATCACAGACCTTGCTTTTCACATCTTTATTTATACTTTTTCACTTGTGTCAAGACACGTTTTCGCTCAGTAAACACAAATCGAACAGTTAATCAAATATTGTCAATTTCATACTTTGTTAGTGTATAAATATCAGTGACTCTCAAGCATAAAAAGCTCATAAATTGATTGATTGTAAGTCACAGATAAGGGAAAGCTTTGGAAATTAGCTTTCTAAAAACGCAGTGCCGCATCTTCGTAAACCATGTGCGACAAAATACGTGTTAATCGTCTTTGAAATATTTATTACAAATTATTACTTTTAATGAAATCTAAACGTTAAAAAGAATATCAAAAATTAAAGATACGTGGTGGTAAAATCTTGATACCCATAAAAATAAGCCCTCAGTCCATATTTTAGACCGAATTTAAATGCAATCAATATTTAGTTAAACATTCACATTGACGTATTTACTATCGGTATGTTGAGAATTCTTAGTAAATTTGCATTACTGCCATTGAGAATTATACATGTAACACTATTGATTGCCTCTTGTACTCAAATTACAAAAGTATCGAAGTATATGCTGAACTTCTTGTATACCATTCCTGTAAACATCACAATTCCTTATGGTTCTGTTTATAACTGAAAATATGTTTGCTGCATTTTTTTGTCAACAGGTAATATTTTTTTAGGTGACATTTTTGTTGACATTTTCCTTTGCTCTTATGACATGGTTCAGTGATTACAGACAGTATTTTTATCAACACGTCAAATTTTCATTTGAAAAACAAATTCTAGAAAATGAACTAACTACAAAGTTCTTTTGTTTTGTAAACAATGTGTACTTTTAAAGCTGTTGTACCCAATGGAAAAATATTTTAAATTATAGTGACGTTATGAACTTGCTAATATTAATTTTTAAGGGGGGTCCTTCTTAACTACAGATCTAGAGCAGTTGCTAGGGAATTCCTGAAGACCAGTTTTAGTGGCAAGCCATTTTGAATCGTTTTGTAACGCTGAATGGTAAATTTTGTGGGGCAGGAAATACCTGCTTGAAATATTGACAATGCGCCTGCATAACTAGTGCCAGTCCTAAACCGCGCGTTAGAATTTAAAATCCCTAAAACTTGGAGGAAAAAAGGAAGAGTTCTGAATTTTTTAAAGAATCGGAGATAACATAGCCTTCTTTATAATCCTACGTATGGGATTACCGTTTACAAGAAAGAAAAAAGCGCTACTGAAGAAAGTCTGAAAATACGGGTGTTTATTATGTCATAACTTTTACAATAATGCAAATTTTGTAAAACCCATACGAAGCATTAAGCATGTGGACATTCTTTATCTATTGGCACTGATTTTAACTTTCAGTTTCATATGCCCTTTCAGTTTTAGGGTTTTTTCTATTCTGGCCACGCCACTTGTCAAATATGGCCGTTATTTGAAACTCTTGAAGGACTCTTCAATTGAACAAAGTTGCGAAAAAAGCTTATCCGTAGCAGGTCAAGTTTCCAAAATATGGCGGTTAGATACCTTCCTTAGCAACAACTTAGTAGTTAAGAAGGACCCCCCTTAAGTATATGTCATTGAATAAAACTGGATTTAGGTCCTTGAAAGTCCTTGTTAAGTCACTGAATTTTGTTGCAAAAAAGCTTACCAATCCTTAATACATGTACTGCATTTAACAGATTTCACTTGATAATTAACATTTAACTTGAGGGTAAAAAGGTATTGAACTGATCTTCAAAATCTTTAAAAGTTACTATGGCATATTAAATTCTTGTAATACATTCAAGTGTCATGTGGTCTAACTAATACATTTACCATGGAGATACCCTATTGATTCCAGACCAAAACTTTCGGATTTCTATACCCTATCACAGACTAAACTGCTCGAAAACTGTACCTTTTACAGTGGCACATACCCATATACCGTAAAATTCCGGTTATAAGCCCCAGGCTTATACAACTTCGTAAGGGGTTTTGGGTGGGCTTATAAGCAGAGGGGCTTATATCCGGGGGAGCTTATAAGCGGAATAAAAAAAAAACGTTTCGAAACCAGCCACTGCAGTGTTGATCGAAATACGTTTTCAAGTTAAAAAGTCATAATGAAGCAACATTTAGCCCTGTTCAGTACTGTCATCCAGCAGAGGGGGGCTTATATCCGGGGGGGCTTATAACTGGATGTATTTTATTGTTTCCAGGTAGATGGGGCTATAACCGGGGGAGCTTATAAGCGGGGGTGGCTTATAACCGGAATTTTATGGTAGCCTACTGTAAATGATTGCTACAGGCATAGCAACCTGAGAAAGTGTTGGGAGTAATCTGCAATGGACCAGCATCCCATGCAGGGGGAGTAGCAATATATTACTTGCAAAAAGTTTCGGACGATTGTACAGTGGATTCAGGTTGAGCATTTAACAGCCTCAGTTGTCGCGTTCGTTGTCACGGTTGAATTGATTGCCTCGCGAGGCAAAATGACAGATGTTGCTAGGCAGGAATGACGATGTCCTGTCTGGGAAAAAGCACGTTGTGGTTTTCCTAGGTAGAACGTTGGCATTCCCACCTAGCAACGTCATTTTGCCTCGCAACGCAAATCAATTCAACCGTTACAACGAATGCAACAACTGAGACTGTGAAGCACTCAACCTGAATCCGCTGTAACTTCTGGCAAAAAAGGTGTCTGAAAATAAAGCCGGCACCATGCCATGCATTCAAGGGCAATATGCATTATAAGGCTAGCACCCAGACTAGACTTTGCTAGTTCTTTTTATCAATGGAAAGGAATTTTTTTTCCTTTTTGGAGCAAACTCTAGTTGAGACACTGCTTGAGATAATGTAATGGCTTGATAGAATTTGCATTATTTCCACACTGGTATATCTGTAGAACCTTGAGTGTGCAGTCATTTTCACAAAATTTACTTTAGCTATGTTTTCGCTTTAGCTATGTTTTCACAAAGTGCTCAATATTTTTGTCTGAAATGAGATAAAAAGTGTCCAAAAATTAAATATCCTTATTCAGATATTTTAACGTCCGAACTTTTTTGCGAGTTACTCCTAGTCACTTCATGCTACAGACAGTACCAGGATAAGCTCTGGCCATGTGATCCACGTTGGTCTGAGTGCAGGTTACACTTTCACCCTATTCAGTTTGTGATTGTTCTTATATTTTCAGACGTCAGGCTTGTCAGGTTCCATTGAGTCTATAGACTTGTCCTGTATCCATGTAAGTACTGCGTAACTTTAATTGTTATATATACATCCTTGTAAGAGGAAAATAATTAGTGTTTATTAGCTTGATCTTTTTGTTTCAGATTATCTTTGATAATGAGACAAAGGAAAAGAAAAACATTCGAAACTAAACCATGCCCAGAATCTAAGCACAAAAGAAAACAAAACCATCTACACAAACTTATTCCTTGTAATGAACTTTCTAGTTAGTATAAATATCATATAATTTTAATATCTTTAATGTAAATTATTACATTGTCAGTAGTGTTAAGATCGTATGTTACCGGTAATTAGTGCGAGTGTTGTACTGTTTGTAGTCTTAGTTTTGTATCGTATGCAATGTAACGTGTAGAACATTTTGGAATAGAAAAAAATGTAAAAATAGAAAAATCTACGCAAACTTTCCTACCAGTGTAAATTATGTTTAAAATTGAGAAAAACAAATGTATTCTATCCAAGCTTGTCTTAGGAAAAGTTTCTAAAGGAATGCTGTCATGTTTAGTTTGCCAATGCTGTTAATACTTTTGCTCAGTAATGCACATGTAGTTGTACTTCTGGTGTGCATGACACTTATTTAACTTGAATTTATTATTTGTATGCTGTTGTTTACAATTTGGTATGTTCCTTTGTTTTATATAATTTTCATTATTTATCATCTACACCAGAACAAAGGAAAATACCAAATTGTACCAAAGGTATTTAAAAACTTGAACCACAACATACATTTGAATGCATCAAGTGCTATCCAGTCCTTTGATATTATTTACAACGTACTGTAAACTTAAAAAACAATTGTTGTTAATTTGTTGTTTCAGTGGGGATACTTAAACTATACACTCTTAAATGATCCAAAGAAAATAAAGGTAAGTAGAGTACAAGATTATAGTCTGTGTTACTAGCGCAGCTCAAATTATAAATCAGGGTTCTCATTAGAAGGTGGGACCTGGGTACCAGAACCAGGATACCCAGGCAAGTGTCAGTACCTGCTTACTTTCAAACTGAAGGTAAAATAATAACTTCACTTCAAGCGTTCTTTTCTGCCCACCTACATGTACTCTCCTATGGGTACCCTCCTACTTCAAGACTTAATGAAACTCGTGATAAATTCTATCAAATATATAGCACAGACTTAAACTTCCCCAGCTCCTTCCATTCTCCCATTCTCCCCCTTCCTTCCTTCCTTCCTTCCTTCCTTCCTTCCTTCCTTCCTTCCTTCCTTCCTTCCTTCCTTCCTTCCTTCCTTCCTTCCTTCCTTCCTTCCTTCCTTCCTTCCTTCCTTCCTTCCTTCCTTCCTTCCTTCCTTCCTTCCTTCCTTCCTTCCTTCCTTCCTTCCTTCCTTCCTTCCTTCCTTCCTTCCTTCCTTCCTTCCTTCCTTCCTTCCTTCCTTCCTTCCTTCCTTCCTTCCTTCCTTCCTTCCTTCCTTCCTTCCTTCCTTCCTTCCTTCCTTCCTTCCTTCCTTCCTTCCTTCCTTCCTTCCTTCCTTCCTTCCTTCCTTCCTTCCTTCCTTCCTTCCTTCCTTCCTTCCTTCCTTCCTTCCTTCCTTCCTTCCTTCCTTCCTTCCTTCCTTCCTTCCTTCCTTCCTTCCTTCCTTCCTTCCTTCCTTCCTTCCTTCCTTCCTTCCTTCCTTCCTTCCTTCCTTCCTTCCTTCCTTCCTTCCTTCCTTCCTTCCTTCCTTCCTTCCTTCCTTCCTTCCTTCCTTCCTTCCTTCCTTCCTTCCTTCCTTCCTTCCTTCCTTCCTTCCTTCCTTCCTTCCTTCCTTCCTTCCTTCCTTCCTTCCTTCCTTCCTTCCTTCCTTCCTTCCTTCCTTCCTTCCTTCCTTCCTTCCTTCCTTCCTTCCTTCCTTCCTTCCTTCCTTCCTTCCTTCCTTCCTTCCTTCCTTCCTTCCTTCCTTCCTTCCTTCCTTCCACCCTCTCTTACTCCCCCTTAAATAAATCAATCAAAATAAATAAATCAACTATGTTTAATGAGGGTAGCACATAACAGTCTCGCGACTGACAAACCTGTGGCCCTCGAATTCCCGATCGAATTGGAATTTGGAAGTGTTGGTTTTTGTGGAGGGAGGAAAACCGGAGAACAGGAGAACCCGGAGAAAAACCCTCGGAGCAGGGACGAGAACCAACAACAAACTCAACCCACATATGACGCCGGGTCCGGGAATCAAACCCAGGCCACATTGGTGGGAAGCGAGCGCTCTCACCACTGCGCCATCCCTGCTCCCCTTTCTTCCCTCCCTTGCTTCCCTCCCTTGCTCAGCCCGTCACTCTATCTCTTACTCCTTCCTACCCTCATCTCTCCCTCTGTCCTTCCCTCCTCCCTCCTCTCCCTTTTTCCTCCCCTCTTTCTCCCTCTCTCCCTCCTTCCCTCCTTCCCTATGTCCTTCCCTCCCTCCACCCTTCCCTCCCCCTCCCTCCCTTATTCCCTTATTCAGGGAAATAATTATGGTGTTTGCATATGTACATGACTTTGTATGGTTTCAGAAAATATCCATACCCACCCCATGGAAGATTATTTGGAAATTCCAAAGTGAGGCCAGGGATGAGTTTCAAATTCAAAGTTTTTAAAGCAAAGTATGAAGCTAACTGGAATTTCCAGGGGGGAGGGGGGGGGGGGGGGGGTTAGACCAAAAAGTCATGTATGGGAGGGCTATGGATTTTTTTTTCTGGAATGACACAGTCACTAGTAAATACATGTGCATCTGGGGCCTCAGTAAACAACTGATAATATTCTATTACCAATTTCTTAACTTTATTTTGCTAGGATAATGTTTGGCAAACATATTGGGTTGACTTGTGCGGGTCAACACTCAGACTCTACAAGGTAAGATAATTAGCTGGAATACTTTGATTCTTGTCTTGTTTGTACTTCCGTAAACCTTATGAATTTTACTCAGACAAACTACTGTTACTTGCTCTTTCAACAGGATTTATCTTTACCCAAAAATTCAGCCGATCATCTTCCCCCTTCAAGTCTCGTTGGACCAACAAATGAGGTACATGTATGATCTTCACAAACCTCATGTTAGTTGACACTTGACATTAGCCAAACAGCCCCCCCCCCCCCCCCCCCCCTCCCCTCTCTGCTGCAAGCACACAAATGAGATAAATAGTCACCTTGTTTAAAACAGGCACTTCGCATTATAAGCACTGGGACATTGCATAAGTAAAAACCTTTTGTTAGTGGCACTGTTTGTAAGCAGCCAAAGACACCTCTCACAAGTTAACAATGACCCTAGGCAGGCCATAATTATAATACAATTCATGCACTTGCTTCATGTTTGCACCTCCTACAAAGAGTGTACATCCCATCTGTGAGCACTTCTTGTTAGCAGACATGCACCTGCTATAAACTGATACACGTACGTGTACGTCTCAAAAAACATACACCTGCATGCTTAGAGTGCTCCATTTGGATGTCGGTCGTTTAGCCTACAAGATGATTCACCTACAAGTTGATTCGCCCACATTTTCATGCTTTTGGAACGAGGAATATACATTGTGTTTAGCGTGTTTGGGCTCTCACGTTTTAAGAACGAAGAATATACATTATGTTTAAACTTCAGGGTAGGTTAAACATCTCAAGACAGATAGTGTAGGTGATCAACTTAAGTGTAGGCGAATCAACTTGTAGGCGAAACATCTTGCAGGCGAAACGACCGGATACCCTCCATTTAACATGATCCCAAGGGTATTCGTTTATACATGTACAGTGCATTAACAGCTTTGGTTTTACTGAAATTATAATGACAAAAATACAATGCATGTACGCGTAGTTTACTTTTTTAATTCTCAAATTAAGTACAGTAACCTTAACACTGCAAAATTAGAGAAAAATTTTGCATGATTGTACTATATGCCACTGAGAAGGTGTATCTGATTTTAGAATGAAAAGAAAGAAGCCTTTATCATCTTGAAAAAGGGCACAGAAGTTACCATTGTGGAACCTGGATATGAGGTGAGACTACAAGTTTAATTTATATAGAAAAGTTAATTATTTGTATTTAGTAAACAGCAAATTCTGTGTCTGAGTTCATGGATGTATGTGATCTTAAGATGTGTTCACATTGGGCCTAATTAAGATTGAGTGATAATTGAATTATATGCTTGGTAGGGAACTCACATACGTTCTAATTGCAGTCCCTGATTGTAATTGGATTATAATTATCGCAAACAATCTCAAGGGGAGGAATCACTCTACAATTGAACAGGAACGTAAAAATCACAATACAATACAAATAGATTTAACTAATGAAGTGAGGACACTTACAAGAAGTCCATAAGGCGAGGAATAACTAGCTTAGTCGTTCAAATCGCTCACAGCATGCGAAACACAAACATGGCCAACTCGTCAGCGGGTTTACTAGAGAGAAGTCCTGGTACCGGGTTGACGAGCAGATAACTCTGCAGGGAATGTTTGACAGAAGTGATTATCGAAGCAGTTACATGTATGAACAAAATTGCAAAATTTGGTAGCACAATCTGAAGTGAAAAGGCAGGATAATAATTGTTTTATTATTCAACAAATTGTCAACAAAATGGATTTTGCAGCAAGAAAAACTGTGATTGTGTAGCAGTAATGCAAGATTTCATACTACTCTTGGCAACCTACATTTATCGCAGGATATCTGTTATGTGCGGATGAGGGATAACAATGACTTTCTGACCATACATGTATATGGGCATCATGAATCTGTTGAATAATAATACTAACAGTATTATGAGGCCCTGCCAGGGTAAATTCCGACAAGCGACATGCATGGGCCAAAAAGTAGCGACAGCACTCAAACGAAATAGCGACAAATGACTGACGAAGCCAAATGTATGTCGCTAAATTTCCGACAGCGTTGTGTAGCCTTAACAAAACGCCAACACGAGACATTTTAAAATTCCGCCAAGCGACCTGGGACACCCCCCTGGCAGGGCCTCTATTATGCATAGCATTAGAACATCATTTGGGACAAACTACAGTCATGTAAGATAAGAAATAGACAAATGAAGGTGCACAAGAAGAGCACATCTCAGTGCCTTGTTAAAATTGACAAATATGAAAAAAATAATATATAATTGCGTAAAAAATGAAGTGATCTTTGCTGCAAACAGGATGCGACTCGAAACATAATTGTGTGGTTCCAGGAAATGTCCATATTCCCCCCTGGGGGTGGGGGGATCTCAAATGCAAAAACTTTTAAGGTACATGTACAGTAATGTATGAAGCTTGGAATTTCCAGAGGGGTTGGGGGGGTCTTAGGAAAAATCCCCTCCGTGGGGGAGGTATGGATGACTTCTGGAACCACACATTGAACAACATTGAATGGAGTAAGATGGCTTCAATTATACAGTTTCTATCCGTTGAATTTTAGTGTGAACGTGACTTTAGATTCTGTCTACTCTCATATTATTTACAGACAGTATGTTAATATTTGAATTACATTCCTTGTCCATCTTTTTGTCCTTTTAGCCATACAAGTCTCGTAAGGGAAAATTAAGTGTGAACAGGAAACATGTGTTCAGACTTTCCTTTGCCAGCCGAGGAACAAACTCACCATCATATCTTTTTCAAGCTCCTACCAAAGGCAGCATGTATCGATGGTATGTTTTTGAATGTTGTAGCAGGGCTGGGTGTGAAACTGCTTCTTGAAAGCATAACTTTCCATTATTTTAATGTTACAACTGAGAGAATTAAATGACCTAACATGGAACCAACATTTACCAATTTTGTATAAGAGGGGATCACAAACAAGTGGTAGGGGACATGGGGGTCTGAACCTCCCGCCTCCCGTATCTTTTTCTCCCACCTCCCACCCCTTTCTATAGCCATTCTCTCCTCTTTGTCTCATATCTATTCCGAAATATAATGAAATGTTGCGAAATTTTACTTGTTTTGTCCCAGTTCCTGCCCCTTTAAGAATCCCGCTTCCTGCGCCCTCTTCTCCCGCTTCACGCACCTTTTCTCTTGTGCTCCTGCCCCCCTGTCTCCCTCCACAAACAAGTTGTTTACTCTTCAAAATGTTATTCAATACAAAAAGATGGGATGTCTTAGCTTTCCTGCATTATTTTGATTGCCATTGCAAGTTTTGGGTAATGTAGCAATAATAATAAATTAAAGTAATAAATGAGTTCTGTCAGGTAACCTCATACATAACTTTGATGTTACCCATTCAAAGATAATAATAATAATAATATTTAATATTTATATTGCACATTTTCTATAAAATAATCAAATGCACATCTGGGTGATCTGGGTGAAGAGAGGTTCTATGAGTCAGAGTATAATGTCTTTACTAAGAACACAGCACAGGAACACACTGGCCTGACGTAAACCTGACTACATGTGCCCAGACTCTGTCACTAACAATGAGACGCCATTAAGGTCAATGTGGTGCTCCAGAACTCTCCTCTTCCCTCATCAAAGAGGGTGTTTTTGGTTTGAACCCCTTACCACCCCCACCCATCAGGAAATTTCAGTTAAGTTTTATTCTTTTCTCTAAATTTGTTGAGACTCCTGCCCTTTCCATCAGAATTTCGAGTGATCTTCTGTGGGGTGGGCAGGGCTGTCATAAAATTTTGAAGCAGCCATTTCATTGAAGTTATCACCTGTAGCATTTCCCTCTGTATGCAAGTGTAATATAACACCAATCGATGTCTTCACCTGAAACATCAAGTTAACTCACAGCTGTAACAGGTGTTATGGGTTACGGCCCTTAATGACAACCCTGATGGGTATAAATATTTTTTTTGGATCCACACATTGCACAACCTAAATGTTACATGTACTTTGTACATTTTACAGCTCAAAATGAATTTGATGTCTCTTTTTCTTCAGGATTAGTAAAATTGAAGAGGGTGTTGACATAGCTGACAAACCACAGGTACATAAATATATATTTGAGCTGACAACACTGACAAAGTGGACCTGTGCCTTTATGTAAAACTACCAAACTGAATTGGTAACACTGCCGTACAGTTTGACAAACAGGGCTCTCCAGTTGATATTTTTCCAGACAGTGAAAATCAGAAACAGCAGGGCTTTTTGTTCCTAAGAGGATGTGGGGCTGTGCTTTCTAAGAAATTTTGAGGAATTGGTGCTTTCTCGTTCTAAGAGGCAATACCAGCTTTTGTTATATTTAGTTACTTTGGTGGCAACTTTCTACCTCAAAAATGGATGTTTTAAATAAAGAAAACATGTGTGAGAAATAAGTGGGTGAGAGCATAAGATTGCATCCATTTGATCCTCCCATCTCATTAGTGTAATCTCCATGCACATTGTTAAAATGTTGATGTATTTTTTTTATATATATTCTCTCTTTTAAATCCACGTGGATGGACAACTGCTTATAACAGAATGAATCTGCAACAGGTAAATTTTGAAGATGCAGACAAAAGTTCATTGCATCAATTAGTGCATTGTTCATTTTGAGGATGTACATGCATCACATTAATAATTTATTCTATTAATATTTATGCATGTCTTGAAGTTCGCATCTCCGAACTCCATTTCACAGTTGTACCCTTGATCTACTAATTGGCAACAAAAGTAAAACTGTCATTGTTAATATTTCCCCTTGAAAAAAATTGTGAATGTTCTGCATAATAGATTTCACTTGGCTGATCAGCTGTTAGGATACAAAATGTAACATGGTGATAAATAAAGAAAGATGGTAAATTTTAAGCTTGGTAGTGAAAGATGAAATATTCATCATTTCACTTGCTCACCACGAGTTCTCAGTGAGTGCCTGGCCAGTGTTTGGGAGGTCATGGGCTCTATTCCCGTTAGGGACTCAGCTAGATTTTTCTTCGTCCCACGCTCGTGGCATGATAAATATTTCATTCTTCAAAATGTAACATGCATGCAATTTGACATACACCATGAGACACTTTCACCCAATCAAGCTCGAAAATTTAAAAGGTACAGTGTGAGTGTAACAAAATACTTGATACTGACCAAGTTGGATGGTCTTGATTAAAAAGAAAAGCTAGCAAGTATATTACTATCCAGCACTTTTACTCAGTGCATATCTGGCTACAGTCAAACCTTTCTACACACACACCAAAAGTCCAGATTTGAGTGTCTGTATTATTAAGATGTCTCTGTTATAGAGGTAGAGATAATATGAACTCTAGTCTCTTGTGCACAGAGTAAACATAGAGGTGTCAGTTTTGTGTGGGGAGATTTGACTGTTATTTTATTTTCTCCCTCTGTTGAGTTAAAAATGTGCTCATTTGCTGTGCTTTGCTTTCTGTTGGAACAAACTTCTGTTGCATTGTGCCTTTCATATTAATATTTCCAACCTAAATGTTGACCAGCATTTCAATCAGTTATCATTTTAATACCACTTATTTTAATTGCTATAAAGAGTCTCTCAAATTCTAGAAATTGCAGGTAGAGGTCCTTTGTTTAAGTTTAAACAAAATAATTGTAATAATCAGCATTTCCAATTTTAATGACAACATGAATTACAGAATTATTATTGTTAATAAATTACCTTTTTACATAATCCAGCAATTTCTAGGACTCCTATTTAAACAGATCAGTAATCAGTATTTATTAATTTAAATTTAATGCTTTGATTGTTCATTTCTGTTTATAGTTGTTTCGGCTTTAACTTCAGCGCTAACATATTTGAAGAGCTTTTCATTTAGTAAGTTGATTTAATTTGCAGAGGGCAAACAATTTGACTGGTAGCTCATACCTTTGGCAGATTGGTACTAACCTCACTGAGTAATGCTGTTTGTTTAAAAGAGCTGTTTATTTTCACGTTCTCGTTAAACTCTTGTTAACAACCTTAGAAGATAACATTTCAATATCAACATGACAGAACTGTTAATAAGTTAAGTGTTCTCTTCAGCTGGCTGCGCAGTTTATCTTGGCATGGCTCCCAACGTATATTAAGTATATTTCTGAAACTGTCGTTAGAAAGGTTTAAATACTTCAGTGTGAAAATAATATGCACCATAAATGGAAATTAGTCATAATTTGGGAAAATGCAGACATAGTCGCCTAAGGGTACATGTAAGTGAAGTGAACTTACACCTATGAGCAAGAAGCTACACTTGACAATTTAGTGATGTCATGTGATGTATTTGAAATGTTATCTGCTAAGGTTGAGTTTTATAAAAAAAATCTTATAAAAGGTTTTGCTCGCAGATTCAAACTTTGAAGCTTAACAAAAAAATTGCACCTTAACCTCCTAAATCAGTACTAAACAGACTTAACATGAATCTCTTTTATTAACATCCTGATTACATGTTACTGTGGCATGCAAACTGGCATTACAGTTACTTATAAAAATAATAAAACTAATAAACTAATGTGAGTGTTACTAACTGAGCACATGCGAAGCACATTAACATGCAACACAGTAAAACAATTTTATCTTTTAGAGTGATTTTCATTTGAGTGTCGAAAATAATTCACATTTGCTTTGGTTTTGTATTGCTACGCTTAGAGGTTTAAAAAACTTGCAACACTCTTTCGACCAATCAGAAGTAAGACTGAAACCAATCGTGACTCACACACACCTGTTTTCCCGCGCTTCACACTGGCTGCATGTATTTACTTCGAGTTTTGATTGGTTCACTGGATTGTCTGTACCTCTTGTGATTGGCCAGAGTGTTGACTTTGGTTTTGGTGAAGTTTTACGACACTCAATTGAAAATAGCTCTATTGTTCAACAAAGTATGAGAGTTTTCCCTGTCACGTTATATTTTCAGACAAAAGGTTAAAAGAAGCCAAGCTGCTTTCTATGGAGCAACGAAGATTTCATATTGCTCCGGAAATGTAAGTTATTAATATTCAGGCAGAGAGAGAATTTTATTGTTAGAGTTTAATCATTATAAAAGACCTCTTTATTATTCTATTTATTGTGGGAGGCCTGGTGGCCTAATGGTTAGTGCGCTGGACTCCGGAATGGGCGGTCCGGGTCCGAGCCCTGGCCAGGCACTGCGTTGTGTTCTTGGGCAAGACACTTTACTCTCATAGTGCCTCTCTCCACCCAGGTGTATAAATGGGTGCCGGCGAATTTACTGCTGGGTGTAACCCTGCGATGGACTAGCATCCCATCCAGGGGGGAGTAGATTGAAATACTCCTAGTCGCTTCATGCTACGGAAACCGGGATAATTCCCGGCCTGATGGGCCCCTTGGCTCGTAAGCAGACTTAATTGATAGCATCCCTAGGAAATTCTGCGTAATATTATCACTTCTGGTTTCAGGAGATACCTTGATAGGGACGATGTCGACTCCGGAATGGAAGGTAACATTCCATGTACTTGTAGTGCATATGATCAGGGGAGGGGACGTGTGAGTGTGGGGGAGGGGGAGGGGGAAGGGAGGGGAAAACTTTGCAACCAATGAATTCTTCAATTTAAGGAAAGTAGTTGTTAAAAGGCTTAATGCGGTACAAATTTTCGCATCCAAAATCGTAGGGAAGCGAGTGCAATATGTAAATTACATGTATGGCACAATTAAATGTGTTATGTTTTAGTTTTTCAAAATGTAATTTATATGAGGCTTTAGGCTGGTTTTATTTACAAGAAAATTTTACTAGAAATACTGTAATTTATTGTCAGGTTTTTTAAAACTAAAATTTACCTTGTTGTGATATATGTGTTAAATAGTATTTTTCGTATTTTTAGGTGATGTGGAAGAAGCTTATGAGATTTCCAAGAAATTTACTGAAAATCCTCATCTGGATAGTATGAAGGTTTGACGTTTTCGTCATTATTTTCTCTATTCTTTTTGCCAAATGAAAAGCAAAATCTCAATGAACACAGGGATTGCTCTGTAAACTTATCGATTAAGAATTTGATAAACTCAAAATAAGAAATCACTGAATTGAAAACAATATTGTAAGGGAATCCAACAAGATTTTTGCACCACAAAATCTTAAGGGAACTCAAACAGAACTTGAAAATGCGAACCCCACATATTCAAGTTTGTCCATCATTGTAATCCGTTTCCATCCTCGCCAACGTTAGTCGTCCTCACTTCCTAATGGGTTCCTGCCCTTTTTCGAGTATTGTTCTACAAAATCAAACCATTATTGTTGGGTTTCCTACATTGAAGCCTCTCGTTTTTAAGTTTGTTCATATTGTAATCCACTTCCATCCTCGCCATCGTTAGTCATCCTCACTTCCTGATGGGTTCCTGTTACTTGTCGAGTACTGTTCTATGTAAAAGAGAAAAATCTCTATTCTACGAACAGACTTGATCAAGTTTCCTTCGACTGGAAAATAGTTCTGGTGTACTTAACCCTGACAGTGTGCCTTGAAATATATTTATCATGCCATCAAATTGTTTTTCGTAGAAACGTCTGCAAGAAATGGAAGATCTTGTCAAGCAATTAGAAAAAGAAGAGGAGGCTTTCTTAGGCACAAAGGAGTCGAACTGTAAGTATCCGAAACACAAGACATTGTTTGACTGTCAAACTCGTTGAATTGAATTCTTTTGACCCATCACTTCAAAACCAGTTTGAAATTTTTGTTTTTCATTGTCTCGTATTCATTATCATAATATGAAACTGTTTAGAAAATTTTTAAACCAAGATCAAATTTAAACTACAACATATACATTGTAAATGGGTAATGGCAAATTGTTAGGGCAGCAAAAGTGCTGGCACCAACCTCTAATGGACTTACATTCCGTCCAAGGGGAGGGGGGGGGGGGGGCAGCAATATGCCTAGTCGCTTCTTGAGCCACTAAGGATAAAAAATATATATTTTTATTCTTCTTTTGTTCTGATTCCTTACTAATAGGACATTTCCGAGTTACTCTATGCCTATCTTTCAAAACGAGTCTATGTGTGAAACCATTAATATGAAAATGTGTTCCAGCTTCACGTCCATTTTCATGCAAATCAAAGTCATTTTCATTTGAATGGTTTCGCACCAAGACTCGTTTTGAAAATGAGGCAAAAGGCAACTCGGAAATGGCCTATTGACTTCTTTTCGTTTTCAATTCTGTTTAAGTGGTGAGAAGATGCGAGTTCCAGTCCACAACATGCAAAGACTACTGTCTTATACCCGGCCATCCACGTACTGTAATCCCTAAAGGAACAGAGCTTACGATACTTGGACAGTTCGCAAACAATCGCTGGAGGTGCTTTGTTGAACTACCGAGAAAAAAATCCACAGAACTGAAAAACGGACTAAACTCGGAATCATCTTCGGAAGTCGAGAGTGTCTCGTCGCTCGAGATAACCGACGACGAGAGTGTTACGAAAACGGATATTTTAATCGGAAGCGTTCCGAACAGTTTACTTGTCGAGTTAAGCAATGTGGCTGCGTCTAAACTCAAATTTGAAGACGGAACACCCGTCGCTTCTCCAGGGGATACCCCACAATTATCCCCCCTTCCTACGCCCCCTCTTTCCCCTTATTCCCCGCATAAAAACGAGAACGAGCGGGATGCGTATCCGAACAAACGAAGTTCTCTACGAAGATCAATAGCAAGTGAAAATCTAAGCGAACAGGACATCTGGGAACAATTTTGCATTCCCTCCCCTCCCTCGTCGCCGGTTACGTCGCGGTCAACCTCCCCGTCCCTCTCCCTGTCGTGTTCCCCTGGCGGATCATTGGAAGATCTGGATTTTGATAATACAGTAAGCAATAAAGACGCCCGACCTGAGGAAAGTGGAAATTACGCTGGCGTTGCTCTGAGACAAAGGAAAAATGAAGGGAGGAAAGAACTGAATGTAAGGAGTCATAGAGAAGCTATTCTAATGGACAATGATATACCAGAGACGTATATCGGTAGTGAATCAGAAGATGATCGAATGGTTACGGTCATTGATGAAGTTCCGCCTCATGAAGCCTTGGAATCTAAGAACTTGGACCAAGGACCTGTTAAAATGAGGGTCAAGAAGGAGCATTCAAAGAGAGATGCTGGTAGGTTGACTAATGATTAAGAAAAGTTAGAACCACTTTGTACAGCATAATTAACATTACCACATGAAAGTACTGCTCAATAGCTTTCATTTGAACGGTCACACACTAGGGTTTCATCCACAGACTTAAAAGTTAGAACCACCTTGTACAGCGTAATAAACAGTACCACATGAAAGTAATGCTCAATAGCTTTCATTTGAATGGTCACACACTAGAGTTTCATTCACAGACTTAAAAGTTAGAATCACCTTGTACAGCATCATAAACAGTACCACATGAAAGTACTGCTCAATAGCTTTCATTTGAATGGTCACACACTAAGGTTTCATCCACAGACTCAAAAGTTAGAACCACCTTGTACAGCATAATAAACAGTACCACATGAAAGTACTGCTCAATAGCTTTCATTTGAATGGTCACACACTAAGGTTTCATCCACAGACTTAAAAGTTAAAACAACCTTGTACAGCATAATAAACAGTACCACAAGACAACTACTTCAGAAATATTCCTTTACCTTCAACTTACAGATAATGAATCACTTGGTGCCCTGCAGCCAAATTATGCATTCCTGGTGACAAAGAAGTTACGACAGCGAGGAATTAGCTTGATTGTTGGCTCTTCAAGTTCAGGTGAGAATAATGTAGTTGTTTAATCGTTATCATGAGCACCAGTTAACGAAGTTTTCTCAACTGTATTGGCTAAAATCTTTGGGAACTCTAGCCCGGCTAACGAAACATGCGAAAGCGATTCCCAAAGATTTAAAGAAGCGGATTTCAACATAACTCACGCTGTGTTAAAATCCGAGCCTTAAGCTTGCATTTTTCTCTGTTTCTGGTGGTTTTTTTCTCATATATGAGCAAATAATTTTTGTCACGACTGTCAATATAATTATTAACTATTTTTTATATTTTGTCCACAGAAGACGAAGGCGACGATTATAAAGGTAAATAGTGTTTTGTGGCCCCTTTTCGCTTTTTCATTTACATAAAATTTGCTTTTTGGCAACGTTTCGGCCTCTTTCTGTTGATTTTCCAAACTTCGTCGCGCTTAGCGAACTAAAGAGCAAGCAACTTTGCGTACAATTTATCGTCCAACTTCGAGTTCATTATCTCCAAGGTTTAGGCGTTTAATTAAGGTGCGTAGAATGTGATATCGCTAGTTTCCTCGATTTCGCTACGTTGCAATACTGTTTGTTGTGTGTAGACCGGGCTAAACAAGGATGAGAGTTGATTCTCGTAAGAGTTTTCGTCAATTATCATCAACAACATCAACTGGGGCCAAACGAGAACGAGAGTCGTCGAGAGTCCGTCAAGAGTGACGTGTAATTTCAAAAAAATTGTCTCGATGAGAGCGCATGAGAGTCGATGAGAGTCGATGAGAGTGCACAAGAGTTTCAGGGTAAATGAGAGCGTGAGTTTAAACTCTCATCAATCTTCATCCGCCTTTGGCACGGGCTTAGTATTGCGCTGATTCAAAGCGCTGTCAGTGAGTTTTTTTAGACTTAACTTGCAGACCTTTTCAACTGAAGATTCGCCAACTGTGATTAAGCTCTTTTAATATTTGTTAACCTTTCTTTTTTAACATTTGCAGGTCTTCCTACAAAGTTGTCGCTAAGGTATGTTGATAGGTTCACTTTAGAAAGCAGGACTGGCGGCTGAGTTGTCAAGTGTGGGAAAAAGTCGGGTACAGGCTAATTTACACGCTTCGATTTGTTGGCCACGATAAATCGAGAAGCGAATTGCTATATGTACAGCGCAAGCAGTGCATATGTATTTTTATTGTCAAAACTTTTTCTTGGAAAACAAAATGATAGATGTAGTTTTGTTTTGCGTCAATTCAAATCTTTTGCAGGTTGCGTTTTCGTTCATAGAATCTGGCCCGACACACGAAAATCAGATTACCCTTTTGTCGAGTTCGCACCTGATTGGCTAAAAATCAAGCGTGTGCGCACTGCTTGGTGAAATCTCGTGAAAGCACGTGTTTATGAACCAATCAACTTCTGCGTCGGGTTGTTAAGGCACGATTTAATAAAACAGGATTAGCGTGAATTGTGATTTCAGTTTTGTAACCCTTTCAGTGAGGTTTGCTGTTTATGTTTGTCCTTCAGTTTTTATTTTGACTTACCTCAAACGTTTTAAAAAAACTGTTTTACACAAGAGGAATTAAGACGGAATCCGCCAGGACTTCGAGTAGTTATTGGACAAAATTATGTACCAAAATTATTTGCACCTTGTTGCAAGCTTTTGTGTTACTGTTGAAATATCTTATCAAAAGAAATCTTTTCTAACAACACCAAACATCGAAAACCAAGTTTGAAGTTCCGCTGAATTCCACTAAATCGCTTAAAACACGTGAGCTTTTGCCTATAGCTTGTGAACTTTGAATTTCATTTTCTCAGGCTCTGATAAGAAATTGTTGTACCAAAATTATATACACCTTATTGCAAACTTTTGTGTTACTGCTTCACATATCTTACCAAAAGAAATCTTTTCTAACAACACCAAACACCGAAAAAAAATTTTGAATTTCCACTGAATTCCACTGAATCGCTTAAAGAAGATTTTACAAAATGGCTGCACGTGAGAATTTGCCTGTAGCTTGTGAACTTTGAAATTCATTTTCTCAGACTCTGATGAGAAATTGTTGTTGATGTTATCAGGGATTATTACTTACATCTTTACCTTTTATTTAGGGTAGAAAATAACGCAATAGGATTTAAATTATTCTGGTACTCGATTTTTGTACAACTTAACTAAATATTACTCGACTTCCTGGTGGATTCCGTCTTAAACCTCAGTTAACTTTTTATCCTTGGAGGTGCGGTGGCCAAATGGTTAGTGTGCTGGACTTCGGATCGAACGATCCGGGTCCGAGCCCTGGCCGGGGCACTGCGTTGTGTTCTTGGGCAAGATAGTTTGCTCTCATAGTGCCTCTCTCCACCCAGGAGTATAAATGGGTACCGGCAAATTTACTGCTGGGGGTAACCCTGCGATGGACTAGCATCCCATCCTGGGTGGAGTAGAAATACTCCTAGTCGCTTCATGCTACGGAAACCGGGATAAGCTCCGGCCTGATGGGCCCCTTGGCTCGTATGCAGACTTAACCAACTTAACTTTTTATCCTGGGTTAACGGTAATCTGTTTTCAAACAATGCAATTTCTTTGAAGACGATTTTTAATGGCCATTTTAAACTCATGCTACACCAGACCCCTACTCGAAAAGATTTTTACAAACTTGCAACGTGTTGTGACAAAAAAAATTCAATGATAGTTGTTTTATGCCTCAACTTGTTGCAGGCGGCTGGACGAAGAGTTTTCGCAGTTCGAAGGGGAAGGAACAGAACAGGGTATGTGATAACCTTCAATTACGGTTTCGTATAGTCTCCTTCGCAGCTGTTGTTTGGGCTCGTCACGCAACGCTCCCTCCCGGGGCGTTGCGTGACGAGCCCAAACAACGGCTGCGAAGGAGAGAAGGTTTCGTATCGTAGAACCAAATTATAAGTAGGTTTTAAAAGAAGTAAATGTTAAATTATTGTCGCCTTTTTGATGAACCCGACATGCAATGTTGAGTGGATAATGGGAGGCGCGGTGGCCTAATGGTTAGTGCGCTGGACTCCGGATTGAATAGTCCAGGTTCGAGCCCTGGCCGGGTCATTGCTTTGTGTTCTTGGGCAAGATACTTTACTCTCATAGTGCCTCTCTCCACCCAGGTGTATAAATGGGTACCGGCGAATTAATACAAGAGGATACCAACCCTGCGATGGGCTAGCGTCCCATCCAGCCGGGGGGGGGGGGGGGGGGTAGAAATGCTCCTAGCTACAGAAACCGGGATGAGCTTCGGCGGCATGGGACACCTGACCCGATGCACACTTTTTGAGTCGATTACATGTAATACTTCAGCAAACTTCATTTTGCTTTTGTTTGTTTTTGTTTTTTTTTTTTATCTCCAGGCATTCGACCGTACTCTGCATTTGTACCAACGATAAGAGCTGGAATCACCTTGGGCACTGGGTTTGTAAATTTTAACTTTAGCATTTCATTTCTTAGAGCGGAGGGCAAAAATTAAATCGCGTTAACGAACTTGTCGTATTTCCCATCATAGTTGCAGAGAAAGGCCCGCTACACACTAGCCGATTTTTCGTCGAAGAGCAGAAGATTTTTTATCGAAGAGAAAGAGTCAAAATTTATGAGACCATCAGCTTGCCGCAGCGTGCTCCTGTTCGACAGCCTCCTTGTTGAAAATGACGCTTGCTCATGCGACTATAGCAACGCTTTCTCATTGATAACGACGTTACCGAGCCCCGACAAAATGTCTTGGTCCACCGCACATTAGCAGACAAGGCCCGGCAAGGCCCGATCGTGTCGTAGACTTCTCTCAGGAATTCATTGCATGCTAGCCAACAAATGAAGATTTTTTTGACGGCCGACGAAAAATCAGCTATTGTGCGGCAGGCTGAAGTGTAGGAAAGTGTTGGAGATTGCCAAAGAGTCGTACGTTGTAATCCGTGAAGCGCGGGAAAGTTGCATGTGCCCTTTCAACTGATTGGTAGAAAATACCTCATCTTAGCTGTAATTGGTTAGTTCTTTCGCGCTCGGTAAACGCTAAAATAATCCGATAGCTGTTTTACTTTGAAAAAACAACGTTCTGAAAGAAATATCTTCTAAGCCTAAAGCAGTGGTTGTTGCATCTGTCTGATTTTATTGGACGTGAAACTAAATTGCTCACATTCCTTTACAGGGTCCAAAACTTTGCCCCTCGCAAGTCCACGAAAGACGAGCTTCTCCGAGACTACTCGTCGACTCCCGAGAAGCCTCCGATGATTCGCTCGAACACGTGCACCACAATAGAGAAGCTCGGAGACTGGAGGTAAGTCTAACAAGTGACGTGAAGATGACGTGCATTATTTAATTGAAAATGAAAGTGCTGTTTTTGGCAAACTTCGCGGAATCAACTTAAAATAAGTGATGGGTTATAGGAGTTGGAGAAGTACATGAACAAAAGGAGGCAGCGAGGCCTAGTGGTTAGGGCGCTGGACTTGTAATCCGGAGGTCCCGGGTTCAAATCCTCCTTCCTGCCACTAGATGGATTTGTCTTCGGTGGCCCCGAATTCAACTCCTCCACGCTTTGTAAATAACCAGCTGGTCAGCCTCCTGCCAGTTGGGATTTTTAACAAATTTCTGTTCTATTTGTAATATGTTTGCTTATTTACAGTGTCCACAATTAGTACAACAGTGTTAAATACCCTGACACTTAAATAAAGTAATTTATTTATTTATTTATTTTATTTTATTTATTTAATTTTTTTTTTTGTATTCCTCATATTATAACATATTGAACTTTTTGATTCCTTCATTTTCACAGCTCAACAGAAAACGCTCCGCCCATTAATCAACGCAGGACCCTTCAGTTAAGCAAAGAAACTTCAGGAGGATTCGGTTTCACTCTGCAGGTATCTAACGAAACACGGCCTTCGGTCACGGTCGTTATTGGTTTGTGAGGGCGGTTTACAGTGAAACTGCGATGTAAAGGACCCTTTTTTAATGAATTCCCCCAGTATAGCGAAGGACATTTTCCAGCCCAGCCAAATTTTCTAACAGTAATTGTATAAAATGTATGGAAACAAAATCCCGGTCTAACGATCCCCTGGTATAACGAACACATGATCCCAGTCCCTTGCTATCTGGGCTTCACTGTATTTAACTTGGCGTTTCTGCTCCACACATTTCTCCAATTTATCGTAAGTACAGTGTTAGTGCATATATATTTAACGATTATGTTTTCTTTTCAATGGGTAGTTTTTCCATCATTGATGCATGAAAAGGGAAAACTGAATTGTCATAGGCTGTTTACAGACCCCTATTTTTTTCCGTGAAGCCGCAGAGGTTCGGACGATTGTGTCTCGTCAGTTCTCGCTCGCATAAAGAAACCAAGATGGCGGCCCCTCGAACTCAACGATCGACATCTATGACTTCACGGACGAATAGGGGACTGTGAACAGTCTAGAATTGTCAGAACTCTCAAAGTTCCCAAAAATGGCATGTTTGTGGTCAAAAGTGGTCCAAGATAAAATGATTTTCCCGTTAGACTGTAAAATGCCACGTGGCAAAAGTATGTTCCTTACTTTTCCCTTATTTTCTGCACCCAACGTTCATATATTCTTGAAAACCTCTCCGTCACAACCCTGAAATTTCTTTGTTTGTTCACAAGAGTCAAGCTTCGCTTCTTGCAAAAAAAAAAAAAAAAAAAAGATCAAAATGGTACTTCCAGCCAAGAAAATCTTTAAATTCGGCTGGAATGTTTTGAACTTGTTACAAAAATTAACTTCGTAGGATCAAAGCTCGATTTTTTTTCCTTTTTACGAGAGTTTGGATATATGTAAAAAGATTGGTTATATGTACGTATTGCGGACCTATGTTTGCTTTTTGCAGACATACGGGATCGTTCAGCAGGAAGGCTCAGTGGAGTACATGACTTTTGTCCTGAGCGTCGAGGAAGAAGGACCTGCGTACATGGCGGGGCTAAGACCAGGTGAGCACCAAACGTCCTCGAATTAAACACTTCAACATTACCAGCTAATTCGTATCCTCGCTTTACCCAGGGACAAACTTACCCAACTACCCCACCCTGTCCTGTTCCAATGTTCTCATTTACCCATTCTACCATTATGATTCCGACAATGTTTGCACCTCCCGCCCCTCCCCCCTATTTCCGTATTTGCTTTGCTCAGCATTGCAGCTCGCGAGAGTGGTATGTGGAGGTCAGAAGTCAGCGAGAAGCGAGAAGCGTCAGAAGGAAAACAGGACTCGGAGTCATAGAGGGAGTTGAGTGACTAGGTTATAGCAAGGGTAACGTGGGCGTTGGAGTCGTATGGAGATTTGGAGGAAGGGGGATTGAAGTAGGGTAACGGCAACGTGGTATTTAGGAGAGTCGTAGTAGTAGAGGGAGTTAAAGGAAGAGGAAACTAGTCCCATGGAAGATGGGGTTTTGGGAGGAGACGGGGGAGGTACATGGCGGGGGATGGGGTCGGAGTCATTTCCCGGTTTTGCAACTCAGTCATGTCACTTTATAACGTTTTGCGTGATTGGGTTTATCATATGTCAAGTTTTCGAGGCGTTATATCATTTGATGTTTGTCCGCAGGAGATATCATTCTAGAAGTTGACGGTATAAACGTGGAGGAAGAGGATCATAAATCGGTGGTCACGCGGGTTCATCAAGCTTCTGTATCGGTCAGGTACTAAATAAAATGTCAAACTGGCAGTTGATGAGAATGAAGAGAATTATTAGCGGCTTTTAGATAGTAGTACGAGTACAAGTTTCGAATTTTGATCCAGTTACGTTTTCAGAGTCCTCGCACCCTGTTGTTGAACTTTTTAATAGGAGACTTGGTACGAAAGTGGTGTGAAACACATCATCATCATCATCATTTTATTTGCCACCTAAGAAAGCGTTAGCTCGAGGTTTGACAAGTCGAACTCGTACTCAATCTCGTACTCGGGCCTTGATCTAAAGGTCGCTATTGTTGTAATAAGTGTTTTTTTAAGGTGAATATACTGGCTATTATGCTACAGTCACTGTTAGACGCGTGCTGGATTGACAAATGCTCATGGATTGATTGCTTCTTGTCGTTTTTTTTTTTGTCAAGACTGGTTGTGGTATTTGTGGATGCGCTTCGAAGAATGAAGATGAACACCAGATTAAAGCTTCTCCAGGTAAAAACTTTCTCTTCAGTTCGTTCTTGCTCATGCTATATTCTATGTATTGTTAGGCCCTCTATCTTTGCGTTTTTTAGCCAACTTTAATGCTTTAAGCGTTGGTCTGCAGAGTACTAAATCATATTAGTAGAATTCTACTAGTACACTAATGCAAATGCTGCAATGTGATTGGCTGAGCTATTGAACACTATCAGCCATTAGTGTGCAGTTGCCGAAGGTCGTCCACAAAATGCGACGTTTTTATCGTTTTTCCGAAGTTTTGGAAGGAAGTTTAGATGTAAATGGATAAAAAAAAATTCCCGAGAAGACTAAAAGAAGGACATTAGCGTTTTCTTGACTTTAAAAGCTTGAAATTATAGAAAAACGGGTGCACGCGCGTAAACAACTGCAAATTTACCAAGGACAATTCAATGCGTGCGATTTTGTTAAAGCGTTTAATAGTTCGATAATGCGTAGAAAAATAACTAGAAACCATTATTTGCGTTTATTTCAGTTAAAATTCTACTAATACAATTAGATTATTCGCTCTCAATTTCTATGAGGTGATAGTTGATTCGGCCTGCGGCCTCATCAACTATCACCTCATAGAAATCTCGAGCTCATAATCTAATTGTTAATTAGTGGTTTGCTACAACGAACGGCTAACGATCGAAACGTCAGCTGTCTAAGGCCTGGTTTAAACGTCGCATTTTACATGCACCGAATACAATACTTATTCGAGTCGACTCGAATTAAAAAATTCGGCGTTTGGTTTTAAACGTCGCATTTAATTGCTGAGCTATTGCTGAGCGTTCAATTCCAAATATAAGGTTGGTTATAAGGCTGTCCACAATACGCAAAATTTGGTCATTTCACGTTGTTGTTCCGCAAAGAACGGCAGTGAAAGTGGAACAGTCGAATATTCGACTGAACTCGCATTTAATTCAAATCTGCCAAATTTAATTCCTTTATACGTCGCATTTTACATGCACTTAATGCGGCAATTTGATTCGGCGCATGTAAAATGCGACGTTTAAACCAGGCCTAAATTCGCTACGGCGTTAATTTACCACGCACTTTATAATAAGCATCACAAAGTGTCCTCACTGATAATAGTTCACCCAAACACACTTAATTCTGTCAAATATGAAGTAGTATACCTGCGTTCAATCCTGGACATAAGTGTCAAGTTCAAGTTGGGTTCAATTGCTCAGCGACGCAGCAAAGGTTCATCAGAAATTAGACCCTGAACCATTAATATCAGTTAAATGTATTGTTGTTTTTTTTTTTGGAACAGGCTGAACTTGCGGACAAAGAACTTCTATTCGAAGAATTATCCAAGAAAGAAGAGGACATACTAAAAGGTTCCTGAAACTTTGATATTATAAACCTCTAATTTCAATATTTAGTTGAAGGGCAGTGTCACGGCTGGTGTATCGACTTTTATAAGTATGGGCCGTAGTCTCCTTTAAACTTGCTTATTATCCTGCAATAGAAAGAAAAAACACCAAAAGAGGTGAAAGCAAAGAAATGTCAACCAAAAAAGAAAAAAATAATGGTTAAAAAATTCAAAATTACATCAGAATGGCAACTTTGATTTCTTGACATCCTGTCGCAAAATCAAACTTGATGAACTGTATGTAATTCACTTCCATCCATGTATTCCTGTACTTCTTCCCCAGAATTCTTGATCTATTTTGCTCTGCAGGATCTTTTTATTCAATTCGTTTGTATATTTGGTGACATTTGGCAACACAATATGGCAATGAAGAAAGGGATTTCGATAATCAGCCAGGACAGTCCTAAAGTCCAAAGTTCAAATCTTTATTTTTATGCTTACACAAACTGCCTCAGTAATGTACACGCCCTTTTCCCCTTTTAGTGATGGAGACTGACAAAATACACTCGCAAGTCAGCATTGAATTAGCGGGGTGGGGAGGGGCAAGATGTGTCAAAATCGAAGTATTCCAACATAATCAGATGATAGTCAAATGCTTATTCTCATTAACTACCTTTTAACTACCCTTTTAATTGATCACCAACCAAATTTCTGTCTTAACAGGAAAAGGAGTTGAATCTTTGGACCTCTCTCTAATGGACCTGACACGAGAAAGAACCAGTTCCTACCTGTACACAACAGAATTAACAAGCGCCTTCAGTAAACAATCTCCAAATGTCCACGACAGTCTTCTGCAATACCGTCAAGCAGTTCAGGACAAGGCAGCTCGACGCAGGTCCCTCCCGGATCAGACCGAGTTGGGCAAACAGCGAATCGCTTTGACCACGGGTTCGGAAATCTTACAGAAGTTTTCTTCGCCAGACTTGAGCGCTCAGCGTCGTAAACCGAGTTACAAACTAATGAAAAGTTTCCGGAAGAAAAAACCGTCCGAGGAGAGCTCCAAGTTTTACGTGGACTTCGACTTGGGCAATCAGAATTCGGGGAAAGACGAGGAAATCGGAAGTGATAATTCAGCTTCCGGTATATTTGAGTCAGCGGTAACCGCCGCAGAACCGACATCAGCGACGAGAACAACGGTCGTACCCTGGACATTAGAACGAGAATTTCCGGCAACGAACAACTGGAGATCTTATAATGGGAAACCAAATTCTCTTTCACTCGGACAGCAGAACAATTCCAATGCACTTCGAGGATCTTCGGAAAATCCCGGTGTATCGAGTGGGAGCCGAGTTGCTTCGGGAGTCGCTGAGATGCGAAGACAGTTCGAAAAATCGTCCTCGTCAAAAACTTTGCCTTTGAAATCTGCGAGACCGATTAAAGATCAGCCTAATGGAGGCACTTTAGACTCGAATGCTCTTCGAAGGCCAGACTTGCTAAATGCTCGCACGTCACCTCGACCCGTATCGTATTTGAAAGCTATGGATTCAGCCGGAGATAAGCCTCTTATTCCCAAAGAAAAGAAAAGATAACTTAAGTAAGGGGTGGAGCTTGTGAGGACGATTAAAGAGGCAGCCTCGTTTCCATGGATCCTCATCCCGCCTCACCCTATGAACGAGGTTTATGGACCTTTATGAGTCATCGCAGTGCTTTAGCTTGGACGAGCATGTGATAAGTTAAGACAGATGTGAGCAGGAAATTTAAGTTACGGAGATTCTCCAAACGACCATAATAAGGTTTCCTTTCAACATTTATGGATCTCCTTTTGCCTGTTGACCAAGCAGGGTAAATGAGACGAGCCTTACTGGTAATAATGATAAAAGAAAAAGGAAAAAAAAAAACAAGAGAAATATTTTCCTTCAACAACCAGAATCGTCGAGCCCACGGTTTTCAATAAGACCGTTGCTAAGCAACATGACGTATCATGATGACGCGAGCTACGTAACAACTATCGGAGTGTTTGTGCTAGAAAACAAAATCGGAACCTTCGGAAGTAGTCGGATATCTACGAGGACTTGCCGAATACGGCACTCAGATAAAGCGAGTGTTGTGAATTTTCGAGGTTGTTTCACTCGTGTCGTCAATGCTGCGTGTGCACAAATTGTGCAGCAACTATCTATTATTGAGAAAAAGGACCTGAATTTTGTTTCATATTTTATAGAAAATGGAATTTCCACAGTTTTTGTACCAAATTGATAGCAATAATGAAGTTCAAAGAACTTGTGAGCAATGAAGATGCGATAAAAATGTAGCATTAAGTGCCAAATTAATAGTACAGTCATGTACATATAAGTAGATTAAATAAATTATCTGAGACACATTTCAGAATAAAGATCCTCCAAACGTGATTAGACGCGGGTTTTCTCATCATAGGCATCCTTTCAAGGGCGTGTTTGAAACACGAAATGGCGAAACAATATGAAAGATAAGAGACAGTTATATAGATCTGTAGAAAAACCCGAAACGAAACGAAACTTGCTTGCGGTTAGCTTCTATTTGTTGGTTAGGGCAGTACTCTAAAATATTTCGCCGTTTCGTGTTTTAAACACGCCCCCTCCCCCCTACCCCTTCCAAGCCCTAGCAGGGATGGCGCAGTGGTGATAGCACTCGCCTCCCACCAATGTGGCTCGGGTTCGATTCCCGGACCCGTCCTTGCTCCGAAGTTTTTTTTCCTTGCTCTCCGGTTTTCCTCCCTCCACAGAAACCAATACTCTAAATTCCAATTTGATCTGGAATCAGTGGGATCGGAAGAGCCACTATGTGGAAGATGCCACTGTAAATTCCCATTTATTATTATTTATTTATATATGAAGCAGGACAAAGAAAGTTCAAGGACTGGACTAAGGATAGCCTCCTGTGCAGACGTGTTTGGGGTCGTCACGCGTTCCTCGTGCGGGAGGAGTGGGTGACGAGCCCAAAGACGCTGCAGGAGGCTGGACTAAGGTAGGATCAGTAAAAATAACAAATAAAAGGTCAAGGGATGTAATCGCCGTCTTTCCCGCTTTATGTTGGACTAACATTGCTTCCTGTTTACCGTAGTCAAATAAAGAATCAAAAGCTCTTGACACTTAAGAGCGACTTTTTTCCATGGCCGAGTGGGAGGTGGCACATGATGAAAAAAACCACCACTTTCATATTTAATTCAGAGATACCTTATGGTCAGTCAATCAACGTGGTGCAATTTGTTTTTTCAAAGCTATTTTTATTTTGCAGAAAATTCTCAAAAACTGTAACGAGCGCCGACAGCCATAAAATGGTCGAAATTCATAGCACGAGTAAGAGCACAAGAACTTTGCTGTTCAAACGCGCAGAATAAAGCACGCTTTTCTCAAGTTTGTATATTTGTAAAGGAGGCATTAAAGAATGATTTGAGTCTAACAACAGGATTATTAAGGCAAATTTGAATTTCTGGAGCCTGTTTGAAAATCGCTAAAATATGATTGATTAAAAATCACATTTTGGAGCAGTTTTTCAAGGAACACTTTTCCTATGCGGTATAACTCAGAATCACTTAAGATTTGGTTTTTGATAAGTGGAAATGATGTTCTTTTTAATGGCAGAAAAAATAGCCTGGGGCTTTTAATAACTACCAAGAACTAGCCCTTTCCATTTGGACAAAATCACAACACTGACTTGTCAACAACAGCAAAGAATCGAATTACGCTTTCGTTTCTCAAAGCCAAAATTCCAACAAAATCTTACTGCTTAGCACCATACTAGATCAGAAACTCAATATATTTAGCTCACCTGGTGAAACAATTCGTTGAAGATATGTATATCCTACTTTCGTTTTAAATACTTCACTGATTAGCACTTGGACGGTGTTTCCCAAATCGCACATTCAGAATTCAGTTCACCATTAAAAACTGTTCCGGAAGGTTCTTGCAGGAAACATCACATTGCTTGACAGTTCCAGCCACATTCTAGTTAAAACGGCCACTTAATACAAGGGACTTGTTTTCACTTTTCTCAAAAAGCGTTTTGACCGTTGTAATCAGTGCAGGAGATCAATAATAGCGAAAATGGCGCTGTGATCTTGACTTTTCGCTCATTATTCTGTCACGCAATGACATGTCACTCGAGAGGAGGCTCGGTTACAGATTCGATTAATCTGCCTTTATATTTTGCTTGACGTTATATTTAGAGGACTAGAGATGAATTTTAGGTGTTGTTGGTAAAACAGTTTTAAAAAAGCATATGCAAAAACATATATGAAGTCAATTATTGGGAAACCGGTAAATTTATCAAACCTAAAATGGGGACGGTTCACCGAATAACTGTTGTCGTTGTTGTTTTTTTTTACGGAGTACTGCAACTGTTCTTTTTTTTCGAAGTTACTGCTGTTTCGTTTCTTTTTCGGAGCAGTTTCAACGCGATGTTGCACTGCTGTTTCGTCATTGCCTGGCAGGGATTATATATGTTTTGTTTGGAGAAAAGTGGAAATAACATTCTAAAATACCCGAGAGCTTGTTTGCAGATCAATTTGTGAAAGAAACGGAAAATAAATTAGATTAGGCGCAGTTCCAACAATATAATGAGCGTCGCGCCATTCAAAGTTCCTTAAGCAAACAAGAACGGGTTTTGGTTTATCGCTGTTTTTATTGAATGCAGAATTTTACAGATTACAGAATGGAGATCAATTGTTCTTTTCAAAGACTAGTTGGGGATACTGCCCCCAAGATAGGCGAAGTCGAGTTGCAGAAAAAGGTTCCGTTATACTCCCTCTGCGCTCATGTGAAAAGGATATCTCGGCACACGAACTGGCTGTGGGCGTAAATGATGGTGAGTCGGAAGTCGATATCATTTTAGCACGGGCATCGACCTTCACTGTACCTTCAGTGATTTCGGACATGTCTATCTGCCCAGCTCATCGCTCCTCTTTGGGCACTGGCTGGCGAAGAGGCTCCCAACGGTGCCTCGTACCAGCAGAATTATCGAGGCATGCCAAAGAGGGGAAATCGCGCAAAGCTGACCGCGGTATCAACAAAGCGCTTTCAAGAACGATCCTTCGACGCACGGAAGTATTTGTCCCTGGTGGATCCAGTAAAATCTGTGATTTTGTAAATTTACGATAGAAGGTAATGATAGACGAAAGGAGAATTTGCAGGTCCAAATGAAATCGATGCATTAAATTCAGCGGAAACAAAAAAAGTTGTATTTAACTAGCCATTATTGTAGCGTGAGCTAGTTTAATTAAAATGTTTATCAGTAACTTAATTTTTTTCTGTAGACTTCTTGTCGCAAATTCTTGAAACACACCGTGCGGCCTGGGACCGAGCCGAGTCCTGACCCACTCGAGGCTTTATTTATTTATTTATTTATTATTTTTTATTCCTTTCCTCCTGTAATTTTTTTCTTTCACGGTCACCTCTACGTAATGGAGTTGGGGACGGGAAGTCCCATATTAAGAGATGATAGGAATGCTCGTCTTCTCGCTCAGATTTTGGTCTCACTTATAGGCTGTTCAGGACAGGACGCGAGTAAGTTTAGCTGTCAAGGCTTCGTTTAGAATTGCAGGTAAAGAAAAAACGATATCGTGCTTTGTTGGCAGGCTAGAACGATTTGGCATGGAAAATGGTATCTTCCAGGGATCAAGCAAGAAAACTTGAACCCACGCCCAGATTGATGTCCGTTTGGGGTTCCGACGAGCATTACCGTCGTTTGAATGGAATTCTGGATACGAAGTTTGTAATCATTTCAACAGGAATAAAAAGCCTGCACAAATTACTGCAATTTTGTATTCAAGACATGACTATGACTATGACAATGACTAAGAAATTAGTTGGTTCTAGATGCAGTGCTCATTTTCAAGTCTGTAGACCCTTACAATTGGTTTGGAATAAAAAAAGGGAAACTGGAGTGGTTAAGAGCGGAGCGACTTTTTTATGACCGAGTGAGAGATTGCACATGCGGTCATGGCGGTCGTGCAAGGGAACGGGAGAAAACTGCTCGCTTACATTTTTTAACAGGATTGAGGGTAGAGGTTGATCGACTACTGCGTAAGTGGCAACCATCATGATGTTCAATACAAACTTCGCAAATGCGAAATCCTCAAAATACAGCTGCTAAGAATGAAGTTATCGTTTAGTTGGGATCGGACTAAGCTACATTTACGCCAAGGAAATTACCACAACATCTGGGCAGCGGGAACACTAATGGTACAGAAACAAAACGACCCTACAAGGTTTTGGATTTCTGCAGTTTTGCATTCAGTTGAAAAAAATATTGCCAATCTAGTTGCGTATAACTTTATTACTTCTCACAAAGCTTTCACAACATGGCTATGACTAAGTACGAAAAGAAGTGGTTAGAGTTACCCCACCCACCTCCTCCCCCCTGCCTTCCCTTAGGAGGTGGGAAACTTACAAATAGTTCCGCCATGGAGTTCAAGCCATTGCCCCTTTAATATACCATTTCTGACAGAAAGATAACCCTTTAAGAAGGGATGCTGCATCTCTTGTCGAAAATGTTTCACTTTAATACCCCCCTAAAATACTTACATGAAACAACAGTTTGTTGGGTCTGTTTGAAAAGCATTTCACATAACTAAATAACAGTTTTCCTTACCCTTTCCCATACTCCAACTCGTGAGATCCTACTTTTATAAGCCTCCAGTCTGAAAAAAATTTAAGCACCTATGGGGAGAGCCACGCACCGCACAGTACCCACACCTCCAGCCCCCCGGGAGTTCGTGTTGTAGCAGTCTGTCATTGCGTGACAAACACGAGGATCCACGAGTTATGTCACGAAACCGTTCTTTGAATATCTATGTACCATTTGGGGCTCTAAACTTCGTTTAAGTGCATCTGTTCACCGTGCTATCAAGTCTCTTGTATGAACGGCTGTACGGAAGTTGACATACAGCTAAAATTGTCAAGAAATACGATGCAAACGGGAGTTCTGCGAACAGAGACTGATTGTGTAATTAGTAACATAGCCGCTTGCCCATGGGATAAAGCAATTTGCCGACGAAAGTAGGGCAAAAACCAATGTTTAAACGCTGCTTTTGCGAGGTAAGAGTAAACCATTAAATACTTCATCTAGTATGGAGCTAAACGATAAGATTTTGTCCGAATTTTGGCTTCGTTAAAAAGAAAGCATACCGCGTAATTCGATTATTTGCCGTTGTTGACATTAGTCGCTGTTGTGATTTCCTCGAAATGCAACAGGCTATTTCTTGGCTGAAATTAGAAGCCCCAAGCAATTTTTTATATCCTTAAAAAGGACATCTTTTCTACTTATCAAAGCCTTAATCTCAAGTGATTTTGAGTTATACCGCATTAGAAAAGTGTTTCATGAAAAACTACTCCAAAATGAAATCTGCAAACAATGAAAAAATGGTGATTTTCAAATACTCGCCTGGAATTCAAACTTTAGTTAATTGTCAAGTTATTAGACTCAAATCATTTGTTTATGCTTCCTGTACAAAAGTCCAAATTTGAGAAAGGCCTGCTTCCTTTTGCGCCTTTGAGGAGCAAAGTTCTTGAGGCCATGCTCGTCGCTTTCGTTTCGGGCATTTTATGGCGGCGGGCGCTCGTTACAGTTTTTTAGTGTTTTCTCGAAAATAAAGATAGATTTGAACAAAAAAATTTCACCACGTTTATTGACTCACCATAGGGTATCTGTGAGCAAAAAATAAAGGTAGTTGATTTTGTAAGCATGTGCCACATTTTTCCGATTTCACGCGGTCTTCAGAAAAATTCGCTCTTAAGATGTGACCAAAATTTCCAAAAACGTGGCAAACATGGAATGGAAAATATTTTTCTGGTTGAATGTAGCGGAGTGGAAAACCACCGAAAATTCCGAGGAGGAAAACCTCGCAGGGTAAATGAATTTAAGAAGTTTTCCTCTCGAAAATTGCCGTTCCATTTGCTTTTGCTTTCGGAATTTTCGGTTGATATGTTCACATTTTCAATTTGAACATTCGGCAGTTTTCTGGAGATTTTCCCTGGAAATTTTCATACAATTCACTCCAGTTCCGAAAGAGCCGAATCCAAAGTCCTGATGTAACTCCTATTCGGTTACGATATCAAGCCGGTAACAAGGCAACCTACGTTTTCGTTAACTGGGAGAAAGAAAACTGCACATAATAACCAGATTTTTTAAAACCTAACATTTTACAAACTTCCTTAAACTTGAAATTGTAAAATATGTCCAAGAAGTGGTGGGTACAGTAGTAAGTGTGACACTTAAGCCCCCCACCCCACCCCCTTAATTAAACACCTGTTTGCTCGTACACGCCAAATTTGTTTCGAAAGCATTTTTTCCCTAGAAACAAAACGTCTTGCTGATTTTCTTTAAAAAAATATTTGCTTCTGTTAGAAATGTTTCTTTGTTTGCGTCCCAAATAAACAATTTTGGGAAACAATGTATTTCATTGTTTCTGCAACGTTTCCGCGTTTTGTCGGGCAGGGGAGGGGGGTTCATTGAAAAGCAAAACCAATTTTCCCGCCAAAACCGCGGCTGCTGCAACCACGCGTCAAGTGTTTCATAACTCGCAGCTGTCTAGCAAATGTGAACGAAAATATCTGTCCTAAAGCAATGAAAATTAGACGGTTTTTCCGCCAAATTCACCGCAGGAAAAAGGAAGGATAGCGTTTAAGGTAAGATAATAGAAAGTCCACTTTTGAAATAGTTTACATTCAAAGCATAAACAATGAAAATAAGCGAGTACAGAACGACTCCGACATCGATGGGGACGTCGGAACATTTTTAATCGAGGAAATATTTGTTCGCAGACCAATTGAAACATGAGCACACTTAGCTTTGTTTCATATAAGATTACACTTTATTCTGAAGAATTTGTCTTTATATATAAACAAATATTATCGTATACATCCCATTTATAAAACTGTTCTTTTAAATTGTTAAAAAAGCTCTAGCTTTAAAACTCATTCACTGCCAAACTTGAATTTCTTTTGTACTGATCACAACACATTTTCATTTTAAGTTTAGTTCTAAATATTTGGTAGTACAACAAACAATGAACCCTGGTTGATTATTTTCTCCTTTTTTTCGTTATCTTTCTGTTTGAAAATGGATGGAAATTGAAAGGATAAAAGGTAATTTTTATAAATAACTTGGTTACTCAACTATATTGGTTAGAAGGTTACACAAGATGCAGCTAGAGAAAAATTTCTCATAACTTGTGGTCTAAAACCTCTTCGCTGAAACTTGTTGCTAATAACTCCACACCGTCGGGTTTATCCGAAGGAATATTGATTTCCGATAAAACAACTCGTGGTGAGTCGGAGGAGTTCGCGCTCGACCCGTGTATGGGTTGAAGTTCAATATGTTCTTTCGTCGACAAGAAAGGGAGCTTGAAATGGCCCAGGCTATGCGTTTTCTTGTGTGACTTGCTCGCTTCTTTTGCAGACTGATCAGATGAAGAACTAGCTTTCCTTGAATGAACTTGGACTTCAATATCTTCGGTGTCCACTGCATTATCTTTCGGAAATTCTGAGGAGTCGGCTCGTGTTACCTTCATCCCACTTGTGGACAAAGCCAGAATCTTCCCAGACGTCACTAAAATGAACAAGAAATAAATAGATGTTACACTGAACTAACTTGCTCGGCGGTCCATAATGGGAAAATCGATACTCTTCGGCTCGGTGTATAAGCTAATCCAAGCTTCACGGAATGTCGCAACAAGTAAATTTCGTGAATTTTGAAAGAGGGATATTTAACAACACTTTATGGGGAATCTCTCTTACATACAATTTCTTTCCCTGCAGCATCAATTTGAAACGCGAGGCAAGTTGAACTTGCTCAAAAGTAAGTCAGGAATCTACGCATTTTTTAACTATTTCCCCAGTAGTTGAACAAAAATTGTCGTCAGTTCTTTTGCACAATGTTTCAAGAAACGGGTCAACTTAACTCGCAAGGGGTCTACCTAAGCAATGAAGAAATGGACCGCGCACGCAACCAATCATAATGCTCCTTTTCATCATGTAGTGTTTGCCGATGTGTTTGTCGTCTTCGGTCAAATGATTCAAAACCACTCACCACAAATGCTTTATGTACCTAGGCCAATCGCAAGACAAAATAAACAACACGTGATTTGCATATAAAAAAAGCGCGGAGATCATTATTGGTTGCCACAGACATACACCGTTTCCGGTAATGAAGCGTGGGAAAATTCGCATAGCATTGTTCTCGCACCTGATTGGTTGATGAAAAAGCAACGTGTCCACTCTTATCTCGTAAAAATGTGCACATAAATCCAACAATAAAAGCAAAAAATTATCCCCGCGACAACTTTCCATTAAAATCTCTGTTTACGATACACAGCACTATTATTGCGGTTTTCAATAACATGTGAAGACTGAAATTCGCTACCGTCAGTGATCTGAGCGGACCTCTCAGGAAACGGAAGTTCACTTCAGCCGGGTCAAAAGGTCATTCCTCTCAGTTGTGATTGGTAGATTTGACGGCAGCGAAAAACGCAATCGTTAGTTGGGCTTTGAACTTTAGAGTTAGCATATTATTGAAAGGCACAATAAGGCCACGGAGGAAAAAGAAGAATACTGAATGTACCAAGTAATCCCATGCTCTCCTTGCAAGTTTTCTTATTTTCTTATCTCCTCCCCCCCCCCCCCCCCCCCCCCCCTCACCATCACCACCACCACCTCAGCCTAGGAAAAAAGCATGAGCTAAAATAACGTTCGGAAATATGGCCAATGCTAATTTATTTTTATTTTAATTTATTAAACAAAATACATTACACAAGTTCAGTATTTGCACTACTAGGATATTTTTTTTTTACTTTATTCATGTTAATATCTTGTTTACCACTGACTTAGTACAACGGTTGTAGAATTAATTTATTTTATAACAGAACATTACAAATTACGAATTAACAGTCATTTAATATTATTCATACAAATGGCAAAAAAGAAGAAGCTTCTCACGACAAACAAAATGCATTTCTGGAGAACGCAAACTGACTCGCGGTTGTAGAATTTAATTTATTTATTAAATTATGACATAAGAGCATTACAAATTAAAGAAATAAACTAACAAAGATTAAATTATTCCCAAGGGAAGGTGAGAAACAGGCTTCTCGCAAGAAGCAAAATGCATTTCTCCAGTATAAGACATGTCTCGCGCTAAACGATACTCGTCTTCTGAGGAAAAAAACTATATTTTCTGCGCAGTTTATATTACACAAGACCTTTTCATACACTGAACCTTTCTAATCAATATAAGTTACAGGAAAGTTTAACTATGTAGTGTGAGCGTACTTCCCTTAAATTTTCTAACCATTACTAATATTCACCCTAAAGAGACAGGTCACAGAAGTATAATTTTCTGTTTTAAATAGTTTATATTTTACACACTAAACATTGAACACATATTATTGCTGTCATAATTACACATTCAATTATAGTAGTTCTAACTATATACATCCGATCTAGATATTGTTACACACATTTTTGAATAATTTATTAAAAATATTATATATTTATATTATTACTATTTTTATCAGGTTTTATCCAGTAGTTTTTTCTTTTTTCTTAGTTCTTGTTTGACCAAACATTAACATTAGAAGTACTTTTATTTCAAAATATTCATATTAGCACTTTACTAAGAATGTAAAAGCACGTATGTCCAGTATCAAGTTTAAAAAGTACATGTACTGTATGTTGCGAACGTTGTCTTATTCTTATTTAAACAACAACACCAAAACTGTAATTATCCAAAGCCAAACTTGATTTTCTTGTAAAACTGTGGTCAAGCAATGTAGTTGAGCACTGCACATGACCACAAATTGTATATTTTATTCCATGTTTAATAACAGATTGAAAACTTTTCCTGCTGGCAAATGACTTTGAATCATACTTAAATTTATCAATTGAACTAAATAATTATTATATTGCTATTAAATATGAAATCATAGCCATGTGTTAAGATATTTAACTTCAGAATTATCAAACGCATCAACAGTATCAGTGTAGATTTCAGTAGCATTATCACCCTCGTCACCACCAATAGTTTCCAGACAAGACTCGTATGAATCCCCATCTGAGCAATATATACCTGGTGCTTCCTGTTTAGTGCCACTGACTGATGGCACAGTCTTACTACTGATGGGTTGGGGTTCCTGTGTATCTGACAGGTACAACTCCAGCCCAAGGGGACCATCTCTGGGGAGGCCTCCTGTTTGGTCCAGGGAATGTTTGATGGCATTGGTTAACTAAAAATAACAATGACAGATGTTAATATAAAAAGACTGCTTTTAAATAAGGTTTGACAGCAAACCGTAAAATTGCAGTTATAAGCCCTGGGCTCATTCAACTTCATAAGGGGTTTTGGGTGGGCTTATAAACAGAGGGGCATATATCTAGTCAAGACAGAAATTAAAGGAGTGTTCGAAGACTTATGTCCTCAATTTCATGAGACCATACCAGGTTATGGCCTCTGGTTGTTCACTATCACATGTATAGTGTAACAAAATACAACATTTATTGTATTCTAAGCTAAAATGGAATCAATACAAAATACACATCCAGGGATCCTCACCATATGAGCAGGAGCAAACAAGCTGTGAGCTGCACGCCAGTGAAGATCTTCCAGAGCCTTTGTGGCAAGTATCCTGTGACCATTGTACCTGTAACAATATCAGTCAAATCTGTAACTAAATTCTTAAATCTGATTGGTTATCAACAGGCACTAATCCAACATTTATTGCACATTGGACATCATGTCTGTGTTTTTGGACATTTTGTGAATTATACATGTACCTCATCATTTAATGACAATACAACTTTGTTACAGACAAATTATGTACCTTACTCTCCCAGCATGATGGAAATTGTATGTAACTTTCATTGCTTAAAAGTGTCTGAGGCTTTGATTGTCATTGGGTTTTAAAACACATTTCCAAATCCTTTAACATTTTTGTGTTATGCACACACATGAGTAAGTTGTTAGCTCCAGCTATAGGAAACCGTTTTTGTCATATACTTGCTGTTAGCATAAACATGTCACAAGAACTACTTTTGTTATGTCAAATCAGCCTTTGAAGACCAAAGTATCTTACATGAGAAAATAAGTTCCATGTGTCATTTCCTGAATCAGCTCTGTGCTCAGTGATATCCTCGGATGGTTCACCAATCTTGACAGCTCTTCACTTGAGAATTCAGATTCTGTTTCTTCTTTACTCCTTTGACAAAGTTTGTAAAACCCACATTTAGCTAGCCTGGTGGGGGAAAAACGTTCAATCAAATTCCAAATTTTATTTGGCAAGGAATATTGCATCATCATCACATGAAAGTACCTCTAAATAGCTTTTATTTGAATGGTCACACACTAGGGTTTAATCCACAGACTGTAAAGTTAGAATCACTGCGTACCAAATAATAAACAGCACCACATGAAATAAGCTGCTCAGTAGCTTCCATTTGAATGGTTGCAAACTACTACTTCATCCACAGACTGAATCAAGTTCTAGATGTAGACCTATTGCTAACATTATACTTAAACTTAAGGTTTGTCTCTGAGTGAAAGGTTTAAAATCAGACCATTTTTAAAAACATTTTTGCTCAGCAAATTGACTTGCTTACTTTCCAATCAAACACTGTGACCTCCTAAGTAAACATACCTTAATGCCATAATACAAAAGCTGTGATGAGAAGCCTCTGACATGTAGGCAATGTTTGAGTTATACTGGTACAGAATGACACTTAGCACTGAAAGCCTAAAAAAGAAAGAAAACTCCTTTGGTATCCAAGAAGCTTGGTGGCTCATTATGACTGTAGACTATAGGTAGCCACCCCTCTTACTTCTTAGTCTGTAGAGCATGAAGCGAAAAAAGTGTTCACAAGCCATTTTCCACCTCAGCTCCTTTGTTTTCACACTAGATGGACGAAGAAAAAAGAGGGCCTGCTTGTAGTCTGTCATGACTGGCACTCTCCAGAGGAGAAATTGACGAGTAGTCCAGTACCTCTTGTGAACCTCTAATTTCAGAGGCATTCTAAAACAATATTGCTCATTGTCTTCAGGGATAGGGGCATTGTTTGTGCCCTTTGTCCTATTGTTCTTATGGCCAATCATGTGAGATGTTCAATGAGGTGCTGGTTGACTCAAATTGACAGCCCAGATGTTCATTGCTACACTGTACAGTGTGATTGCGCGATGCAGAGGTTGTGCCACAAATTGACCCACAATTAAGCATTGCTTACCACTAGAGTTCTCGGTAGCTCAGTGGTTAGAGCATCAGACTAGTTTGTTGTGTCTTCAATTTCCATCTTCAGAAACTTGTTTCTGAGTTCTTCTCTCCACACAATCACTTCATTACCATGGAGAAAGGTTATGAATAACAATGCAAGCACCAGTATGCCAATTTTTATTACTAAGAAATGGCTTTTCTGGAGAAGATCTTCCCCTGGCAATCCCACTCAGATAATTAGTAATGGTAACATAAAGAGGGTAACATTCCTAAAATGGCTACCAATATCCGTTGCTAAAAAATTTCCCTATCCTTTGTTTTTTCAATTAACACTGTGGTTCATTAATTTTCAGGGTGCCCCGGTTTGAGTAGTCGCACTGTAATGCTTTCAGACAGCAGTATATTAATATCTTGACCTGTGTGTAGCAGTAATTCTATTGAGCTGTTTTCCTGGTCCTGGTAAAGTTACAATTGTCTCGCTCTGCTCATGCCGACTCAGTGCTGTCTCAGTCAGTGTGGATGAAGTTGTTAAACTCTGGTAAGGCTAAAAGCATGACAGTACCATTTGTTATTAAGTGATACATAATTTAGTTTATGTAATCAACGATTGTTGATAGAAGTAAAACTCTAATACTAATTAAGTAGCATATTACACTGTTAAGTACAGGAGGTGCAGTGGCCTACTGGTTAGGAAGCCGACTCCGGAATAAACAGTCTGGGTTCATGCCCTGGCCGAGTCACTATGTTGTGTTGTTGGGCAAGATACTTTACTTTCAAATTGCCTTCCTTATATTAAATGGCCAATAACTTATCATGAGTTATTCAGGCATATAATGCCAGGAACTGAACCCTACGATGGACTGGCAAACTCCATCCCAGGGGGGTGTAGACCTACAGACAGTTAACTGTAGTTGCTCAATTCTAGGAAAACTGGGGAACTGGGTAAGATCTGGCCCAATGGGCCACTAGGCCTATATTAAAGTACTGTTACAAAAAAAAAGAATCTAAATATACGGCCATCCAATAATAGTTGCCAATTTCTTAAATCTTATGTCAAAAGCCATCCAATAACAAATAAGCCTTACTGAAGAGGCAGTATCACGAGCATCACTTCAAAAAGTCAAAAGAAATCTTTACATTAATGGAAACCTTCATGTAAATATAATAATCTAGCTTTGTTAAAAATAACATTAGTCCACTAAAAGTAACAAAAGAGGTATTATCATGAGTTATACAGGCACGAGATTTCAATGAAAAATTGAAACCTTCTGGCAGACGTTTTCAAACTGTACCCATGTGTCTTGGATAAATTGCTCAAAACTAATCACTCTTTGCCCTCTTTAACTTTTGAATCATTCCCCTAATAGCTAAGCTTGGGTGTTCTAGGCACATCTTGTAAATGAGCAGTTGAAAGCTATTTAGTCGAGATTTGACCACAAATGCATCAAAATGCCCATGATATTGTCAGAGTGATCAACAAACTTATTTGAACTGTACCTCGTGGTAAATTGATGGTCTTGACAGTGATGGCAGTCTGAAGGACTTCATCTTCTGTTCTCCCTCTTCATTTACAACTTCCTATTATTATTAAATGTGCAGATAAAAATCATTAATTTAATAACTGCTCTACAAAGTCAAAAGTGGGAGGCACGGTGGCCTAATGGTTAGTACGCTGGACTCCGGATCGGGCGGTCCGGGTTTGAGCCCTGGCGGGGGCACTGCATTGTGTTCTTAGGCAAGATACTTAATTTCATAGTGCCTCTGTCCACCCAGGTGTATGAATGGGTACCGGCGAATTTACTGCTGGGGGTAATCCTGCGATGGACTAGCATCCCATCCAGAGGGGAGTAGCAATACTCCTAGTCGCTTCATGCTATGGAAACCGGGATAAGCTCCAGCCTGATGGGCCCCTAGGCTCGTATACCGACTTTACCTACAAAGTCACAGTAAGCCCAGATGATCAACTCCATCACCACTGCTACTACAGTATACTACATGCAAGTTCTAGAATGGGCAGCGATTTACATGTCACTCAAGATTTTAATAATATATAGTGCATGTACTTACAGCATTATAGATAGCCAATAATAGAGCCTCTAGATTCCCATAAGCCTGAATTTAAAGAAAATTCCTCTGTCATTAACAAAATTCAAGTATATGCATGTGCAGGTACATGTATGCCATATAGTGAGCTTTTAAGTACATGACTCACTGTACAATTTAATTTTATATTTGATAATTATGACCATTTCATTACTGCAATGTAATACAAACACCTGATTATAACAGCCAATAGTTTCTTTTGGCCTAAAGAAAAGCTCAGTCAATCATTTCCTTCTTCATTTTCCCATTAATATGACCAGATTTTGTTAAGCTGCCAGTGGTTGGCTCACACATCATATTTTACAGAACTTTAAATATAAATATTATATTAATTAATGATCTTTTCAATCCCATGCTCAACATATTTATTTGCAAAATATACAATGGATGGGTAATTGGCCCAGTATGAGGTAAAGATTGTTGGATATTAGCTAAGTTCTTTTTTGCATGTTTGATTGGACCAAGATGCAGTATTGGTCCATAATCATGTAAAAAATGAGTCCAAAATCAAGCCATTGTGATTGGAAAAACTTTGGTTCAGCTTGCCCACTCACAGAGCCAGCCATATGCGCTCTGAGAATTTGCCAGAGGTGTCATAAAATTCCCTGACTTAAGGTGGCTCCATATAGTTTACCGCGCGCGCTGCTAGTACAAGCTAGTGCGCGCGCGAGCTGACGTTTACTTCGTTTACTTAGATGTTTACTTCGTTACGCCAAAAACAGGGAAAATTCACCGTGTAAAAACCTAGAAAATCCGTGTTAAAGTAAGCATAGGTCAAAAACCAAGCCAATTATCTCTGTCGCCAGTTGCCATAGTAACGAGATTAAGGTAATGAAAAAGTCTTGCTCAGATAGATTAAAGCTACAGATAATTGATTGTAGACATTATATCAAGTGTTATACGAAAAAATATTTGCAAAGGCAGAAGTAAGCTCATGCAAATGTAATTGCAGCGACTTGCAGATTACTATATAGAGCCACCTTAAACAAGATATAAATAAACCAAGTACTAGAATAATATTAAAAAATTGTCCAAACCAGCCACTAACTTTCATGACTTTTAGCTGATCTTGACAATTTAATCTTTTTTCCACTTTCCTGGCTTGTGTCAGGTTTCTTTTTATCAGGTGACAGGTCACTTGCTCGCTGTTAGCTCTTACCATGTCTTGCTTGCTAATTTTACTCCAGTTGGCTTGCAGTTAGCTTTAAATACTCCAGTTTGCTTGCAGTTAGCTTTTATTCATTGGTTAGGGCAGCTTTAACCTGTGACCATGACCTGTGACCTGTAAAAAAACCTGCCACCTGGCTTGTGGAATCTGTGGAAATAAGTGCTAAAAGCCAATCTCACCTGTTCATCTCTTCTTGTCGTGGCTGACAAGTAGGTCCATGTTAACACAGGAACAAACTGAAGAACAAACAGTTGTCCACTTCTTCCACTCTGACGGTACAACTCAAATAGACTATTGTAAATTGGATCACTCAACTGCAAATGAAAATATTTAACAATTATTCACCAAAGTGGAGGTGAATAGTGGTGGACATTATCCACCACTTTCACTGACACTGAGGTCAATAATTGTTTTAGTATGTAGCACACAAGCTGTATAACTAGCAGACCAAAAACATTACTTTCCGGTACCCAAAGCAACACAGGGAAGCCATTTTATTTCTCTTTGGTTACTTGGAGGTGAATAGTACTTTGCTAATTAATCACCTCCCAGTTAACCAATCAGCATGCACCAAAAGCACTATAATTCACTTGTGTGGTATATACTAACATCTAATATTAGGATCACAAACAGCTGTAGAAAAATAAGAATCACAAGCATTAGAATTAAGAGAGTTTGTATAGAATTTCTGAAACTATTTTCTGAAGCAACAACTTAAGACACCCATCCCAACAATAATACTGGTATTAATATAATTTAATTTATAATTTCCCTGCATTGGACCTCTATGAAGGCTGATGCTCCAACATTGCACTTAACATGAAACAGTCCTGGTCAATGTGGTCACTGCTGCAAAATTTTCTGGCAAATTCAATGCTGGGGTGCTGGGAGTAACCCTGCAATGAACAAGCATCCCATCTGTACAGGGTAGAGTGTATTAAATTTACATGAAATTTCGAGTTTGAGTTAGAAATTTCGACTTCGAGTTAGAATTAGAATTTCGATTTTCGGAGTTAAAATTTCGAGTTCTAGTTGAAAGGAAGGGCCTGAAAAGTTACTGATTTCGTGATGGAAGACGAAAAACAGAAAAAAAAGAAACTAAGAAAACAAAAACGAAAAGCCCACAACATTGCGTGACATTTACGCAGTTGGTCACGCATAGTGTCGCCCTTATCAACAAATGAAAGCTAACCGCAAGCAATAGGAGTGGAACTAACCGCAAGCAAACCAGAGTGGAGCTAACCGCAAGCAACTCGATATTTTAACTCGAACTTGAAATTCTAACTCGAACTCGAAATTTCTAACTCGAACTCGTGAAATCGACAGACCCTACAGGGTAGAGTAGAAACACTTGTAGTCACTTCATGTTACTGAAACTGGGATAAGCACTGGCCTGATGGGCCACTCAGCTCGTATGCAGTCTTTACCTTATCCTCTTCACTTACCTGGTCTGCATACAGGTTAGGTAAGTTCTGCATTATTCCATTCACAAGATTCTTGTCATTCTTTAAATGCTGAATGTTTGATGCTGAGTCAGATTTGCAGAAAGACTACAAGGAAACAAAGAGTACCGTTGCTCTTAGGATATACAGTAAACTTTGTAAATATTCTAAACAGGTAGAGTTGTCATACTAAAACTTTTGTGTGACGTTTTGCAACATTCATGAAGATCTCAAAGTTCTTGCAACCCTCCAAGTTAAGACCATTTTAGTCGCTATGGCAGCTAAAATTTCGGAGTTTGCAACTAAATTGGAACCGAAGTCTCCAGCCTGGCGACTAAAAAGGAGAAGAAGCATTGAAAGTGTGAACTTAATTTAGCGACTAAACTTTTTCACTGGTGACTGGACTTGAGCAGTTGGTGGCCAAATGGCCACTAAGGAAAAAACTAAACTTGGAGGGTTGTCTTGACTTTATTTACAAGTACATTTTTGTCACCAGACATGAATTCCAGATCTAGTGACATTTCCTGAATCCCACCTTGAAAAATCCCCAATTCAAATGTCCCGTTCATTAATTAAAGTCCCAAATCTTGTTCCCTTTTCCCTCTAAAATCCCAGATCCCAGCCTTCAGAAATAAAAAACAAATCCCAGATCCTGACAACACTACTGGGGACCCTCGATAACTAACTATGTATCCATACAAATTCTTCCTACACAAAGTGACACGAATGGCAGTCATCACTAGAACGAGAGATAAAAATGTGTATACATACATTAAGTATGAGTTTATACGGAAATCTTACCGGAAAATGAAAAGGGAAATAAATTATCTTAGATCTACAGCCACTAAATGTAGCTAATTACAGCGTTTACAAAATAATTTTTTTTTTATTATTTTTCAATTCCTATTCTACGATTTCCATTGATCTTTACCCACCTCTAACACCTGCTTCACCGATTCCAGGTCCATAGCAAGCAATGTTGTGAACAATCTTGCCGCAAAGCAGTTTTCCGTCTCACGCCAGTGTTGACGCCGTGTTTGCTTCTTGGCAAATATTTTTACAGGTTGTATTAGCAGAAAAAAACCTCTGTTTTATCTCAGAACATCATAATTATAGCGTCCTAAACTCATTATCGAAGAAAGCAGTCTTAACTTCCCTGCGTGACGTTAAATCCTACAGAAATCTATTTTCTTATCAAGAGGGTAATCGACTAAAAGGAATCTAAACACAGACTGAGCGGACTGAGCGCCATTTTGGAGAGCTACAAACATGAAGGTGTAGGACTGGGCAGGATTCTTCTCCATTCTCTCACGGTTGATTTGAGACTCAAGTTAATCATGGCGGTCGCGACGTTCACGAAGAGAACTAACTTCGTTCTTCAACCCTTGTTAGCTTCCACTGCGAGGTTGGAATTCATCCGCAACAACTACAATATGGCCGTACGTTGTAAGGCTGGCAGAGAAAGGCTGAGAACAGTAAAGGTTTGTTGTAGTGTACTAGTATAAAGGTCTGCTCTTTGTGATTGTGAAGTGAGTCTGAGATAGTAGGTCAAGTAAGTCACGTGTGCTGCTAGAAATAATGTGATTGTTTTAATAATTGGGAAATTTTTTTAATAACTGTGGCTTGGAAGGGGTGAGGGGGGGGGGGGGGGGGGGGTAGGGGTGGTGTGAGTGTGTTCCTTTCTTGCTCCAGTAGAGTGGGGCCAGGAGGTGGTTGGGGGGGGGGCAACAATTTTGGCCCATGGGACCTTTTAGATTATTCATGTAAAAGGAAGGTGCAGGACGCTTTCCCTAAATAGAAAGAGTGAGAGAGAGACGGCATGACTTGAAGGTACTTTTCAATAACTTTCATTTGAATGGTTACACCTGTGTCGATTATTGCAATGAAGTTTAGACCGCAGCTAAGAACTTCGTGACCTCAATTGGGATTTAGCCTGCAATTCCAATTATTTAAACAATGTTTATCATAAACCACATCTACAGAGGAAGTTTAATCCTGGACTAACAAATAACAGTAAGTTAGACCTGCTCCTGAGTAGGTGAAGACATTGTTTACATTTATTAACAGTTTATTTTTACTGATTGTGTAGTTCCAGAAAATATCCATACCCCCACCACGGAGGGAATTCCAGCTAAAACCCCCCACCTCTCCAGAATTTCCATTTTTGTGAAGGGAAATAACCCCCCCCCCCCCCCCCTCCCCTCCGGAATTTCCAAAAGTTTCTTTCATACCCCCCTGTCCCTCTGGAAAAAGCAATTTAAAAAGAAATTGTGTAAATGTTCTAAACATTAGGCCGCCTTCCATTGTAAACATCACTATAGTGTTCAACCGATCAATCGAACCATCTTAACGATACGTACTGTTGAAGACAAAAATACGTCAGTAATTTCTTCAAAAGTAAGTAGAAAAAATATCTGGTAGTCACTTGTAAGATTACCTTGATGTATAACAATCCATCCCCTTTCATTCCAATGCAAAAGAAAACCGCTAAATGTACAGAAAATGTATTGAAAACTGTTGACAACATTGACATTCACCGTAAACATGATCACAAAATCGCAAACACGCTCGCAGAGAAAGCCAAAATGACCCGGAAAATTGCAAACAAATAGCCAGAAATAACAAGAACAAGATATTCTTGGGTTTCTGAAATTGTTACACTATTTTCATCATCAATAAACAGAAAAATGTTCGCAAACAAGGACGACTTTCTGTCGATCGAACTCGAGAAACAAACAACTCTAGTCACCAGTTCATTTCGGTCAAGCCACATGACAATTTTACTTTGGACTGGTACAAGTAATGGCGGTCGCATTCGTGGAACAACATGGAGGATTTCTGCGAACTTGTTAGCTTTCACTGTGCTTTCAGGAAGAAGAAAACCTGTTTAAAATAAATCAAAAACCCAGACTGCTATTTTTTCTATGTAAAAGATTTTCAGAGTAGGTAAGAACCGATTTTGAAACAAATTTGCATGGCATTGAACTAGACCATCTGGAAACGTAAATTCACTAACAACCTCCCCCCCCCCCCCCCCCCTCCTCTCCAGAATTTCCTGGGCCTTTGACCCCCCCACCCCTCTGGAATTTCCAATTCCCTCCGTGGTGGGGGTATGGATATTTTCTGGAACCACACATTCTAGCCTATTGCAGTCAACAGTGGTTTCTTGGCTTGTATTTTTATGTATTGTACTTCCTGAACCTGTGAACCATTTTGCATTCCTTTAAAAACGCAAGTAAAATTTCTTGAAAATATTTCTACACAGCAGCTCAATACTACACGTGACCTAAAAAACGAAAACCACCACTAATAATGCTTTACCATTTAACAGAAAACAACAGCAAGACAATAATGTTCCTATGGAAGAAGCATGCATGTGTGATGTCAAACAATCACTACACTTGCTAGACATTGTGAACTCTGGCTCATCAGCTTTAAAATAATGTGATTTAGGGTGCGTTCGTTTGGGATCAATCCGGAATAAGAATAATTGGAATAATGCAAGGTAGCGTTCGTTTAGCTGCTCTTCATATTCCGGAATACTTGGATTTCCATTCCGGCTATTCTGCTCCCAGGGGTAGAATAGCCGGAATATATTCCAGAATATTCCCAAACGAACGTGCCCTAAGACTCCAGTTAGCCATGGTTTAACCCTTGAACCTTGGCTAACTTAGGCTTCATTTAAATAATCAACCCTTGGCTTTCATTCAAAGACTGTAAAGTTGAACCACCTTGTGTGGCATAGTAAACAGTACCACATAAAAGTAGTGCTCAATAGCTTTTCTTTACACACTAGGGTTTCACCACAGGCTCAAAAACTAAATTTTCCCTTTGCAGCTTAAAAAACAATACCACATGAAAGAACTGCCCAAAAACCTTAGTTGAGTAACAAACAGTCTTGTTTTTGTGTATAAATTATGAAAAAATAATTCTTTACTCCATATACAAAATAACAGTTATGTAACAGTTTTCATGATTCATTCACAGCCAAACCTCAAAAAGTTGATGTTAGCAGATCGAATTAGAGAAGTATTTGAGTCCAATGACATGGTGGTAGTGTGCCAGTTCAGTGACATGAATACTGCAGAATGGGAAGACTTGCGATATGCCCTCGGCAAGAATGAAATCAAGGTGAAGATGTTCCCTAACAAAATTACATGCAAAGCCTTGGAAAATACCAAATACCAAGAAGTAACTCCACTATTCCTGGCGTCAACAGTTGTCACTTACAGCAAAGAAGCCAGAGTGAAACCGCTACTGGCAGAAATCAAGAAACAACCTAAAATCGACGTATTAGGAGGGAAAATCGATGATCGGCTTCTTTCAAGGAAGGGTGTGGTGGATTATTCTAAACTACCATCCCTTATGGAACAGCATGTTCAGTTATTGCAAATGCTTTCCGAGCATTCTAGAAGACTCACAACACTTCTTGAACAGAACCAGATGAACCTTTCTCTGAATTTGTCGCAGTATGTCGACCAGGGAGAAAATAAGAGCTGATGCTGTAAAGTTTAGTTAGAATTGGGCTGTAAATTTAACTGATATCTATGCAGTTTTATATACTGGCTGACTTGTTGTACAGTGATGTGTTATGGGCTTGATTGCTGTCTAGCCATTGGCCACGGCAATGATCTTTGGTTCAAACTTTTTCAAACCAGTTTGATGACATTATTTTTCATTGTCATATGTTCATCATAACCTGAAACAAAGGAAAATAACAATCAAACCGGTTTGAAAAATTTTATACCAAAAATAAATTTAAACCACAACACAGGCACTTGAAAAAACATACTGACAGTGTATTTTGACAGGGTTGTACCAAGATTTGGTTACTGTAGTTTACTTTTAACTTCCCTATCCATGTAATATCAGTAAGTAAACTTTATTTAACCTGGGTAGCCCATTCAGCTTGAAGGCTGGTATCCATAGGAGCCCTGCATCTAAAAAAATTTACCTGAGAATTTAAAAAGGATAAAAGAAACTAAGCTAATTAATTGGCACTTAATGGCACTTTTTTCCGCATTCCACCTTTTTTCTGTTCCATTCTTAGTAATGCTCAATTATTGCCCCCTTCCATCTATACGGGATTCCACCTTTTTCCACATTCCACCTTTTTTCTATTCCATTGTTAGTAATGCTCAATTATTGCCCCCTTCCATCTATAAGGGATTCCACCTTTTTTGCACATATTTCCACCTTTTTTCTATTCCATTGTTAGTAATGCTCAATTATTGCCCCCTTCCATCTATAAGGGATTCCACCTTTTTTCCACATTCCACCTTTTTTCCATTCCATTGTTGGTAATGCTCAATTATTGCCCCCTTCCATCTATAAGGGATTCCACCTTTTTTCTGCATTCCACCTTTTTTCTATTCCATTGTTAGTAATGCTCAATTATTGCCCCCTTCCATCTATAAGGGATTCCACCTTTTTTTCCGCATTCCACCTTTTTTCTATTCCATTGTTAGTAATGCTCAATTATTGCCCCCGTCCATCTATAAGGGATTCCACCTTTTTTCCACATTCCACCTTTTTTCTATTCCATTGTTAGTAATGCTCAATTTTTGCCCCCTTCCATCTATAAGGTACTAAATTTAAATTCCCCTGAATTGGAAATTTCATGGCTTAAAAAAAATCTCCAAACAGTATTGAATGCTTACAGTGGACTTAAAAGGGGAGGGGCTTACTGCCAATACTCCTCCATTCCAACTTCTGAACTTTAAATAAAAATCAAAAATTATTAATTAATAATAAGTCTGATTTATTGAATGAAAATATCACCTTTCTCTATAATAATTGTGTTCCACCTTCAGAGAAATACTGGTTCGTCCTCTTCTTTGCCCACTTCCTGTTACCTTTCTATCCTTTTTCTTGCAGTTCCTTACACAACTGCAATGTTAACTCAACTTCAAAGAATGATCCGTAGTGGTAATTTTATTTTGCAAAAATCCCTTTTATTATATAATTCCCTCAGAGCTGCTATATGTGCAGTCCCTACACTTGTAAGGTATTTCTGTTTAAATCTGTTTAAAATATAAAACATAATAGATTAACTTAACAAATGCTGTCACTGGTGTAATATTATATGTGATTGGAAAGTTTGTAAAGTTCACATAGCAAAATAGTCAAACGCATTAGCATCGGGGATGCCAATTCAATATGTCAGTAAGGAAATTATATTTGAGCTGTTCTTAACACACATACTAACAGGTGCGTATCCTGCATGCAGCCATCTCCTGTTTCCTCACACATGGGGGCAGAGGGGAGTTTACAACTCCCATATTTGAACTTAACAGGGACATGCTCCTTGGTGGGGTGTGCTTTACCATCATAATAGATATAAAATAAAATTTTGAGCAAGGTAATCAGAGGAGGCACGGTGGCCTAATAGTTAGTGCGTTGGACTCCAGATGCGGCGGTCCGGGTTCGAGCCCTGGCCGGGGCACTGCGTTGTGTTCTTGGGCATAACACTTCACTCTCCACCCAGGTGTATAAATGAGTACCAGCGAATTTACTGCTGGCGGTAACCCTGCAATGGACTAGCATCCCATCCAGGGGGGAGTAGAAATACTCCTAGTCACTTCATGCTATGGAAACAGGGATAAGCTCTGGCCTGATGGGCCACTAGGCTCATATACAGACTTTTTTTTGATCAGGTTACCGGATACCACTTACAAAAATCAAAAAATCTGTGAGGAGCTGCACAACATGGTGAAGCACGGCATTTATGTCAAAGACTTGAAACGGGCTCATGACTTGTCGTAGGGCTGTGGGAAAAATGTTATAACAGACCTGTTTTATCAAACATATACTGATCATAACTCAGTCCTTAAACATTGATGTCCTTATATGTCAGTAGTTCTTTCCATGTACATTATGTATATGGTCTATATGGACTCATTATACCACCATTTGTTATTTTGTGCAGTGACAGTCAGTTTGAGAAATCCATTGGTAACATCTTAATTGAATGTCTATTCAATAACCCCTGTGGGATTCTAAGGTTGGGTTGGTTTGTGAAAATCAGGCAACTTGAAGCCTGTCAAGGGAGTTTTTGTTATGTAGCTTTTTAATACTGTGCTTACAGTTCATATTTGCAGTTGGTAACACTGTTATATATCAAGAGTGTGTGAGGTTACGTGTCCCAGCATACATTACATTTACAATATGATACACAACTTAGTATCACTTAAGAGTAACTACTGTACAAAAATCCCCCCTCCCATCCCCACCATCTAAATCCAAGGTAACAGACTAGATAAGCCTTATGGAAAAAATGGCTATTTTTAATCCTTTTCACTAGAAAACTATTTCAGACCACTCCTTTGTCTAATTAATAATATTTGCATTGTAAATTTCTGAACACATTTTTTAGGCAAAAGTGCTATGTAGTGAAACTCTTTGTCTAAATGTATATAGGATTACTTTTATGTCCAAAGTGCACTGCACAGGCTACCCAATGTTTTAAACCTACAAAACAAACTTACGCTTAATAATCAGACATCGTACATGCACACCCCCTTCCCAGTCCCAGTACTCTTGCAGCTATTGACACCATGATATAGATCCACCTAACAACACACCTGATCCAATTTTGTTAGTTACAGTTGTTAATATATTACAAATGGGTTTTCTGTTGACTTACCAACAACGTTTTACTTGACTCAGGAGATGACTTCCACTCAGGTGTTCAAAACATCACTTGACAACTCAGACAGCACATTTCAGAACTCCTTCCTCTGAACAACCACACAGCATTATAAGAACTACTGATATTCCAGGGTTTAAACCATTTACTATTATTAAATAGGTTTATTTTGTCAGCTGTGGAAATAAAATCCACCCATTATTAAACAGCCTTTCACGCCAATATCCAAACATACCACTCTCCACTTTTTAGGTTGATGTCCAAACATACTACTCCCCACTTAACACCTCCCCCCCCCCCCCCCCCCCTCCATAAAGAAAACTGAAAAAAAATCAAAACTGTTGAAAATCACAGTACAAGTAACTTAAAGGTTATTATGTAACTGAGTTTGATACAACTATAACCCAATCCAAGCACTGTTTCCATGAAAATGGTGTGAAAACCAATTGACTACAGGTAGATAAACTAAATTAGGATAGAGAGTTGCACAACAATCTCAGTCACTGGTGAATTTATAAGACTCTGCCTTGTGTACTCTGCATACATGCCAACTCTCCTGGGTTATCTAGGAGTCTTCCAGAAAAATACAAGGGAAAATGCTTAAAATGAGTTTTTACTCTTGTTTTGGCCGATTTGGGGAGGAAATATTTGATGCATTTTTGACGGTGAATCAGCAGAGCTCTATTTTTTGCTCTGTTCTGAAGATTTCTTCAGGTTGGCATCTCCCTGACTGTTCATGTACATTCACCAAGTGGAATCTGGTGTAGTAAAGGTCTGTGTGCCATTAATTTGAGTAAAAAAATGAGCACAATGTGTGAAAGGAATTAGCCAAGAGTTGGTCAGTGTGAGGTTAAAGGGTGATCTCATTAAACCAGTGAAACAACATCTTGCAATAAATAAGTGCTCAATAGTAAAAAAATAAACAAAAGAAAACAGAGTTATAGTCTAAAGGACTGGTCATTATTTATGTAGAGAGGGGGGGGGGGGGGGGTAGGGAAAAATATATTGGAAAGATCAAAATTTCTGTAAGGCCCCCCCTCCAGGCCAGGTAATTAGCAAGTGACCCCCTCTCTTTTTTCAATATTTACATGATGACCCCCCCCCCCCCCCACCCTCACCTCATATCTCCTCTTATATGCCTTAAGTAATTATTAAATGCATGCTACATACAATCATAAGATGATTTAATAGCTACTTTGCATAACAATGGAACTAACCTACTATATCACAAAATCGGCATATCGTGTGGACCAGTGGCCAGTTATTCGAACATTTTGAGAGCTAAAAACTTAGCTTGCATATGTGGATGAGCAGAGACTAACTGCTATAGCAATACGTATGACAAGTTAAATACAGAGGTGTCAAAAATCTAGTAACGGGAAACCGTGCAGGCCTATGACCTCTGAAACATTTCCTGGGCGGCAGTCTTACAGCTCTTCTCAACTAAAAACGCCTCCTATTAATACAGCTGACAGCGTATAGTGCCCTTTCTATACAAGTGAGAAGCAAAATAAATTGGACAACCAAATCCAATACAAAACGGCAACTGTACAAATTTCACGAACGTAGGAGTCTGTGTAGGCCTGTCAAATGCTTTTTACTTTGTTTATAGCAGAAAATAATTTCAGTCAAACCAAATATTAAACCAGATAGGTCTGGATTCTTTATTAACTAAAATTTAAAATAACAATGGAGTTTAGAGTGCAAACAGTATTTCTGTAAAATACAAATCACTAAGTTGTACATAATAGTGGAGTTTACGCAAAAGAAAAACAATAGTCAGATATAATTATATAATTTAGCATTACTGTTTCACAAATAGTGTTTGCACTCTACTATTTAACTGTTTCACCCACCTTGGCCAATGAACACCTCTTACAATACTGTATACCTCAAACTGCTGATCCCTCCTAAACTTCTTTATAAAATAGTTTACCCCCCCCCCCCTCTAGCCAACCTGAATAGCCTTGACCCCCCCCCCCTTCTTTTCTCCCTCCCCCCCCCCTCTACATAAATAATGACCAGTCCCTAACAGTTTGATTTTGTGTAAAAACTATTTCATAGGTTAAGTCACATCACGATATCATTTCAAACCAGTATCACATGAAAACAGTAGCTAAGGCCAAGTAAAAAAAAACAAATGTTTCTCGTCCAGATATTTTTTAAAAAAAGGAGCAGGCGGGCGCTTTTTTTTGTTATCTCCGCCTTTTTTATTATTTTTCCAATTGTCGAATTGTGTTGCTCCGGAAAATATCCATACCCCTCCCATGGAGAGTTTTTTGGTATGAATCCCCCCCACCCCTCTGGAATTTCCAGTTAAGCCCCATACTTTCCTTTCAAAATTTTTGCTTTTGAGACCCCCCACCCCCTCGGAATTTCCATTGACCTTCCATGGGGTGGGTATGGATATTTTCTGGAACTGCACATTCCCCACAAGCAAACTTGCAAAATAAATCCTGCAACGTTATCGTCCTATCCACTCAGTACAGACCTAGTGTACCAATTATTACACACACAAAAGCCATCTCTTAATTTAGTGTTTTCTCCTGTTGGTTTTTGTTTGTACAAACGTTACCAATAACAAATAATAAAAAAAGATAGGCAGCCCCCAAAAATGATGTGGGCGGGGACAAGAAACATTTTTTTTTTTACTTGGCCTAACATAAAGGTTAGTATGGAGGCAGCGTAACCTCATACTGGCCTCCTTGCTACCCTGGGCCTAGTTCCATTCCCTCCGACTTTTGTTAATCCATTCAAATGAAAACCAAGATGTGTGACAAAATTTTCTTTAATCATGTTTTCAATGTTTACCCATCTTTAAAAGCATTCTTACAATCACTGTTACAATTCTTACATATCAAAACTCACATTTTACAAATGAATTTTATTCCAACTACATATGCATGTACCCCATGCATGTTTATTTCATAAAAGAACTTGTCATCATTGCTTCATCAAGTAAAGCAACAGTCACAAAAACAATCGAGAAGACATCAAATCGAATTCAATATTTGGCCAGAAAACTGAACAATGAGTTCCAAGTGGTTTGATATGCATGCAAACAATGCTGTTATCTTTTCCGAGGTTTTCTTTGTACAAAAATATCTCTCACTGGATCCATTAAGTAACTTCTTCACTCAAAGTCAATAAAAGTGTTTCTCTAGGCTGCAAATAATCCATTGCTGTTAATGATGTTCACCATGGTCGTCGGGTTTCTCTAGCAACTTTTCAATTCCAACAGCGATGACAAATGCCCCAACTCCCCACCAAAAACCAGGAATGAAGTTACGCATGTTCGCCCGCTTGTTGATAGCTGGATGGTATCTCCACGCCTCAAATCGCGCCCAGGGATCTTTCCGAACTTTCACTTCCCTTCTTGAGGAATCCATTTCTCCAAAGATCTCAGAAAAAGAGAAATTTCTGCTGCAATATTCACCTCCTCGTCAGGTTCACAACACACACGCAAATCCGCTTAGGAACCAAGCCGAACCAGGCCTTCTTCTCGAACTTGTCACACAGTATTCTGGGATAGCTGCCAAAGACTGTAAACAGTGCACCTCGAGAATGAAGTTGATAAGTTAATATTTGACCAGGTGAGTGTGCTATATGTTATGAATTCTCGATTATTACTATGAAATTTTTAGCTGAATGAGCTTTGCTGTTCGCTTTGAGTTTATGTATTTGGTAAAGTCTACACATTCTTCAGTGCGTGAGAGTTTTTGAGAAACCAAATTAATCGCCGGACTTTTCATACCTTCTTCATGCACGTAGTTTCATGTTGACACAAGCAAACGCTGTACTTAGGAACAGGTGCTTTGGTTCTATTTTGTTAAATCGGCGAAGCTACAGGCAAATCCACCATTTTTAGCGGGCCAATTTCATCGTTTTAAAACACACCTCCTGTATTCGATAATTTTAAAACAAACTCGATTAATTTACATGTAAAGCAGTTCACAGACGACGTTTGATATGCTTCTGTAAGCTTTACTTTATTTCTGTTAGTGTAAGCCTTTAAAATAGAAGCAAACGTGAAATTCTCAAACCAGTTCCAGTTTTCTTGGGAAAGCCTTTTTTTTCTCCAGTATACGTCATTTTCGACAATTATAATGTGTATTGTAATAAAGGAATAGTTCAGGTTTCGAAGTTTGCATATATTAGAAAATCTCTCGGACATCGGTCATTAGCAAAATGCAAATACGGAGTACGCACTCAAAATTTTTTCAATTCAGACAAAGAATTCACAAGCCAAGAACATTGTTTGTCCGTTTTGTCGAATTATGTCACTACACAAGTGTGTGATTACAGTTCAGTTCTTCCTTTTTGGAGATGATTTACGTTATTAGCTTTCTGGCCTGAGGGCATGAGAAAAAAATTTTTGCGCACGCACGTTTAATATGGATGCAGAGTAGTGCAAATTTTTAATAATAATAATAATAATAATAATAATAATAATAATAATAATAATAATAATAATAATATAATTTTATTCAAGTGTCTAGTCGCTTTAGCGCCGTACACACCTAAAATGTGTTACTACTTAACCTATTTACAACCTTTATACAATTTTAATTGTAAACTCAAAAAAGTTTTTTGTGATGGAACACTGCATATAATTAGCTCCGAAGTTGCTTTGTTGTGTTTGTTTGAATGTTTGCTGTTTTCTACAAAAAATATCTACTGCAGATTTCTCCACGAGTTTTTGAAACATCAAACACAGGAGCAACATCTTGATCAATCACGACTTTCACGCGCGCGCTACCGACGCGCTACCTCGTCCCTGCCAGGCGCCAATCGCGGGAAAACAGGAAGCGCGGGGTTAGACGGTTCTGTTCCCGTTCGCAACAGTCCCGCAATGCCAAGCGAACCGCACACTATCAAAACCCATAACACAGTGCGCACCGCGCACACGCCTTGGGACGAGGCAGGATCGCGCGTGTTTTGCCGTGCTCGTTGCATAAAAAAATTCTACACAATATTAATGAACTTTTTATTCTCCTTCTTCTCAGAGCGCAACGAAGTCTCACGTTCCTTTAGCGGAAAGATGGGAGGGCAAGAATCGACGATGAACATCAGGTACAGTTTGCTTTCAATGCGTAGCTCATATCTTATTTTACTTATTATAACATTTTACCAAAAAGTCTAGTAGGATAATAATTAACAATTATTCACCGAAGCGACGCGCGAAGCCATTTTGTTTCTCTTCGGCTGCTCGGAAGTGAATAGTACTTTGCTAATCACCTCCGAGTTAGCCAATCAGCGCGCGCGGAAAGCGCTATTCACTTGTGTGTTATACACTAATTATGCATGAAGGGACGTTGTTGGTTAAAATTGAAGAGGATTATTGTTGCAAAAGAATACAAAATCACAATTTGATCATCTTGTTCACTTCTCCATCAGAGATGACCAAACTTTGAAGTCTTTTGACGACATTGGGACTTCAGGGTCCCTCAGTGGAACCAGTTCTCCCTCGCAGTTTGCTTCTACCGACCACCTGTACCCAGCGGCTTCGGCGCCAGAACTGAGAGCCAATCCCATAAGACCGAAGGAATTGCTAAGAAATCTGGGCAAGTACCATCGAGAAAAAGTCCGTTTGCCAGCTAGTGATACGCAGTGGGCCAAACAGCTGGTTTACAGCCAAACTCAGAAGCTGCTCGAGTTCTGCAAGAGAGAAACTGGGGTTGTGCGTAACATGGAATACGCTGGCCCCATGTACGAGAAGCTGGAAACTAGGAAGAACAACGAGTTTGAAGTGATGGTTATCCTGAAGACAGGCGTCGAAGATGTTACAGTTGAAGAAGTCGTGCCAAAGCTGTACTCGAAGCTAAAGCTGGTAACAGCAGAAGCCGATACGAAGCTTGTGAGGTTCACAGACACGCATGACTATTTGCGCCCGGACAGGATGCAAAACTGGCTTGACAAGTTAGCCCAGGCGTGGACCAAAAGCTCCAAAAGATCCTCTGACGGAGCGAGAGTGCGGACGCATAAGAATGGGACAGCGGTGGAGATGATCATCCGGGATACTAACAGGGGAGGCTCAGTAACCGCGCAGTTAGTTCCTTGCGTGAAAGTGGAGGACGACTCGGGAACTTTTCATTACTTGGTACCGAGCGCATTTCAAGAATGTACAAAATTCGAGCTCGGGAATAACGCAGAGCGTTCGATTTTGTGGCGAAGAACATTCTCGCTGAGAGAAAGAGAGATTATATCCGGCCTTGATCGTTCTGGAAGTACCTGCCGCACAGAATGCCTGAAAATTCTCAAATTCCTGTTCAGCTCCGACAGAAAACTGCGCGTCTTTCCCTTCTATTTGCTGAAAACTGCCTTTCTTCACTATCGAAATCTTAGCGCAGAGTGGCGCTCTGATCAGCTCGGTGAGCGATTCCTCGGAATGTTGAGATACGTTCAAGAGTGCGTGAAAAGAAAAGATCTGCCGCACTATTTTGTGCCGAGTGTTAATCTTCTGAAAGGACTGAGTGGTTCATCCCTCAACAGCATTGACACAAGGCTACAGCAACTACTTTCAGATGAAAGGCAGCTCTTTTATGCAATTTCTGTATAGTTTGCTCATGCTGCACTGAAATTACTAAAGAAAACATTGTAACTACCACCTCAAAAATCTGGTCAGTACCATCTAACCACGAAGCTGGCGATAGCGACGCAACCGCGATAAGAATGGATGGGAGGAGAGGGAGGGCGAGAAGTCATCGTGAGTGGAAACCGCCAGCTTCCGGCGCAGACTAATGTGATCAAAATAGTTCAAATTGACTCGTCCATCAAAATCAGTCAGCCCCAATCATAAACAGCCTTTGCTTCACCCAAATGAAAGGCGGGAAAAGAAATCCAATATTTTTCCATGTTAATAGTCGAGTTATATGTAAATATGATTAGTTATCCGATTTTTGATTACCAAGGTACATAGAGTTTGCATGTAAGAGATGTTGAAGTATGTCCAAATATAACATGTTTCTTTTCTGGTCGTTTTAAATAGACCTTAACTACATGTACATGTATTTCACATCTATTGCCTGTACATATAAAAACGTTTCTGTAATTTTGAAAGGGTAATCAATTTAAAATGCAATTTTGTATTGAGCTGGTATAATATTGTTACATGTAATTTAACCTTGAGTAAAATGTGAATTTTTCCATATTCTGTAACTAATTGCCTCTTTTGCAAACGTGTCCCGTGTTAGAGTAATTCACCTCAAATAGAGGTTTACATAGGAATTTTTTCATCGTACGGTGTGGATAATAGGCCATCCTGGCCGACAAAATGTACCTCTGTTCTTTATTCGGATCTTTGATGTTGCCCTCGCTGCCTTTTTATATTAAATCTAGTCCTTCAGTTAATGTTTTGAAGAGCGCTTTTGGATGCCTTCAGAAAAGACTATAACAGTTGCTATCTGCAACCAGCCCCTCCCTTTCCCACTCCTGATCGCAGATTGCAAGGCACGCCTATACGATGCCTGGGGTTAAGCTACTGGGCGCAACAATGTGCGGAACGTTTCACCGTATTTTCGGACCTAATAACACCCGAATCTTCTAGAGAAATAAAGATTTATTGGTAACATTATTCCAAGTCTGCAAAGGATGCCATCCCAATCCGACGGTTTTACCGCAATCATGAATTTAGTGATGATCTCTGATGACCATGTTGTTTGTGATCTCTACACTTTTTTCCCACTCATGCAAATATGTTTCACAATTTCCTTCACACCATCGCGAATTACCTTCATTCGCCAATAGTAAAGAACTGGATTAAAAGAAGAAGACCAGCAGACCATGGTAGATGTCAAGTGGAGATATGCCGCGGAAATTTCAGTGTAATTCGCCAGCGTCCCTGTAACAACAACGCAAAACAAATATGGCGAGTAGCTTACTACAAAGCAAGCTAAGATGTACAAATGGTGAAAATTGACTTCTTGTACTTTGCTAGATTAAAAGCGCCATTGTTTCCTTGATCGTGAGTAATCTGCCTTTGATGACGACGAATGATTTCGAAAACTTTGAAGTATGCGACCAGCATAACGACCAAACAGGAAAAACCAGAAACTCCTGTGATTAAATTGCTCCAAGGTAGAACTGACGGCTTCTGTATAACCTGCCAACGAAGCAAAGTGTATGGAATCGGAAAAAGTACGAATAGACAGTATATGATGAATACACGACGTACAGTTATAAGCGAGCGACAACTGACATGCAACCACCTTTCGACCGCCATTAGAGTAATCGTTAGAACAGTCACGATTGAAAGGTACGGACCAACTATGCTCGCAATCTTGTACGCGAAACAGTACTGGGGTTTATTTCGTTTGAACTCCGCGAATCTATCAACAGCATAAAATGGCTGAGTTATAAGTCCAGTGCCAAAGTCAGTGAAAGCCAGTCCAGCGAGCAGAATGTAAGAAGGTGTTCTGAGCGACGGGTTCCTCCAAATTGCCGCCAAAATTAAAGCATTTCCCGCCACTGCCACCGGTGACAAGACGGCGTTCATAACAAATGTTATAAGATTCACTACATCGTAAAACACACTCGTTTTTCCTTCAACAGGTATAGCCTTCTCACATAAATTGCCCAGCGATTGCGTTGAATTACTAGTTGCCATGTATTCTGCGACCGATAAAGATGAACGTGCACACAATATTAAAAGAGAGATGTACTCTTCAGAAATAGTAGATAGATAATCTTAGCTTGCAAGCGAATATTTGCTCTTAACGGAACCTTTAATATCAGACCATCTGTTTTTCCACAATATTAATTGGACAGATCTTCAAAGACAAGTAATTTGCTGGGATGACAGATAGAAGGCGCCGTTCGTTAAAAGTTCTTTGTAATAGACCGAACGTTTTGTACAATTTTCGACATTCAGTTTAAATAAGAAATATGAAACTTCGTATTTCATGAGCCTTGGGACACGACATCTTGTCACCAATTGGACATTTTTTTGCCTTTATTTAAACAAGTAACCAGAGGCACTCGACGAGGAAATTATTAAAATGCTTAACAACGTCAATCCATTGTGTCATATATCATTTTAAAGCCTTTTCGCAAGATTGCTAAATTAAAGTTCAAAATCAAAAAGTTCTCACAATTCTTTTTTGAGAACTGACTAAAAATCTGCACCACATGAAAGTACCGTCAAAGATATTTAATTTGAACGGTGATACTGCCGTTCAAATAATAAAAAAGAGAAATTTAAACATTAAAAAAAATTTTACAACACAATAATAAACAAGTAGAACATACAGAATAACAACAGGACAAAGTCATCCCTGAAGTGTACTTTTAGCTCTTATCTCAATTTCAAATAAGGGAGGAATGTTTTGAGTGGTGTAAATTTAAACCTTTCCGAATATTGATTATATGGAAATTAAAGTGGCAATAATTTGTTTTCAAAGTAGCTTTTCCGTAAAAGATATGAACGAGCTATTTGTTTTTTCGAAAGTTTCAGTGTAATTCCCAAATTGAAGGGAAAGCATAGTTTGGAAGTTTGGAGTTTTCTTCAACATCACAGAGTTTTTTTCAACATCACAGAATTCCGAATTCTAGCTAGCATGTAGCTAAGTGCAAGGCTGCTGCCTAAGGAAATTTGTAAGGAGCCCAAGCCATTACTTTAGGAGCCCAGCCTAAAAGTGGCCATGGTTGATCAAGGGGGAGGGAGAGGGGGTGGGGTAGTAGTAACAATACCATTCATTCTTCATTCCATATTTGGGAGTTAGTCCCAGTCCTAAACACTTGAAAATAAATGGTTTTCGAAGTTGCTGAATTTTTCAAAGGCACATTACGTATTTGATACGCTAAAATTATCTCGATTGTGGAAAATTTTAGTATTTCCGTTCTGAAATGAAGCACTTACGCCAGTGGAACAAAGTTACAAGGAAATGGAAGTCATTAGATGAGAATGGAAAAAAGATGCTTAGGCGCCCATCCGGGCTCCTTGAACAAAAAATTAGTCGCCCACACTCGTAACTTAGGCGCCCCAGGCTACCGGGCGCCCATTAGGCAGCAGCCTTGAAGTGAAATCGCTTATCTATCCATATTGATCATTTCCTTTCTCGCCATCGATATCATTAGTCAGTTCCTAATGGGTTCCTGTTATTTGTCGAATACTATTCAACAAAATCAAATAACCAATTTATTGCCCGGTTCATAGGGATATATCCGTTCTATCTATAAATTCCAATCACTTTATCAGTTTAATAATATTGCGAGCTCGAACTAAGTGGTATAAGGTCAGATAACAATATTAAGAAGTCCGGAAATTGTCCCGGGGGTGGGGGACTCCCATATGAAATGGACGGGGATGCTCGTCGTCTCGCTTAGGGGTGTAAATTTCGGCTTTTGGTCTTGCTTACGGGGGAAATTGTGTTCTTCGTACTGCGTCAAGCTGACAGTGCAATTAGCAAATAGCATGCTTCTTCGTGAAACAAATAAGTTATTTCCTGATGAGCGACATATGTGGTAACGGCAGGTTGTTCCTGTCATCAGTACAACGACAGCGGAAATTAAAAGTTACAATTTATAGCGGATTCTACGCGGAGCCCGATCGAGTTTTCTATTTAACAATTACACCACGAGGCAGATATTTTTAGTAGCGAAAATAACCTTCAATTTTATGTACTTCTGTGAATAGATGACAATGGAAGAACCAATCAAATTTGCGGATTTCCAATAAAACGCAACTGAGTTTCTACTAAAAGCGACTAGTCAAAAAGGCGCAGCCGAGCTATCGCTCATAGAAAGCGAGGGCGAGAAGTCCAATTGTTTTAGTGAACACTATTAAGGATAGCAGCCCGCGTTTATTCAGTTCATCTTAGTAAGATTCTCTAACAATTTAGTACGATCACCTGCCGAAGCCTTTCAACCTTGTTTAGCATCTTTTATTTTAAAAACTGTCAACCATGATTGTCGATATACATGTGTACGTAAAAATTGTATATTTTTGCCATTTGAATGAAATCTTCAACGCTTGTGGGAGCGTGTTTAACAATGGCAGAACCAATGAGATTTTCGATTTCCAATAGAACACACACACTTAATATCCACATGCAAACTCGTGACACTGAGAACATTGTAGTAATTGATCGCCGGCGATAATGCTGAATGTTATTCCGAATATTGGCTTTCAGGACTGAATGCGCACATTGTTTTTCTTATATATGACGTCATGCCGAATATTCAGGAATATTTAGGGGTCAAAAAGCAGCCGTCCTTATGTGACATAAAAGTGCAATACTAGCTAAGAAAAATTAACAAACCTAAATAAATTACGAACGCGGACAAATCACATACTAAGATAAATCACGAACTGGGAAATATCACGAACGCGGATAGATCACGAACTTGGGTTTAACGTTACCACTCAGATATATCAAAACTCGAAGATAAATCACGAAGTACTCACAATACCTGCCCGTTTAATCCCGAGGGTCCGGGTCGGTGGCGTCTAGTATGTTCCTTTGCGGCCATTCAGGCATAAAATCTGGCTGCGCGGCGCGAGATCTCGCAGTTTGTAGAGATTGCCTTGGAAGGCGCGTTGCGCCCCTCCCACCTCCCCTGGTGGCGGGGCGGTGACTACTTCTCACCTAGCCTTGCTGCATATCTCTTGCTTCGGCGTTCGTGGATTTCTCCCATAACTTAGTTCTTTGTGATCGCGACAATAGATATACAGTGAGGATAAATTACTATTTGAGAGGGTGGTGTGGCCGGGGAGACTCCATCCTCTCTGAAGCAACTAGTGAGATGTTAAGAATCTAAGGTGGGGGTAAAGGTGAATTTGAGTGAAATTTTAAGAGTTTTAAAGAAGTGATAGAAGAAAGAAAATTATTTTTGGAACACCACAGTTGACCCCAACGCAAGAGCACCCCAGGTTGTCAGGGGACTGTTTGGGTGTCCATCTACTAATTTTTAACTTCAAATTCTAATTTTAAAATCACATTAAATCTTTAATATTTCTTATTTCTCCAAATTTTACTAATCCTTTGAGAAAAACTATCTCTTCCCAAACATCCCCAAAAATCACCAAAAAATTTACAAAACACCGCTAAACATAGCTTTGTGGGATGAGCAGAGGGTTTTGGGAATGCTTGAAACGGGAGCGAGATATTCGTATTAAATTCAAGTTAAGCGGTGTAAAAACGGGCTTCAGGTTAACCCCCGCCTTAATATAAGTACGACGTGAGCAATTGTTAATTATTATATTATATGACAGCCATCATCTAAAAAAGAGCGAACTATCTTATAAGTTAACGTACAAGTTATCGTACTGAAATTTCTGAATGCCTTCGCGTGAAATTTAACAGTGTTCAGAAACCTCCTGGGCATTATAAAGTTCTGCAGTTGTTATCGATAGTTCGTTTTGGTGCATTTCCGCTTATTCTCGTCAGTTACGTCATCCTGAAATTTCGCGAGCAAATTCAAAGCAGTGTTGAAAATCTTTCGAAACAATCAATTTGCTGTTGATATACACTCAAAGCTCTCCTTGCGACTACTCCCTTTAGCGACCAGCTCTAGTCACGACCACCTTCTTGTAAACCCCTTCGAATTGTCACTCAAACTCGTGTTAGTGACCACTCAGTCACCTTCGTATTAGTCAACACTTTAATAACAGTTTACAGTCCTTAATCCCATTTACAGTTTTTATACTCTGTTGCACTAATAACTTTGACTTGCTTTAACATATTCCTTTAAAAGTTTAAAAAATAATGCTGGCGTGACGTAACTTACAATGCTTACAGACGTTTCGAAACCGCTAGTACTGTCTCTTCATTACTGTTTAATACAATTTATACTTTGTTTATTCAAGTATACAGTCGTTATACCTTAAACCAAAGTGGATATACAGTTATAGCTCAGCAAATTTTCTTCTAGTGTTTGTGCTCGGTGCTCGGGTGTGCACAAACACGGTTTTGAAGTGTATGCCGAGTGAACAGTATCCTCAACAATCTCATTTTGTCAATAAGTGTTTTTAGTAATATTCACAGAGATGAAAACGACTTTACAAAATTAATTAAAGATCAAAACCTACTTCTCTGTCTCGTTGTACTCGATTTGTTGGCAAAAGTAAGTGATGAGAGAGACCGAAACAGCTCACTTCTCACATGAATGGCTCGGCTAAGAGAAAACAACAAAACAAACAACAGGAACAATACCCCTAGTCCCCAAAACAATAGCAGCTGATACATTAGAGGACCAGAAGAATTACAAGTATCTGGGGAACACAATAAACTAACATTGAGGCCTGTGGCCATAACTCTTTTAAAGGGAGCTGTAAGCTTGGACCAGGGACTTGCCTGTGAAAACTAAACCAAATAAGCTTGCAAGAATTCCAGTGAATATTACTAAAACGTCAATGATACGGTGATATAATTTCAACACTTCCTTTTTCAGAATAAGGTGAAAAATTGCTGGGAAAATCAAAGCAACAAAAGACCCTGTTAAACTTCCAATAAACGCCATAAAAAGTGCAAAATGTGGAATGGAAATTGCAGGCAGGAGTGTAAGAAAATTGGTGAGCACTCGAATACCAATGAACCAAACAATCTCAGGAACTTTGAACGGAAATGAATCGACCGTAACGGATTCCTCGATTGTTTGGATAATGGTTATGACTCGAAAAGGATACGAAAACAAGACGTTTAAAATTAAGAATCCATTAACAAGCATGCGTATGACTCCCATGGGAAGGCTATTAACGATCACCTCGTTGATATTCGAACTAAACGATAAGAAAGCACAAACAGAAAAAGCGATCTTAACGATTGCAACAAAGGTGTAGGACAATGCCAGCATCGTGCGAAACTGTGATGCGTTTTCCATGCTTGCCTCGACACCAGGCAAAACAGGATGGCAAATGTAGCTGAAAATGATAATTGCTAGAGCGACTGGCATTTCATTTACGTCCCAAACTATGATAGTTTTGACATCCCAAGTGGAGTGGTGTGCAATACCGAAAGCCAAAACAGCAATTACAGCTATGAACAAAGCAACTACACTAAGTAAGCTTAGCCAAGCAACCTGGGAGAGATTCTTTAGGAATATTGTTGGAAGTCCAATCGCGGCTGCAATGACCATCCAAACCTTATCGGACAGCGGTAGTCCCGGAAAAATGCTGCTTGTAAGCGAGGCACACAGGACAAGGTACAGAGATGCGAGAAGGAAGAGCTCAATAAACTGGACAGCGGCAACTATGGTACCACCAAATCGAGGCCAGCAGGCTTTCCCCAGTTCCTTGTAGTTAGACCTGATACGAACTCTTTCGCCTGCTTCATTTTTCTCATATAGACAGTCTATCAATATTGCTCCAGTGTAGTAAGTGATGAAAGGAATCAACAGCAATGCCAATATTGCCACCAGGCCACTGTGTGCTATCACGTACGGCAGGCCGAGGAGGCCTGTGCCTTCGATGTCACTCATAAGGTTAACTACCGCTTTCCACAAGGAAGATTTGCCCGCGGGCTCTTTGTCTTGTGCTGAATCTTCTTCTGACATCGAAACTTCTTCATCTTCATCTAATTTTGGCGACAGCTCTGAGTCGTTTTTAAGCAAATGATAGGTGACAGATTGATTTGATGTTGACATATTCCTGCTTCGAGTGCTTCAGTTGTTTGTCAGCTCTGGTCTTTTCCTTTATGTATACGAAGCTTTTACCGTGTGAGGTACATCTGAAAAAGGACGAACAATGAAAGGTTAAGTGATCTTTTAACGAAAATGTAAATTTGTTTTACTTCCGAAATCTCACCACGAACTTTGACAATCAATAACAAGGTATCACATTGAGTTTTCACTTTGACGAGAGATAACATAGCAGTATATATTCATGTTTTCCACCTGCCAGCCTGCATACCAAACGTGTAAAAGACTACAGGCTTAATTCACCTACATAAATTTGGAAAGAAAATTTGGTAAGAAAAGCAATATCCACAAAAGAACCGCGAAAATCGTTGAAAAGATTGATGGAAAATAATAAGCTGTTCAGTTACAAATTTTTAATGGAAAAAGAACATGAATTATAATACCTATGTAACACGGCATATTTCGAACGAATTGTTAATCATCAGAGAGATCAATTCTGATATGTTTATCTATATAAACAAAACAAATGCTGGAAAAAATCAGATTACCAGGCATTTCCTCCGAGGCCTCTCGTACTGGGAATTACTTATGTGGGTTGCAGAGACATACAAGTAACACGGCATATTTCGAAAGAATTGTTTTTCTTAGGGCCTCTTCATATGAGCCCGGTTGACCGGGCTGGCCCGGTTTCCGAGATCTCGTCCACTCCTATTTCCTTTGAAAAAAATTCGATGTGTTCATATAAGGCGGGCCAGCCTAGTTACCGAGATCTCGGTTTCTATAACTGGGATGAAAATTTTCTCATATGAACAGTTCAGCCCGGTTACCGGGAGAAACCTTTTTTGACAAATTAGCTTTTCTTTCGCAAAAGGCGGCCAAAATGACATAATTTTGCCTTGTATGCATTTCCACTTCAAAAGTATTCGAATTAGCTTTAATAGTAAAGTTGCAAGAGTCGACAAAGCTTTGATAGTCGCGAAAGATACAAGTTTATGTGGCGCCATTTTGGTTTTGTTTCTTGAATTTCGTCCCGGTCACCGAGTTGAAATTTCCCATATGAACAGACGACAAAATTCATCCCGGTTACCGAGCTTATATGAAGAGGTCCTTAGTTTCCTGTATGGTGAGAGAACAAGCTATTGCAAATGCAAGCTATTATTCAAGAGAGACGGTCAAGCAAAACATTGTAATTGAAAAATTGTTTCTTTTTATCTGATTGATTGTGTTTTGTTAAGTATGGAAATCTGTGAAACAGTTTTAGAGCCCTAGTGAGAAATCTAACTTGTTTTTGTAATAGCCAGTTATTTCGGAAATTAGAAATGCTGTTTAAATAATTATATAAACAATGATTGTTTGTGATTTGACGCCGCGGCTTAAATTCTTGAAACTAGATCAGACTTACTTTGCTTATCGTCGAGTCCGGCAAAAAATATCACATTGTAATCTAACTTGGTGACCGTTTAATAAAGGTTACTTAAACCGATAAACGAAGTGTCTTTTTGAGCTATGCTAGAGAACCTGCGCAGTAAAATATTATGTGTAAGTTCGATTCTAGCCCGCAAAGCTTTCCTCCATTTTCTTAATTCAAATATACAGTATGCAATAAAACATGATACATGCATCATAAAGATGATATCATGGCAGGAATAACAGGACGCAGACCGTTTCTACTTTAAGTACCGCACAGGTAGCCCAAGCTCCTTTAGGGGCCGTCAACTTGACATTGCGTAGCAGTGTTATTAGAAGAGTTTGTATGAGAAAACAACGATCGAGCAAAATAGTTAAAAACAAGGAAAATAAATTTAATAAATCGACTTACCTGTCCTGTTTTGTGCTTAAACTGTCTTTCTATGACGTTTGGAGGCGTTTCAGAGCGATTCCAGTGGGTCTCAGCTTATCTGTTTTGAATTATATATGGAGAGGAAAACAAAGAATTGTCAAATTGCAAAAAATCCATTCAATCCTGTTTATATTTTTAACATTTCAATATTGGATGAAGGAGGTCTCGTTGCTACCAGCTATGCCGTAAATTCCTTATACGATGCATTGAACGATTGCATTTTTTTTAAATAAACATACTGATTTTCCTTGAAATGAGAACTTCAATTAAATTGTCTCGCAATAATTATATTATACACGGACGGCTCGGGTCTATCGTCCAGTTAGTCGCTTAACCAAAACAGTTCACAGCATTCAAGTTTCATTTGTGCGCTGTGTGTACATGTTACAGCATAGCACACATGTAACAATCATAACGATTGTCAAGCCCCGGTTTCAATATGAATAGATCAGAATCAACCAACTCTGCATTGTACAATTTCTTCTCAAACTCTTTAATAATTCATTAAGTTAACTTCCAATCACGAGATGTATACCACATCACGTGCATGCATTTGGATACCCAATGAAAAACAGTATACCAATCTCCAGTAAGAGTGGTATATACCACTACATTATGCACATCGACAACTTGCACAAAAACAATGAATATTTATTAGTCCGAAGTAACCTTGAAATTTTTTAACAATACAACTCATGAAATCCGAAATAGTGCTAACAACAATTCTTTAAATACAGATAGCGTCGGATACTAAATACTATTACATAAATTGTTTTTGGTGGATACATCTCTTCGTTCTTTTTGTTCTACTTCAATGAGAAATTTGCTTTGGCAACAATTCAGAGAGTCGAATGCTTCGAAACCTAATGCAAATTGTAATCTCTAAACGGGCCTCCTGAAAGAATGGAAATTTTTCTCCACCCGAGTTCTTCGCCATTGTTTAAAAACGTTAACGCGTATTTGTTTTTATACCTTGTTGACGGGGAATAAGGCTTTCTTGACCATTAATTCTCTTCTTCGTAAACCATTTTCGGTTCCTAAACTACGCCGCTCCTTTCTCTCTCATGGCTGGGACGCTAATGAATCATGCATGCAATCGCGTTCTTACAGAAAAGGGCAAAAATTTGACACTGCATAATTTCTTATTGTTTCATTTGACAAAACATGTCACTGATGCATAATTTCCTATTGTTGCATTTGAGAAGTTATTTCCAAAACTCGAGCTCGTGTTTCATCGTGGTATCCAAACACCTCGCAACAATAAAAGCACTCGGCCTACGGCCTCGTGCTTTCATTTGTTTCTCGGTGTTTGGATACCCCGATGAAACACTCGCTCTCGTTTTGGAAATAGTACATGTAATTTTGATTCGTCCCTACCGTGAGCAGTGTCGAATGGTCCATACAGAATTCATAAGTCTCGGCAAAATTTAGCAAAATCTCAAAGTCTCAAAATAAAGTGGCATTGTCCTCTGCATCCAACCGTTTTCACATTCAGCATAATTATGCCATTCCAAAAGTTACAATTTATAGCGGATTCTACTCGGAGCCCGATCGAGTTTTCTATTTAACAATTAGGCCACGAGGCAGAATTTTTAGGAGCGAAAATAACCTTCAATTTTATGTACTTCTGTGAATAGATAACAATGGAAGAACCAATCAAATTTGCGGATCTCCAATAAAACACGACTGAGTTTCTTCTAAAAGCGACTGGTCAAAAAGGCGCAGCCGAGCTATCGCTCATAGAAAACAAGGGCGAGAAGTCCAATTGTTTTAGTGAACGCTATAAAGGATAGCAGCCCTCGTTTATTCAGTTCATCCTAGTAAGATTCTCTAACAATGTAGTACGGTCACCTGCCGAAGCCTTTCGACCTTGCTTAGCACCTTTTATTTTAAAAACGGTCTTAGGTAGGTAGTTAGTCATACGTACACACGACCCCTCAAGCATGTGTTTGCTTTAAAACAGATCGTGATAAAATAAAGGTTTATTATTATTATTACCATGGTTGTCGATATATATGTGTACGTAAAAATTGTATATTTTTGTCATTTGAATAAAATCTTCAACGCTTGTGGGAGCGTGTTTAACAATGGCAGAACCAATGAGATTTTCGAATTTCCAAATAGAACACCCACGCTTAATATCCACATGCAAACTCGTGACACTGAGAACATTGTAGTAATTGATCGCCGGCGATAATGCTGAATGTTATTCCGAATATTGGCTTTCAGCACTGAATGCGCACATTGTTTTTCTTATATATGACGTCATGCCGAATATTCAGGAATATTTAGGGGTCAAAAAGCAGCCGTCCTTATGTGACATAAAAGTGCAATACTAGCTAAGAAAAATTAACAAACCTAAATAAATTACGAACGCGGACAAATCACATACTAAGATAAATCACGAACTGGGAAATATCACGAACGCGGATAAATCGCGAACTTGGGTTTAACGTTACAACTCCGATATATCAAAACTCGAAAATAAATCGCGAAGAGCTCACCACACCTGCCCGTTCAATCCCGAGGGTCCGGGTTGGTGGCGTCTTGTATGTTCCTTTGCGGTCATTCACGCATAAAATCTGGCTGCGCGGCGCAAGATCTCGCAGTTTGTAGAGATTGCCTTGGAAGGCGCTTTACGCCCCTCCCACCTCCCCTGGTGGCGGGGCGGTGACTACTTCTCACCTAGCCTTGCTGCATATCTCTTGCTTCGTCGTTCGTGGATTTCTCCGATAACTTAGTTCTTTGTGATCGCGACAATAGATATACAGTGAGGCTAAATTACTATTTGAGAGGATGGTGGGGCGGCGGAGACTCCATCCTCTCTGAAGCAACTAGTGAGATGTTAAGAGTTTAATATAAGTACGACGTGAGCAATTATTAATTACTATATTATACGGCAGCCATCATCTAAAAAAAGAGCGAACTATCTTATAAGTAAACGTTCAAGTTATGTACTGAAATTTCTGAATGCCTTCGCGTGAAATTTAACAGTGTTCAGAAACCTTTTGGGCATTATAAAGTTCCGCAGTTGTTATCGATGGTTTTGGTGCATTTCTGCTTATTCTCGTCAGTTACGTCATCCTGAAATTTCGCGAGCAAATTCAAAGCAGTGTTGAAAATCTTTCGAAACAATCAATATACTGTTAATATACACTCAAAGCTCTCCTCGCGACTACTCCCTTTAGCGACCAGCTCTAGTCACGACCACCTTCTTGTAAACCCCTTCGAATTGTCACTCAAACTCGTGTTAGTGACCACTCAAACAGTGACCTTCGTATTAGTCAACACTTTAATAACAGTTTACAGTCCTTAATCCCATTTACAGCTTTTATACTCTATTACACTAATAACTTTGACTTGCTTTAACATATTCCTTTAAAAGTTCAACGGTTTCCTCGTAACTTACAATGCTTACAGACGTTTCGAAACCGCTAGTACTGTCTCTTCATTACTGTTTAATACAATTTATACTTTGTTTATTCAAGTATACAGTCGTTATACCTTAAACCAAAGTGGATATACAGTTATAGCTCAGCAAATGTTCTTCTAGTGTTTGTGCTCAGTGCTCGGGTGTGCACAAAACACGGTTTTGAAGTGTATGCCGAGTGAACTGCAGTATCCTCAACAATCTCATTTTGTCAATAACTGTTTTTAGTAATATTCACAGAGATGAAAACGACTTTACAAAATTAATTAAAGATCAAAACCTACTTCTCTGTCTCGTTGTACTCGATTTGTTTGCATATCAGCGATGAGAAAGACCAAAACTGAGCTCACTTCTCACATGAATGGCTCGGCTACGAGAAAACAACAAAACAAACAACAGGAACAACACCCCTAGTCCCCAAAACGATAGCAGCTGATACATTAAAGGACCAGTAGAATTACAAGTATCTGGGGCACACAATATTTAAACTAACATGGAGGCCTGTGGCCATAATTCGTTCAATGGGAACTGTAAGCTTGGAGCAGGGACTTGCCCGTGAAAACTAAACCAAATAAGCTAGCAAGAATTCCAGTGAATATTACTAAAACGTCAATGATACGGTGATATAATTTCAACACTTCCTTTTTCAGAATAAGGTGAAAAATTGCTGGGAAAATCAAAGCAACAAAAGACCCTGTTAAACTTCCAATAAACGCCATAAAAAGTGCAAAATGTGGAATGGAAATTGCAGGCAGGAGTGTAAGAAAATTGGTGAGCACTCGAATACCAATGAACCAAACAATCTCAGGAACTTTGAACGGAAATGAATCGACCGTAACGGATTCCTCGATTGTTTGGATAATGGTTATGACTCGAAAAGGATACGAAAACAAGACGTTTAAAATTAAGAATCCATTAACAAGCATGCGTATGACTCCCATGGGAAGGCTATTAACGATCACCTCGTTGATATTCGAACTAAACGATAAGAAAGCACAAACAGAAAAAGCGATCTTAACGATTGCAACAAAGGTGTAGGACAATGCCAGCATCGTGCGAAACTGTGATGCGTTTTCCATGCTTGCCTCGACACCAGGCAAAACAGGATGGCAAATGTAGCTGAAAATGATAATTGCTAGAGCGACTGGCATTTCATTTACGTCCCAAACTATGATAGTTTTGACATCCCAAGTGGAGTGGTGTGCAATACCGAAAGCCAAAACAGCAATTACAGCTATGAACAAAGCAACTACACTAAGTAAGCTTAGCCAAGCAACCTGGGAGAGATTCTTTAGGAATATTGTTGGAAGTCCAATCGCGGCTGCAATGACCATCCAAACCTTATCGGACAGCGGTAGTCCCGGAAAAATGCTGCTTGTAAGCGAGGCACACAGGACAAGGTACAGAGATGCGAGAAGGAAGAGCTCAATAAACTGGACAGCGGCAACTATGGTACCACCAAATCGAGGCCAGCAGGCTTTCCCCAGTTCCTTGTAGTTAGACCTGATACGAACTCTTTCGCCTGCTTCATTTTTCTCATATAGACAGTCTATCAATATTGCTCCAGTGTAGTAAGTGATGAAAGGAATCAACAGCAATGCCAATATTGCCACCAGGCCACTGTGTGCTATCACGTACGGCAGGCCGAGGAGGCCTGTGCCTTCGATGTCACTCATAAGGTTAACTACCGCTTTCCACAAGGAAGATTTGCCCGCGGGCTCTTTGTCTTGTGCTGAATCTTCTTCTGACATCGAAACTTCTTCATCTTCATCTAATTTTGGCGACAGCTCTGAGTCGTTTTTAAGCAAATGATAGGTGACAGATTGATTTGATGTTGACATATTCCTGCTTCGAGTGCTTCAGTTGTTTGTCAGCTCTGGTCTTTTCCTTTATGTATACAAAGCTTTTACCGTGTGAGGTATATCTGAAAAAGGACGAACAATGAAAGGTTAAGTGATCTTTTAACGAAAATGTTAATTTGTTTTACTTCCGAAATCTCACCACGAGCTTTGACAATCAATAACAAGGTATCACATTGGGTTTTCACTTTGTCGAGAGATAACATAGCAGTATATATTCATGTTTTCCACCTGCCAGCCTGCATACCAAACGTGTAAAAGACTACAGGCTTAATTCACCTACATAAATTTGGAAAGAAAATTTGGTAAGAAAAGCAATATCCACAAAAGAACCGCGAAAATCGTTGAAAAGATTGATGGAAAATAATAAGCTGTTCAGTTACAAATTTTTAATGGAAAAAGAACATGAATTATAATACCTATGTAACACGGCATATCTCGAACGAATTGTTAATCATCAGAGAGATCAATTCTGATATGTTTATCTATATAAATAAAACAAATGCTGGAAAAAATCAGATTACCAGGCATTTCCTCCGAGGCCTCTCGTACTGGGAATTACTTCTGTGGGTTGTAGAGACATACAAGTAACACGGCATATTTCGAAAGAATTGTTTTTCTTAGGGCCTCTTCATATGAGCCCGGTTGACCGGGCTGGCCCGGTTTCCGAGATCTATTTCCTATGAAAAAAATTCGATGTGTTCATATGAGAAGGCGGGCCAGCCCGGTTACCGAGATCTCGGTTTCTACTATAACTGGGATGAAAATTTTCTCATATGAACAGTTCAGCCCGGTTACCGGGAGAAAATTTTTTTGACAAATTAGCTTTTCTTTCGCAAAAGGCGGCCGAAATGACATAATTTTGCCTTGTATGCATTTCCACTTCAAAAGTATTCGAATTAGCTTTATTAGTAAAGTTGCAAGAGTCGACAAAGCTTTGATAGTCGCGAACGATACAAGTCTATGTGGCGCTATTTTTTTTTTCCTAAATTTCGTCCCGGTCACCGGGCTGAAATTTCCCATATGAACAGACGACAAAATTCATCCCCGTTACCGGGCTTATATGAAGAGGCCCTTAGTTTCCTGTATGGTGAGAGAACAAGCTATTGCAAATGTAAGCTATTATTCAAGAGGGACGGTCAAGCAAAACATTGTAATCGAAAAATTGTTTCTTTTTATCTGATTGATTGTGTTTTGTTAAGTATGGAAATCTGTGAAACAGTTTTAGAGCCCTAGTGAGAAATCTAACTTGTTTTTGTAATAGCCAGTTGTTTCGGAAATTACAAATGCTGTTTACATAATTATATAACCTTCAACATGAAACAAGAAAACCAATTCTGTGATTTGACGCCGCGGCTTAAATTCTTGAAACTAGATCAGACTTACTTTGCTTATCGTCGAGTCCGGCAAAAAATATCACATTGTAATCTAACTTGGTGACCGTTTAATAAAGGTTACTTAAACCGATAAACGAAGTGTCTTTTTGAGCTATGCTAGAGAACCTGCTCAGTAAAATATTATGTGTAAGTTCGATTCTAGCCCGCAAAGCTTTCCACCATTTTCTTAATTCAAAATATACAGTATTCAATAAAACATGATACATGCATGATAAAGATGATATCATGGCATGCGCAGGAATGACAGGACGCTGACGGAGGGCTTTAGGAGCCGTCAACCTGACATTGCGTAGCCGTGTTATTAGAAGAGTTTGTATGAGAAAACAACGATCGAGCAAAATAGTTAAAAATAAGGAAAATAAATTTAATAAATCGACTTACCTGTCCTATTTTTTGCTTAAACTGTCTTTTTATGGCGTTTGGAGGCGTTTCAGAGCGATTCCAGTGGGTCTCAGCTTATCTGTTTTGAATTGTATATGGAGATGAAAACAAAGAATTGCCAAATTGCAAAAAATCCATTCAACCCTGTTTATATTTCTGATCTATTTTAACATTTCAATATTGGATGAAGGAGGTCTCGTTGCTACCAGCTATGCCGTAAATTCCTTATACGATGCATTGAACAATTGCATTTTTTTAAATAAACACACTGATTTTCCTTGAAATGAGAACTTCAATTAAATTGTCTCGCAATAATTATATTATACACGGACGGCTCGGGTCTATCGTCCAGTTAGTCGCTTAACCAAAACAGTTCACAGCATTCGAGTTTCATTTGTGCGCTGTGTACATGTTACAGCATAGCACACATGTAACGATCATAACGATTGTCAACCGCCGGTATCAATATGAATAGATCAGAATCAACCAAGTCTGCATTGTACAATTTCATGTAATTTTGATTCGTCCCTACCGTGAGGAGTGTCGAATGGTTCATACAGAATTCATAAGTCTCGGCAAAATTTAGCAAAATCTCAAAGTCTCAAAATAAAGTGGCATTGTTCTCTGCATCCAACTCTTTTCACAGTCAGCATAATTATGCCATTCCGCAAGTCAAGCCACATGCAATTTCGCAAAATGATTCCGCCTCACTGCAATCGAAGCGAACAAATTGGGTTTTAAGGTTACCGTATGTTAACGGGTGTCTTTCACGGAAGATATATTTTTGCATTTTCTTACAAAAACGCGACCACCACAAACTATATATCAATACAAAGCTAATGAAATGCACTATTTGGTAAAAAATACTTCTCTCTGATTTTTTCTAACCGTGAGGAGAGTGTGTCCCAAAAGCCCAAACGACTGACGACTACTTGAGCGAATTATCGGGTATTGAATTCGACCGCAGAATCAAAACTACTGCATTATATCAATCACTAGGTATTAATCTTCAAAACCTTGTGAGGCCTATATTCCTATCGGTTGCTTCGCAATTTTTCTGTCAATTTTGATGATCAAAAACTTACCGATGCGTTTTACGACAAAGACCATTGCGGGAGATCAATTATAATGGTTTGTGTAATTAGCTTTTATTTATAATCTTCATAGAACCTCAAATAAGTGTAGTGTTGTGGCAATTGTTTGTCTTTGTTTGAGGGGGCTGGATAGGTGTGTGGCTGGACGAAATTTCTAAATTAGAGTTACTTTTAAAGTGTAGTTGATGTTTTTCTATTACTTTTTGGTGTTATAGGAAATCGTTATGTTAGTATCCAGCTGGCCGGGAGTTTGCGCCGCAATATTGAATTGATTGTTTGACAGTACGTTAAGACCGGTTCCAAAGGTTGGTTTGAGATTGCTTTTCCTGTTGAAAATTTTTGCTATATTTTCGAAGAGGCATGATCAGGTGTGCTTTTCCCTTCGTGTGAAAATTAGTACAGTATATTCTACAAACGAAGCTACATGGGGATAAGCGCGAATGGAATAATTGTTTTATTAAAAACGCCCAAAAGAACTGCAACATTTGAGTCATTTGAGCTTCCCAGCTGTTTTCGTTCACGCGTATCGGCTGCCATATTTGTGGTCAATGGTATATGAGCTCATATACCGTTGCCTGTTAACCAATCAACGCACAGGAATTGCAATATACCATTGCTAGTTTTTAATAATGTGAAATATGAACTGTAAGCGTAGTAAAAGCAGTTGTGTGAGCAGTTTACGCGTTTTGAATTAAGAGTTAATGGCTGTTTCTTATTTTAGCTCCATTTCTTGGGTATGTCGTGTTTTGTTTGGAATTCGTGACATGATGTTTACACAACATAACAAGAATTTGACCCCCAGCATGATATGTTTACGGGTTATTTGCGCAGTAGCCGACTCCCGCTTCGCGGTCACCCCGCTAGTATTACGGACAAAGTTCAGATCCACTGCGAAAGCTATAGAGGTTTGACTGGAAATTATTTCTGTTATCACGAACCTTTGCTTTTACGGATTGATGGACACTTTCGTATTACGAAAAAAAAAATTATTGTTTTGACTCTTGATAAAGCGGACACCATGAAAATTAGCATAAACATAATAGACCATTTTACAGTTAACGAAGAAAAGCAAGGCTGATTGAACAGTTGAGAACTATAACCCTGAAGAAGGAAGGCCGTGCCTTCCGAAATATTGGAAATATATATAGTTCCCAACTGTTCAATCAGCGTTGCTTTTCTTCGTTTACTATTTATAGCTGATTAGTTATAGCTGATTAGATCTTCTACATTTAGAGGATCCGGTACTTCTGTTTCGTCACGGTGGTCCTTGCAAATTTAAATTCATTTTACAGTTGTCTGCTTAGTAACCAGGCCTTTGAATGGTAGCGAGGCTAGAGGTGACCTTGTTTTGATACAGACCTCATTGCTTTTTTGTTGTAAATCAAGTTGTTCTGATGCTGATGGTCTGCGTTTACATGAGAAAAGCAGAGAGGTTTGTATCAATGCAAGGTCAACTCCAGCCTCACTATTATTCAGTGGCTAGGTTACTGAGCAGACAACTGTAAAATGGCCTATTAGGTAAAATTGCAGTCTGTTGTTTGTTATTTGTCCGAAACACCCTTAAAAAGATTTCTGGAATATACATTGTAGCAAAGACAACGTAGCAAATCCACAATTACACCACGATCTTGAATGCACCATATTATATTTTCCAGTAAAGTATTCGAAGAACAAGTTGTGTAAATACACAAGATCCAAACAAGCGATAAGATGTAAATAAGACTTGGAATAACCGATGATTCAACTAAAAAAATAATAATTACAAAATACCTAAGTTCTTAGGCAAGAAATAACAATAATTCCATGAACGAGTATGAGTAAATACTTACAATCTGTGTGGGCAATAAGGAACATCAAACGGTAAACTTCAAGCAGAAGTTTACATAAGCCAACTAATCTTTGACTCGCCGCGAAGTTGCATAATCCCCAATAGGGTTACGTAATAGCACAAAACGAAAATTCAGTTCTAGGCGCTACATATATCTTTGTGCAATTCTTTGAGTATCTGTGTCCGCTATAACGACAGTTAACTCTATATCTTGTATCTGCTGTGCTCATTAGGTGATGTCTTAAGTTCACATCGTTGCTATGGTTTATTTAATTGTCTACGCTGCGATGTTGAACTTCTTCAAAGTACGTATGAGGTAGTAGATTTTCGGCCTTCTTCGCGCTATAATCGCTTTTTTGGTGCTTTAAACACTTCAAAAAGCGGTTTTCCATGAAGATTGCAAAATGGCGTTCATAAACACGTCCTTGTGATGCTTTGTCGGCGCAAAATTATCACCATTTAAGGACCTACACAAAGTGCAGTGAAAAGTTTTTTATAAAGAATAAAGTTGTAGATTTATTGTTTTTGAACGAAATTTACGTGGTTTAATTTTAGTGTGTAATACATTAAAAATGAGGATCATTATTTCGTACGTACGTGATTAAGGTGGGGGTACACCCGATTTTGAGTGAAATTGTAAGAGGTTTAAAGAAGGGATAGAAAAGAGAAAAATATTTTGGGACACCACCAGACAGTTGGCCCCCACGCAAGAGCACCCCAGGTTGTCAGGGGACTGTTTGGGTGTCAAATCTACTAATTTTTAACTTCAAATTCTAATTTTAAAATCGCTTTAAATCTTAAATATTTCTTATTTTTCCAAATTTTACTAGAGCGGTTTTACTTACCCTGTGAAATAGTAACTAAACTTTTAGATAGTATTACACACCAATTCCATTGTTTTCTTTTGTTAAGTTTTGACTATTACGCACTAATTGTTACATGTTGTTTCACAGGTCGAGTAAAACCACTTTAATCCTTTGAGAAAAATTATCTCTTCCCAAACATCTCCAAAAATTACCCAAAAATATACAAAACACCGCTAAAAATAGCTTTGTGAAATGAGCATAGAGTTTCTGGATTACTTAAACCGCACACGAGATATTCGCATTAAACCCAAGTTTAGCGGTGAAAAAACGGGCTTCAGGTGTACCCCCGCCTTAAGAAAGCCGCATCTGAATCGTCCTCAGTCGTCTTCATACAGCGCGAGAGAGATAGTGATAGTTAAGTGGATCCTTGCGACGTTGGATGGCTTGGACAAACAACGATTATCAATTTATTCAAGAACTGTAGTAGTAGTAGCAGCAGCAGCAGTAGTAGCAGCAGCAGCAGCAGCAGCAGCAGTAGTAGTAGTAGGTAGTAGTAGTAGTAGCAGTAGCAGTAGCAGTAGCAGTAGCAGTAGCAGTAGCAGTAGCAGTAGCAGTAGCAGTAGCAGTAGCAGTAGCAGTAGCAGTAGCAGTAGCAGTAGCAGCAGCAGCAGCAGTAGTAGTAGTAGTAGTAGTAGTAGTAGTAGTAGTAGTAGTAGCAGTAGTAGTAGTAGTAGTAGTAGTAGTAGTAGTAGTAGTAGTAGTCGTAGTAGTAGTAGTAAGTAATAAATTGCTTTATTTGAATGACCGACACAATTTACAGTATTGCAAAAGCATATTTAAACTAAAAGTAACAAAACTATCCTATTCTATCGTATTAAAACCTGAATTAAGTTACATCACTTTTACTTGATAATAACAATGCATCACGTGTATTCATACATGAAGAAATAAACTTCATCACCAGCTTATTTACATGATAATCATTAGAGTTCATAAGAAGTTGGATGCTTTCTGAGGTTGATTTCCTTTCAAAGTCAGGTATTATTTCATTGATTCGATTAAAGAATGTCCGCCTTTGTAAAGAGTATTTGCTACAATCGAATAAGAAATGTGTTTTATTTTCTACTTCATTTGACTTGCACAATGGACATAATCTATTTTCTCTGGGTATATGGTCAGTCTGATATCTTCCTAGTTCAATCATAAGTTTGTGATTACTTAATTTAAACTTCACCAAATTTCGTCTTTCATTAAAATTTTTTAACTGTTGTAGATAATCAGATGTAGAGTATTCCTCTTTAAAAACTTTATAGAATTCTAATTTCCTTGAATGTTCCAGGCTGAGTCGCCAGAAAGATATATATTTCTCTTTCATATTGGTTATGTATCGTTGAATTCTATCATTATCTAGTGATTCCGGGTCGAAATTGGGAAGATGGTAGTAGTAGTAGTAGTAGTAGTAGTAGTAGTAGTAGTAGTAGTAGTAGTAGTAGTAGTAGTGGTGGTGGTGGTGGTGGTGGTGGTGGTGGTGGTGGTAGTAGTAGTAGTAGTAGAAGTAGTAGAAGTAGTAGTAGTAGTAATAGTAGTAGTAGTAGTAGTAGTAGTAGTAGTAGTAGTAGTAGTAGTAGTAGTAGTAGTAGTAGTAGTAGTAGTAGTAGTAGTAGTAGTAGTAGTAGTAGTAGTAGTAGTAGTAGTAGTAGCGGAGCTCCCGCGGGCGCCGAAGGCGCCCGCGGGCGGAGCATCCATAGCCATAGAATATGGTGAACCCATCGAGCCGAGAAAATTTGGTTATGACGTCATGTCCGTCCGTCCGTACGTACGCCCGTACGCACGGATTAGGCCTGGGGACGAGTTTGCCTTTGTCCTTTATTTGGACACAAAAACATATCGGTTCTATTCGGTTCGTTTAGAGTTGAGTTACCTGTCGTAAAAATTTGTAAGAACTCTGCATTACTTCAGAGGTTTAAAATGATCTGGACATTTCATTTTAACTTAAACGACGCGATTGTATGAAAAGGCGGCAAAAATCTGTGGCACGGGTGGCACCTTGTTCGCTTTTTACGCTGAATGAAAGAGGCGAACAAAGCTGCTGGAAAACATAGATCTTCGTGAATATTTCTCGCTTTATTTACTCATCTACATCATGGAAATTTATGCCAAATGATTTAGGGATAGCCTCTTAGCGTGAACATCCGAAATGTTTGCCGACTTGAATAGGATTTATCGGACAACAAGTCAAAACAGCGAGAGTTGAAGAACTGTCTACGGCTTCTGCGGTTGATTAATTCAGTTGACATTAAGACGAACTAAAAGTGAGCTCAGAGCCGGTTAAGTTCACGAAGTGATGGATAAAAGACTGCTAACAGCTACATCGAAAGAAAGGAAGAGATTGATCTTCGCTGATAATTCATATGATGTGTATGTCGATGGAGTTTGAGTTGGAGTAAGCTCACATGGAAACTGGCGTGTTCGTTTCCGATATTATGGCGCTGGTTTGAAAGCTTTGCCCTGCAGAATTTACAAGCCTTTTCCAAATATAAGGTAACAAACGTAATGTATACCCTAAGCTGAAGTCTGTTTTTATTGTGAGAATCTGTTTATACTTCAGTCATTTATAAACGAATTCGAAGTTGTATCGTTTTTCAGATCTTTCCGTAGGCTTACATATTTACAAATCCAATTATTTCTTAATGCTGCTTTCAAACCTCTTAGCTTTAATCACTTTTGTACATTTTATACAGACATTGTCTATTAAATGTTTGGTTTCAAATGCTGTGTTTTAGTTTACAGTGGAGTCAACTGTAAAGTTCATTTTTGGATTTTCATTTGAAAAGAATATTAAATTATTGAGCTACATGTACTCGGATGAAAAGCACGTTTCGCCTTTGCAAAATATTACAAACTACACTTATACCAGCTTATACTGAGGAAAATCCCGCAAACTGAACAAGTCCAAACCAAAACTAGAAAAACTACTCAAAGATACTGCACACTAAAATTAATTTAAGCGATTTATTATCCAACTGCTCTATTTTATTCGCTCGCATTGTTTATTTCAGTGAGTGTATGTAAACAATTCTCTACGCCGGTTTGGTTGCGTGTTACCTGTGCCTGGGTGATTGAGTTCAGACTTTTTCTACCGCACATTTGCTTACCAGAAACGAAGAAAAAATTCATTTAGTTCTCTACATAAAATTCTCTAAGGTATTAAGCAACGTGTACCATAAAACAGAATAGTTAATCATGCAACCAAAACAAGACGGCTCAAACTAAATTGTTCGCTTGTTAGATAGCGAGCACCACTTCTAAATCACAAACTGCCACAACTCACACAAAAACTGCTTTAAAATAACTTGCATAACCGGCTCCCAATGAATTTGCCAGGTTTTTTTTTGCGGCCGTGTTTTTCTTTGTTCTGGCGTGAACTCATTTTCCCTAGCTGCGTGTTGACTTTTTTTCGCGCTGTAGTTTTTTTTTGCCTTCAGTTGATTGTGTTGCCTTGACTGTTTTGAAGTAAATCAAAACAAATTTCCTTGCCTTCATCGAGGTCCTAGCAAAAAATAATAAATGGGAGCTCCGCTTTTAGGCCTGCCTAAATCTATATATTAGTAGTAGTAGTAGTAGTAGTAGTAGTAGTAGTAGTAGTAGTAGTAGTAGTAGTAGTAGTAGTAGTAGTAGTAGTAGTAGTAGTAGTAGTAGTAGTAGTAGTAGTGGTGGTGGTGGTGGTGGTGGTGGTGGTGGTGGTGGTGGTGGTGGTGGTGGTGGTGGTGGTGGTGGTGGTGGTGGTGGTGGTGGTGGTGGTGGTGGTGGTGGTGGTGGTGGTGGTGGTGGTGGTGGTGGTGGTGGTGGTGGTGGTGGTGGTGGTGGTGGTAGTAGTAGTAGTAGTAGTAAACTTAATTTAAGTGTCAGTCGTTCTAGCGTTTTACACACTAATTGGTGACACTAATTAACAAAAAAAAGACTAAGAAAAACATCAGCATTTTGTAAAAATTGAAACCCGTGTGCGCTAGCCGTTGCAGTGGATGGATCAGAGGACGGACACATTCACTGCTTCAAGGAAAATGAGCCTTGCCATGCAGTGCTGGAACGGTTCAAGGTTGTCATAGTGTTATTTTTTACAAGTTTCTTACAAGCAGAAGTTACCATAGCAACGATAGCGACTCTTTCTCTTCTTCTTCTTCTTCTTCTTCTTCTTCTTCTTCTTCTTCTTCTTCTTCTTCTTATTATTATTATTATTATTATTATTATTATTATTATTATTATTATCATTATTATTATTATTATTATTATTTTTATTATTATTATTATTCGTTCATTACGGAATATATATATCTTATTGGACATTTTAGTTTGTAGTATCGCTGTATATTTTTACGAGTCAAAATACAAATGATGAGTAAAAATGTACAGCGATACTACACACTAAAATGTCTAATAAGAGATTTATTATCCAACGTTATCGTTTCCCCAAAATTCTGACTTGCCAAGCTATTTCTGTTATTTAACCTTTCGCGCGGCATGGGGAATGAGACGAGTACAAATATCGTGTGATATTTGTACTCGTTTCGCGTGCGTTATTCGTACTCTGCGAAGCTGTGTTGGATAATAAAAGGTGGTAACCATTTCTTTCCACCTAATCATGTTTTCGTTTTTTTTCTTGGTAGCAGCCCATGTCACATTCTTGTCCTTCAATTTGGCTATACGAGAGCGTCTCTGTGTCTCCTTATCAGAACTGACATGTGTTTAAGATGTGTAGCATTCAGATAATTATAATTCCAAGCATTGAGTAGAAACAGAATAACGTTGTTAAATTCATACCATATCATAAGCCACAATGCAGATCTCTATACTGACAAATAAATGGATAGAAAAATCAATTTCTCAAGCAAAACATTAATTAGATGATTAACAAAAGTATCACAATACTTGTGTGAAATTTTGAAAATCGCATTTCTTAAATTAAATTTCACGAAGTCTACTCGGAAATTATAATAATAATCATCATCACCATACTGTGTCGTTAAAGCTTTTACAATAACAACTATGTTCTTTCATCTTTCCGTTGGTATACATGAACGATCTTATTGTTGAACTGAAAACCTAATTTTAATGTTAAAAAAATTAATTAACGGTGTTTTGAATAGAAGAAAAGGCACGCTGCCTCGAATGCGAAGAAATTAAATTGTTTTCGCCATGGATATAAGTGGTTGTAATTTTTTCGAGGTATGAGGTAAATAGTATTTATGAGAATCGTTTCGATATTGTTCTTAAATTGTATAAGATTTGTAAAAGCTGATCGCGAAAGTTCAATTTTATCAAACTGATCGTCAGCTCCGTCATAAGGAACCAGCTTCACAGACGAAAACGAAATGTCACGCAACTTCTCAGCTAATAATTCTGCGGGCAAAACTGAACATTTTTATCTGTGTAGTCTTCTGGATCAGCAGGAACCGACTGACGCAGATGTCATTTTGCCCGTCTACAGTGCCATTTGGGTTAACTGTATCATCACCGGCGTCTTAGTTCCAATGGCAGTGCTCGGTAATGGTTTAATTTTGGCCGCGATTTGTAGAACTCCAGCCTTAAGAACCCCGTCGTATGTTTTGCTCGCTGGATTGGCCTTCACTGATTTGTGTACGGGACTGGTCGTCCAACCCTTGCACATTATGTACATGTTATCTGATTTAAACGGCAACCAACCGTTACTTTGCGTAACTGGTGTCCTAATTTCGGTTTTTGGAACATATATCACGTTTGCTAGATTTGGAACAATGACATTAATGTCTGTGGAAAGATGGTTTCACATGAAACGACGAGCGTTTTTCACTATCCGACGTGCCTGTGGATTCTTCGCCATTTCACTTTGTGCACCGATTCCCTTTATAGTACTTTATTTGTGGCCTAGTAAAAACTCTACAACAAACAAACAAATTGCTCGAAGTGGAGGGGTCTTAATCGCAATTTTTTTCTTCATAGTAACACCTGTGTCTTATTTTAAGGTGTTTAGAATTATTCGCCACCATCAACTTCAAGTACAATCTCATCAAGGGACTCATCCGTCTTTGCAACCTGCAATCAATTTGGCAAAGTACAAGAAATCCGTTGCTACAATTTTCTATCTTCTTTTAATCTTTATGTTGGGGTTTACACCTCTATTAATATGGTTAACCTTAAACAATTTCCTAAACGACGACCACGCAGTAACGTACTTATTAAAATTTCTGTCTTTTACAATAGTTTTGGCTACGTCCTCGGTCAATCCTGTTGTTTGCTGTTGTAGAATGAAAGACATTCGTGATGGCCTGAACATTCTGCTTAACAAAATATTTTGCAGGAGCGGTGATACCGGTTGATATAAAGCACGATCTCTCTTTTTTTTTGTTTTAACCTGTAGCCAGACTTTTAACATATAAAAGGCAAGATCTACGGTCGTCAAAGGCGTGAGCCGCTGGGGGATGGCTAGTCACACTTTCGCAAGAATCTGTAAATACAGTTTCTACATAACTTTGTATTTAACTTAAAAGAATGTACTTATTAGATTCAAAATCATTTAAAAATTGTCAAAAAAGCTACAAGTTTTTAAAGTAATTTTATAGTCAAGCCTGATTATGTTTGATGATTGCTGAAAATTCTATTTGATTGTGTAAGCGAAAGTCTTGAAAATGAACTTCTACACATCTCTGCTCATTGACATTATCAACAGCAACAACAACAATAAGAAGCTTTAAATGCATGACCATAAATACATATAGTATTGCAAAAGCATAAAACGTAAATGAAACAAGACTGATTATAATCACAACTAAGCTATTATGTTACACCAGTTTAACTTTATAGATTATTGCGTAAAAATGAACTTCGTTAAATAAATATTAACATGTTATAATTAGCAGAATCTATTAATTTTTTGGTGGCTTATGTAGGAGGTAATTGTTTAATATTCGGTAGGTGATACACCATTTTCCCTGAAAATTCGTCCCTAAAAATTGAGTATTTAGTGCAATGGAAAAGAAAGTAAATTTAATCTTCAATTTGATTAGATTCACAAGCCCCTCTCCTCCGCAGATGCCTCTGTTATTTTCGAACGGACTGGGAAATGGGGAGAGGTGAAAAGTAAGCGTGAGGAGCCTGGGGAGAATAGAAACGTAAGCGCGCGTCGTCCCTCGCGCTCCCCTTATTTTTCATTTTTCGTGTTTTTTTCGCATTCCCCCCCCCCCCCCCCCCCCCCCAAAGGAGCCTCTGCAGAGGAGAGAATTCACAAGCTGAGTAGGGTAGAGTACCATCAGGGCTTGATTTCTGGCCCAGTCATTTCAGCGACCACCAATTTTGTTTTAAACTCATTATCATAAATGATAATACTCAAAATCAAAGGAAAATAAAATTTGAATCAAGGAAAAAATTGAACCACATCTTTTCTCTGCCTATGTAAGGATTCACAGCGGTAAAAAGCAAAAATCCAACGCCTCTTCCGGTTTTCGCTGCCTCGAACTTTGTAAAAGTTTGAAGGGAAAGTGTGCAAGACTTTTGCAGGAAAATGTTATAAAAGTACCACTGGGAAGCCAAATTTCGAGACAGGAAAATAGGAGGATAATGTTGTATTGATCCGTACTCTTTATTTTGTTTCTTTGATAGATTCCGAGATATGACAATGTTATTCTAAGAGATAATTCCGTGTTCCGACAGATATTTTCCGTAATACAGAGATAGATCAATGTCCACGCTAGACCCCTTTCCGTTCTTTTCGATTCTTTTCTTGCACACGTTTTTTAAGTGTCAATCACCGACGAGACTCGACGCAGACCTCGCAGGTAAAACTTGCTCCAGTGCCTGACTTATTTACAAACGAATAACAATTATTGGATTTCCAATAGAAATTCGACGTACAAAGCTTAACTTTTCAGCGACTGGAAGATTGCGGGAACTGGGCGCGCGCAGTGCGATTAACGGCTTACCTCATCTACCGTGGTCTCAGACATTTTCTTTCCTCTTACTTCTGCTAACGCGACAAAGCTGTCGCGCCGGTTGATGTAAGCGAGAGAAAATTGAGGTGGCTCTGAACACCTTTCCACATTTTTTAAAAGGTGTATCGTAATAAACTAAGTACTATTTGATCAGAAAAATTAATCACCCAGGTCGGTGTTTAGTTATGAGCATCTAAAGCTAAAATTAAGTATGTTTTAAACTGGTTATACCGTTGTACTGTTATTTTAATACGAGCTTATCAAAAGTGGCAGTATATGTATTGCCCCATTATGGTATAAGGGCTGCTGGAATTGCTGGAAACTGTTGCCAGCCACCGTAACTGCACTAAAGGAATGTGCAAAATGGAAACCACTCTTGCTAAGTAAGATTGCTTCTTTTCGCTTACAAGCTATCATAAAGGATTGAAATCATCGCAGTATTCCTCGTCCATTGATTTTTCCAGATAGATTTTATGAAAAACACTACTAAACATAAGAGAGCACGTTTTGGTGACGTCACCAAATAAAAGGCTTACAACGGGGGGCGGGTGGACGGGGAGCGGGGGTGGCGGGGGCGGGGGGGGGGGTACTCTCATATGAAAGGGACGGGGACGCTCGTTTGGGAATTTGAGTTAAACCAATCAAGGAGATCAATCTGGGCGTGGCTCAAACTTTTTTTATCTGACCCCTAAAAGGTACCATTTTTATGCCTTCTCGCGCAGTCCACCACAACAGTGTGGCAGCGTTTTAATTCCTTAATGTGCAACCTTAAACGTGACCTTGACGGCTAAAACTATAAGCATTCTGTCGTTAATACCCTAAGTGAGACAAAAATCCGAAGCTTGCACCCCTTAACGAAACGCCGATAATCTCTGTCCTTTTCATATGGGAGTATCCCTCGGGGGAGGGGTGTGGCGGAAGAACAAACCATACACGTCATTTCCAAGCTAATTTAAAGACTTTTTATTCTGGACTGTAAGCTTTAAGTTTACCAGCAATTGTATATTTTACAACAGCAGTCCTGATAAAAAAGTTACATTATTTGTACAGTCAAACCTCCTTTTACATAGAAGACACTACATAGTGCTTCCACATTGAGCTGTTTAAAGGGACACTGTCATGCCTGAAATATCATATTTTATAAGAATGGCCTGTAGCTTGCAATAAAAAGAGAAAAATGCTAAAAGTGGTAAAAGGAAAGAAATATCAACTAATAGGAAAAAGTGACTAAAAAAAGTTCAAAATTTCACTAGAATGGCAGCTTTCATTTTTGGGCCCCCTGTCCAATAATCAATCGCAATCCACTTCCATCCTTGCAATCCTGTACTTCTTCCTCAAAATAACTGTTCTATTTTGTTTTGTTGGATCTTTTTATCAAATTCATTCGTGTATTTTGTGGCATTTGGCAATATACTGAGGAAATTAGAAACTAGAAATTTCTATGATAAGTCATAACAGTGTCCCTTTAAGTTAAACTCTATTTACATGGAAAGAGGATGATCCTGGTGCTAGAATTATCCAAGCATTAGAATCATCTGAGCGCAACATGTTCTCAGCTTACAGTTAACACGTGAAGGGTTGCATATGGTCCTAGGACTAGGGTCATCCTACCTGTCAGATAAGATGATTATAGCGCTAGGGCAAATACAACCATTCTCATGTAAACTCTAAAAACATGTCGCGCGCTGATGATTCTTGTAACTGAATAATTCTAGCACCAAAATCATCCTCTTTCCATGTAAATAGGGCTTAAAGATAATTTATGAGCTTGGGACCCGAACAACTGTTTGTAATAACGAGGTATCCGTATTAAACGACGGTCCATAAAGCGAGGTTCGCCTGTATTAATATCGATAGACAACTTAACGGTCGTCCATTCGCCGCGGCTGCATCATTTCCCTTTCGTAAATGATCAGTTCCATTTCTAACGGTCGATGCCATCATTGGTTTTCGAAATGCTGATGTCAGTCAAATCTTCTCTAGTTTAGGCATGAGCTCGGTCGAAACTTCTCTGATTATTAGATAATTCCTGGGTAGTGACCTTTCTTTTTAAGTGACATCGACCTTTAACGAAAGTGTCACATGCATCGCCGCGGAGGTTTTCTAGGGCTCTAGGGCTGCTCAATTCTCCTTTCGATGCAGCCTCAGAACAAGAAATCTCAGATGTTACCACTTCTTGAAATCGTTCATGTCCTCATTCATGTTTTCTATCTTTACAGTGCGACTACTCCAACCGAGGCCACCCAAGCAATTTCTTTGCAAATTAATGAATGAAAATCTCAGATGTTAGCAAAACATTTTTGACAAATAAGCGATCCAAGCAAGCTGCACACCACAGAATCAATACATGTGTGACAATTCATGAAGCTTAGACGTGAAATAACAGTAATAAAGCAACAGCTTGAACTTCATTATTTTCTTGATATTATTGATATAAAATTTAGCGATATATTTCGCGAGTATTAAATTTCGCGATTTTGATCGCGAAATTTAGTACTCGCGAAATTAAGTGAGAATAAGGTTTTTTTTTACCTTTTTTTAAGTTACTTTTCGGCGGAGAAAAGCGACAGCCGGAAATACCTTTGCGTTTACAGGCTACTGCGTTATCAAAAATAAAGATTATAATAATATGATAATTTCAAACTGAAAAAGGTTTATCTTGTCACTATAAACTTGATTCCTGATGAGTGTGTGTAAAGACAATAGGCTTTCCGAGTTACCTTTTGCCTCTGTGTCAAAACGAGACTTCGTGCGAAGCCATTCATATGAAAATGAGTTTCACCTGCACGTCCATTTTCATGAAAATCAAACACATTTTCATTTGAATGGTTCCGCACGAGGACTCGTTTCGAAAATGAGGCAAAGAACAACTCGGAAATGGCCTATTTGATTCGGGATAAGGCCAGTATGCATATACTACTAACTTTAAAATGCTTTACGTTAGCTGGATTCGCTAATTTCCAACTCTATTTTTTAGATCTTTTGTGCGGAATACAACACAAAATGGCTGGCTAGGTACTTCGAATAATCCGGATAATCAGTGAACTGCCGATTTCAGGGACGGGAAAAAAGGACACCGTCTTTTCTCATTACAATACAAACACAATCTTGTCACAATTCGCTGCTTACTTATGCCAAAGGAAACATGCAGTTGCTCTCTATGTAAAACTTGAAAATATAATCAGCATTTAGAAAGGGACTCTGGAGTTTCCGGTTTTCAGTACAGCTTTTTCATTTTGAGATCGGTTTTACGGTTTCTAAACTTAAAATTTCCTGTGTTTTTTCGTTGTTGTGGCATCCGTTGCGGTCTTCGATTTTTTCCTTTTTAACATTCGGATTTCGGTTTTTATGACTAACAATAGCGACCTTTACGTTTTGAAAATTTGCTTCGACTTCCTGTTTTGCTATGTTTTGGTTTTTGGTTTTGGCATGCAGTTGGCGGCGGCCTTATACCTTGGAGTTTTCGGCGTATCAAGTGTCCACTCATTTTTCCGCCATATTAAAATATATTTTGCTAACTGTTGTATAAAGGGTTGAGGGTTGAGTTTTTTTTAATTTTTTTGAGTTTGGTCAATATTTTCGGTGGTTTTTCGGTTTTGAACGATTTTTAGTGCTTCATTTCGGTTTGACGAAAGTTTTAGGTGATTATCCGGTTTCTAATGGTCTCCAAAGTCTCCCTCAACTATTTTGCATACACGTTAACGTAATTACACTAATTGCCTCGCCTGGTACTATTAACAGTCCTGGATATCAGGAACTTTGCTCTCCATCATGAGCTCGGCTTTTAATGATCGCTCGTTTTGTAACTGCAGAAACTTGCTTAGTTCAGCCTGTAAAAGTAACAAGAATATATTTGTAAATAAACAGCCAGAAAGCTCCCAACTAGAACAAGAACAACAACTTTATTTGTACCCCAGTGGTAATAAAAAATTGCATATGGAGTGCTGAGACCTGTACCCTTTCATTACACTGGTGTTAGTGTTTAGTTTCGAGTGGATAATAAGGACTTGAATAGGTAGACGATGAAATAAAAAAGCGAAGGGCTCAATATGTCCGAAGGTAAATCCAAAAGGAAAAAAATACTCGAAAAAGCTGACAGACAGCTTTAAGAAATTTAACGTAAGCAAATCTTGGTAGTACGTTTTTTTTTAAGTCGAAGTGAGTGTTGTCCTAGATACAGCCTTTGGCTTGTCGTTAATTTGTACTTCTATAGTTCGCCATGTGAATTGTCTCTATTTAATTATTACCGTCTAAGTTACTCCGAACTTGAGGTCGATCAGAGGTAATGTTAGTTTCAGTACACGATGAGGCTTCTCTCGAATACAAATCTACTACCACTACTACCAATAAAACGGCTTTCAGCTGTTTTTCTTGCACCAAAGAAAAACGTAAACGTAATGTAAGACACAAAAATGTCTACTTACAATGTAGACCTGTCAAAACTCAATACGAACGTCATCGCCAATAAGAACAAATGGTGCCCAATGTGTTTCTTCGCGAAACTGTTCTGAGGCTCTTAGACATTCCCGAGCTTGGTCGAGAGCTTCACTGGCACTTTTTCCGTCCACCAAGTGTTTGTAGAACGATTTCATGAACTCCATAGTAGCTTCATCATTAATCGCCCACAGCGACACTAAGACAGAACGAGCGCCAGCGCCCAAAAAGGCGCGTGCAATGCCAACCACACCCTCAGCTTTGACTTCACCTCGCCCGCCGTAACAGCTACTTAGCACAACCAGTTTCGCTCGTAGCTGAACACGTGATAAATCGTCCATGGTCAAAATCCAGTCTTCCTTCTCTGGGACAAGGGATGGCCTGCAAGGGTTAGGGGCCAAACAAATTTCTCCGGTCTCCAAGCAACCATGTGTGGCAATGTGAACTAAACCCACGGTACTGAGGCGACTCAGCACTTCTTCTTTTGTTGCCGCTTTCCCAATGATAGGTTTGGTGTGAAGAATTTGGCCAATCGCTTCAACCTCCTTCTCAGCAAATGGAAGTTGTTCCAGCATATCCACAAATGAAGGATTTCCAACGAGCAGTGCGCCTTTTGTACTATAGTAGCTCGCTGAAAGATCTGTAATCAATTTCAAACTAGACAGCGAGGGGACGACTCGGATTCGATAAGATTCACACAGGTATTTGTTAGAATCACGGTCAACAAAAGCGGGAAAAGGGGCCAAGCACAATGGGCCATCTGGGACAATGGTTAGGTCCTTCTCCTGGAGCACGTGCGCAACAGGTCTGATAATGTGGTCATACAGCTTTCTCAATGCGTCTTCATCATGGACCGGTGATTCCGATTTCTGCTTAGCTTTCTCTTCCCGGATTGCATCTAGTGAACGATCTTCACACTTGACAAGGGCACGAACACCAATTTTTTCATAAGCAGCTTGCCTCATCCAATCCAAACGTTGAACGGCGTCTACCTCTATATATTTCTTATCAAAATGAGCAACTTTTCCTTCGAGCAGCACCCAGAAGAAAATTTCTTTTCTTCCAATTGCCAGGAATAGCGTGTTTGATGGGAGTTTGGACAACAGCTCGGGGGCAACCTCTTGTTTTAGCTGATACTTAGATTCCAAAAGATCCATCAAGGCTTCTGCACGCCCTTTCTCAGCAGCAAATAGAGCCTCTTCAATCTTGTTTTGCTTTATCAGGATTTCCCATAAAGCAATGTTTACGAGGTGATATTCATTTCTCAGGTTAATTTTCCACTCATCTTTTGGCTTCCGACGATCTCTGATAGCATTGAACAGGCTTAGACTGCACCCATACCAACGCAAAGATTCATCTAAAGATCCTAGACATTCATAGCTCATCCTAGTCGATAACATGCATTACCTTGTTCAGCATCGTCCCCCTGTTCTTCGGCAATGCTTTGATTCAGTTTTTGGCACACGATAGCTTTACTGAAGTTATCTTGAGCTGCGTAAACATGGCCAAGATTGCCATACGCACGCCCCTCGGCTACTCTGTCTTCCAATTTCCTGGCAATACTTAGGCATTGCCTGAAGTGACTCTCAGCATCTCCCCATCTTGCCAGACTTGCATAGGTCTTGCCAAGATTACGGTGGGCATTGCCTTCCATAACGCTGTCTCCTAATTCTTTGGCAATGCGTAGGGCTGACGTATTGTCATCTATAACATCTTTTAAGTGTCTGCCGTGAATATTTCCAAGATTTCCATAAGCTCTTCCCTTCTCAGCCCTGTCTCCTGCGTCCTTAGCAATGCGTAATTGTTCTTTATAGCAACCTTCAGCTTCGTCAAATCTTCCAAGACTGTGATAATCCTTTCCAAGGCTGCCATACGCACGGGCTTCACCAACGCGATCCCCTGCTATTTGGACAGCATCTAGGTACTGTTGGTGGAAACGTAAAGCTGCTCTGAAATCACCAAGGTTGTAATAACAATCGCCAATATCGCAATATCCAGATTTATCGTTATTTCCCACGTATTGTACACCATCAAGAAGAGAGAAGTTCTCCATCCGTTCTGTCAATTACGTACAAGAATTAACATAGGTAACATTGTTTAGAACAAGCAAGTGACATTAACCTTTGTTAATTATTCGAGTGCACATTGCTATCAGTTGCTAATCAGATTTTCAAGACACGAGAACCTTGGAAGCTCGCCGTTCAAGTATCAGCAAGGTTTAAAACATTTTATTCGCCTCGTATTCACAACCAACTGTTGCGCAACCTCGTTCCCAGGGTTTCTCTCTCCCAGATCCTGGGAACGAGGTTGACTGTTGCGAACGTCCAAAAAAAAATGACATTTTCGGACATGAATTCAATTCACTAAAAATATTCTTCCCATTCTCAGCATTCTACTCGAAAATCTGCGGCAGTATATTTGGAAATCTTTGGAAAACTTTAGACGTTCAGTAAATCAACAGTGTTTTGTAGTCAGACACTGATGGTTCTTAGTCTAAAAAAGAATTCGGAAAACAGTCAGTGTTAGTCTCCGGCCGATCTTCCTACATTTTTCCAAGCAGTCTGCGTAAGCATTATGAGTATGACAAGGCATACAATAATTATGTCACTGCATTTGGTGATAGGCTTTCATTTTCAAGCGGACTCTCAGAATTTCGATTGAAATTCGTGAGTCGTTTTAAGAAAAAAAGGTATAAATTGTCTATTTACCATACCACAGATCAAAATATCATTTGAAAGATTTGATCCGACTTGCACAGTGAAGTTTTGGTTGTTTTAAATCATAATAACTATTTGTTTCCACCGTAACTACAAGGTCCGTCCCTGTTATACAGTCACCGAAGGGACAACAAAATTAATTCTTAATTAATAACAAGGTGTCCGCATTAACCGGACAAATATGCTAGCTTGAAACCTGAAAACCACTTTCCGAAATAACAAGTGCCTGATCAAAGTTGCAGTAAAATGAAAAGAAAAGAATCGAAAAAACAACCTCGATTTATAAAATAGTTAGCTTTAGCAGACACGCCTTTGAAATCACCAAGGTTGTAATGCTAATCGCCAATATCGCAATATCCAGATTTATCCTTATTTCCCACGTATTGTACACCGTCAAGAAAAAAATTCTCCATCGATTCTGTCAATTATGTACAAGAATTAGCATAGCTAACATTGTTTAGAACAAGCAAGTGACATTAACCTTTGTTAATTATTCGAGTGCACCTTGGCACTTCGTTAAATCAAGGCTCCGCTGTAAATACAAGATAATGTAAGGCGAAAATACCACACAGCATCATTTTTTTTTCGCCTTTTGTCTTTGTAGTATGTCAAAAGTGGTATTGACCCGTATGTCATTCGTGAGCATCGCGTATAGCTCTCGTATGTATCAAGTAAAAACTAAAAACACTTTGAACAATTCAAGTTGATTCGAATCAATGTATTTGAAAATGAAAATACCCCGACAATATTTTCTTTTAATTTTGATATGAAATCACGGAAGGCAAAAAAAACCTCCACCTCGTCATAGTTTTTCTGAAATTTTCTTTGTGCATACACGCGTCTAATAAAAGTCAAGTCAACATTCCTCTTTGCACTTAGTGTTTACGAAATATCTTGAGCTAGCATGGAGCTGGACTTAGGTAAAAAAGTGGTTATCAGATCTGAAAATTTGCGTTGGATTCAAAATTTGCGTTGGATTCAAAAATTGTTTTCAAATCTTGAATAATTGCTTTGGTTTTCTGTCCTGTATATCTGCCTGTATCTGACACTGAAAATCAAATCTTGGAATAAAAATGGAATCAAATCTTGTTTCCAAATCTATATTAAAATCTTGGTTTCAAATATGGCATTCAAATCTGGGATTCAATTCTTGGAAATCAATCCTGAAAATAAGCGAAGCTATTATGATGTTTGATTTTTTAAAATCAAACTCCATAATTCAAAAAGCTCTTATAGTCTTTTTACAAATCTTGAATTCAATCCTTCAAACAAGCACAAAATATTATACTCTTTTTTTTCATTCATCGTCTTCATCTGATTCATCATCTTCATAATCTGAATCCTTTGCCATGCTTTTCATTTGTTTTTCTAGTTCATATTTTTCATTTTCTTCTTTATTGATTTCTTCATCACGAGTCGATTCATAATTTCGTTTTAATTTATCACTAACACGTATGGGTAATGTCTTGCTCTTGAACCTGAGATAATCGTATTCTATCCCTCCTCCGCAACTGCAAGTGATGAAAATTGTATTATTGTATACCATTTTTTGAGGTTGGTCAACCCATTTGAGATCAAATACGCTTCCAAATATGTCACACGCATAACGTTTATGAGTTGGATGCAGAAAAAACACTTTTTTCTTGGTATATTTGATTAAATCCTGATTTGTGTGTTTCTCACAAGCGATTCGAATCAAATCTTCACGGAAATCTAAACTGTCATATGGAAGTTTGTTGAAACTTTTATAATTATGTATTTTCATGAACGACGGTCTGTTAGATTGGGGTAAATCGGCCAATTTAGTTGATTTGAAAATATCTGGAATTAAATATTGATTGGGTTTGAGAGTCATATATAATATTATATGATATTATTTTTTATGTGATTTTTTTTTGTGCGTTTTATTTAATCTATATGTTTTTCATCTAATTAAAAAATTTAATTAGATGGAAATCCTTTTCATCTCTCTATTGGTAACCAGCGCTAAAATATCAAAGCTCTTATAGTCTTTTTCATAGTTTTGGATCTTAGTGCGTTTTTTCCATTTCAATAGATTCATTGAATGGTATAAAATCTGGGCATTTAGTAGAGTGACATCTAGGACAATGGTATGGACTAGCGGTGCTGATTATAATATAAGGGTTTTTTACTAAGACGCATTTATGCTGGACTTGACCATATTCATTTAATCTATAGTTCTCCAATATAAATTTTGTCTCTTTGGTATCCATATATATATGTATTATATATTTATTTTTGATATTTGTGTGTTTATATATGTTGTAAATCTTTCATAGGTATCCAGCTGTTAAATTCATCACTATAACCCATCCACTTCACTAAAGCTTGTTTCTTTTTCTAGTCTCTACGAACCACTTTATCAATTCTGAATACATCCTGTATTGCTTTCAATAGTTCGGGTTCATAAAAGCTACCTTGTATTTCCTCATTATTCAAATCCTTTAATTTATAAGTGATTGGATTACTGTATTGGATCTTATCAACGATGAAAATTTCTTCTGAAAAATTAGGTTCATACCCTTTGTCAAACACTTTACGTTTGTACTTACTTATTCTGACTTTGTCACCAACCTTAAATTTTGGTTTAGCTGATAATGGCTTCATATCACCATATAGATTGAAGTAAACTGTACCTTCATTCTTCTTTTTACTTGCTTCTATGGGCGTCATTTTGATAGAGCTATGTTTAGTGTTGTTATACTGTTTAACTAATTTTGGTAACATATCTAAATACACAGTATTACCTTGGACAGTAAACTGCTTCCACATTTTGGACTTGATTGTTCGATTCCATCGTTCGCATACGCTACTTTTCTCTTCATTTTCGGTTGAGTATAGTGTTATACCATTCTTTTCCAAAAGCTCCTTCATATTTTTATTGTAATACTCTTTCCCTTTATCAGTCCATAGATATTGTGGTTTACGCCCCTCTTTGATTATCATTTTGAATGCTTCAGTTACTGTTTCACCTTTTTTATCTTTTAATGGTACTATCCAACCGTATTTCGAAAACACATCAAGTACCATGAGAAGATATCGATAACCCTTGTTCCATTTACTGAACTGTTGCATTTCAACCAAATCCGAACACCATATTTCATCAATATGGTTAACTATAACACGCCGTCGAGTAAAGTTGCGCTTTATTGATTTATGTAATTCATCGGCTAATTTTTTTTGCCAGATTTCTTCACTCGACGGCTTTTTACGTTTTTTGACTCCTTTTTTTTTACACCAAGACCGAGTTTAGCTTTTGAAGCGATAGCATTTCGAGCAACGGCATGACCCCATTGTCTGTCCTTCCAAGGGATGGCATCAAGTGATTTTACCATCTTCCTATCAGCCTCATTTTTGCACTTGACTTGATCTTTTGAGGGTTTATTTGCACAGACGCTGTAATCTACATCATGTTGCATTGAAACAGCATCGGTTTTCCCGGTTGGTTTTTCATATATCTCGAGTATTTTACCTGTATTTGGATCCCATTTCAACTGTTCATTAAGAGGATTGCCTGGACCCGTGTATTTATGACCAGGCATTACGAATCCTTTCTTAGGTGCTACTTTCAATATGGCTTTATGAATATCAAGAGCCCCGCCACTTTGACTTTTGATGAATTTGCTTTTCTTCTTTCCACAAACGACACAAGTCGATTTTTCCACGAATTTGCCATTCTTAGCTTTTTCAATTCGTATATTTTTTGCTTTGGTCTTTTTTTTGCATACTAAACAATATGTCATATTACACATCTATACAAATAGATTACATATTAATCACAGTATTCATTGTGCCATTTTCCGGTCCAGTTGTATTTTTGGGATGGGACCAGAATTTTTTTGAAAATAATCCGGTTTTCTTGTTGAAGGCGCCTTTTGCGATATCTCCACTCCAGTATTTATCGAAAAGCTTCTTATCACCACCTGTAAGGCCTATTATAAAGGATGCAACGTCTTGAGACTGTTGAAAGCCAGGGATCTTATCACCAATCTTTTTGTTGATGGTTTGTCCAACTCCTCCACCTTTTGTCTTTTTTTGACCGCTAACGAAACGGCTTTTAGTGATTTTGCATTCAGAGCATACACAAAGCATCAAAGTTCTGTTATTCTTTGTTCGTATATATCTTTCGCTGTTCGGAACACATTCAGTCTGTTTCTTTTGTTTAACGCAATATGATTTTACCATTATATATATAAGTTATATATTTCTGAAATAATGCTCAATGAATCTCTCATTCTTCATTGTGTCATATATGTCGAACACTTCTAATAAATTATAATACGAATTCCCCTTATTCATTTCATTTAGAAAGTATAAACAGAAGTAACCGCATGTTGTTGTCTTTATATTCTGGATCTGATTGTTTTGATGGAACAATGTTAAATTCTTCTTTTTAGCGTGATCGACTATGGCTTGAAATGGAGGCATACCAAAACTATCAAAATAATTGATGACTTTATCTTTTACATACGTTGCAACCCAATGACTTCCTCTCATATATGATGGTTTAAGATTGTATATAAATAATGCTTGGCTATGGTTATGTGGAACTCTTTCATCCCTTGACAGCACATTACTTATAGGGATGTTTAAATATCGGCACCAATTTAATAGGTCAAAATTGCTCATGGCAATATTTTTATGGAATTTAGGCTTATTCACTTTTTTGGTTTTAAGATCTTTTTTTTTGGAAGCACTAATCCTCCAGTTCTGAGATAATTATTATAGTCACTCCATGTTCCAATAAAAGGTGGACTCCTATAAGACAATGCATCTTTCTTACTCATGATTCTTCCACCTTCTTTTTTTGTTTTTGTGGGTTGATTCGTAGTCGTTGATCTTCTCGATCTTTGTCTTGGGACGCTGACTCCTATCGATGAAAATTGACCCATTCTGGGTGCTCCTGCACCAATGACTTTTGGAATTTGTGTCTGTGAGATTTTCAAATCAGAACCGACACCTGATTTTTTGGCTTTATTCAATTGATTTATTTGTCGTTTTGTGAGCATCAAACTGTCATTTCCTGTGATATCTGATTTGCTTAAACGAATAGTGATTCCACTTTTATTGTTGTGAGCAGTCAAAAGCTTCTTTCTTTGTCCTTCTGAAAGATTTACTTTATGTGAATGATAAGTAGTCATATATATTATATGTTATATAAATTTCGTTATAAAACATATTTGTTTTACCTATTAATTACTGACTTTTGGAAGAAAAAAAAGATTTAAACTATAACTAGCTCATTCCCTACCTGATCAATAATGACTTCTTCATCATAAAATACGACGGCATGGACACTGAAAGGGCTGTTAACCCCACTGTTTGTGCTGAGTTTATAGCGAAATGTTAATTGTTTAGGATCCCTAGTTATCCTTTCAGGTTGAAATGATAAATCGAAGAAAATCAGACCATATAGACTGTTGTAATTTGACATGTTGAGTTGGGTACCTGTGTTATAATCATTTTTACGCATCCCATATGCCATAAGGTCGTTAAAAATTCTGACTTTAGAATCACTGTCGTATTCAGTTTCTGGATAATATAAACCGTTACCGTATTCTAACCTGCATGTAGATAAATAACTTGCATTGTTATCAACATTAATTTTATAAGTATCGAATAAATACGGATTTTGGGTTGCGAGATTTGTTCTATTTCTTTGAAAAAAAATAAATATTGACTTGACATTATCAATACTACTGCTTATCTGGAAAAAACCGCTACTTCGTGTAGATGGTGATACCTCATAAAGCTCTCTGCTATATTTCCATGTATTCTTTGTCAAAAATGAACTGACAAACTTATCGTATAAGCTGTCTTTTGGGATTAATTTTGGAACCCACAAAAGAAAACGGTTAACAACAACACGATGCACATCTCCTGCGGCCTGATAAATCAATTCGCTATCATTCTGGAGATGAATATTGAACTGTAGTTGCATAGGAAATGATATGATACAACATGTCGTGACTCTAGTTCTTCAAAAAACGAGTACCGATTTAGTGGTATTAAGACATTAACATCATTTAATCCTGTGGTCAATAATCGTCGGGCCTCAAAGCCTGTGTTGGTATTTGCTGTGGTACCATCTGTATCGAGATACCAAAGGCTATTTTTAGCTACAGATCGACTGTAATCATCACTATATTCGAGTAGGTTCTTAACAAAAGTGACTTTATGCAGGTTATCGGTATCATACACGATTTTACCTGATGACTTAATCATCATATGTTTTATAAGCGAATGAGCACCATTGATTACAGTAACCCGATCTGCTCCAGTAGTAGCTCCATCTGCTCTTTTTTGAACTTGAAATTGTACCTCAAAGAATGCATTATACCAATCGAAAAATGTTGACCGATCGTTTACCGTAAATTTATAACCGTTTTTTGATTGATGTTGGCCATTACCGGGGGTTCTAATCACATCATCGAGTTGAAATCGAACCAATTCGGTCCTTTGTAAAAGCTCACTTGATCTAAAAGACATTATATTATTAGTTTAGATAAAAATCAACGTCTCAATCCATCACCAGAAATAAGACGATTGATAATCATGTCAGTACTCTCTTGTCGTTTTTTTTCACTAGGTTTAGTTGTTTTTTGCTGATGGTTTTTCATGGGTGGGAGTGAGTTCATTTCTTTATTTAATATTGGTGCTATACCCCTTTTCCTCATATTATGAAGCCTCTTCATTATAAGATCTCCCGACTTTTCGGATATCTTCTTTTCAACTTGTGAAATACCTGATTTTAAAGCCCTCTTACCCATGGGTTTAACAACCTTTTTAACAACAGTTGACATAGCCCTCTGAATTGGTTTAAAAATGTTGTCAACGATAATCCCGGACCCTTTGTGTTTATAAACAAATTTACCTAGTCTTGGATGGTAATACCTTTTGTATTCGTATGGTTTCATTATATACAATTAAGTTACATAATTGTTACCTTTCTCAGAATCAATGAAAAAGACGTGTCAGCACCATTCAAGTTAATTAAACGTTTTTTTCCATCTGTTATGTATATCGTGATACTGCTTATCTGTTGCTTATTCACAGGGTTATATGTGACACGCCGTGGCTCGAGGGTAAATGAGTAACTCGGTCTCAAAACGCTTGTTGAGAAAGTATAGATTATGTCGGATTCATCACCATCGACCAACGAACTGTTGACGAGATCGCAATGAACATTGAGTATATCAGTATCTTGAGAGAGATTGGGCACTCGTTGACCAATATTAACAGCATCTTTCAATATTTTTTTATCGAAACCAACTAGTTCATTAAAATTGCTTTGACTCAAATCAATTTGGTAATTGTTGCCCAGTTCAATAGTTACTCTAAAAGTTGTGCTATCAAATTCAAGAGTAATTGGATATACAGGGTCATCATTATCTCCTGTTTTGGTTATTTCTTTTATATATTCATTAAAATCCGTGTAATTCCAAACTCCTTGAGGAAAAGTAATGTTATTAAATTTTGACCCATTGTCAGAACTATATTTAATCAGCTGATTACCATAATCAGGATTCACATTGAACCAAGTGAATGACATGTTAATGATACGATTTAGTCCTATTTCATACTCATAATTACTGTCTAGAACAATTGGTCGACTAAACCGTGTAATGAAATTCTCCGGTTTGTTATTCCCTTGATTTTTAACACTATAAGAGGATAAAACAATTTCTCGTTCCATATATTATATAATATTGTTACATAAATCAAATTTTAAAGTACTGATTATACAATTTTTTATATTGAGATCTATTGATTGTTGCCATTTTCAATAACGTATCTAATATCTTAACACCGGTATTTCTCATCTGAATCGATGTATTACCAGCATTTAACGACCCAATAATCAATTCCAATTTATTGAGGAGCTTCTTTGGATCATTAAAAAATATGACATTGCCTCCGTGCTGTTTCCGGCCATTGATTCCCGACCCTTTCATTGTTCCGAATTTATTTTCATAATGTTTAATATATTCATTTAACACCCCTCTTGCGTTATCAATCCGTTTATACCTATATTGTCTCTCAGCATCAGATATATCTCCACTTAGATAATCCTTTGTGACACTAGCCTTATAACCTTTTAGCTGGTTTCTCTTCAATGAAGCACTTTTCAAAATATTTTTAAGATAACTTCGAGATTTTTTAGGGGTCATTTCAGGTTGACTTAGAACCATATCAACACTATCATAGTTAGGTAAACCTATATCATCTAACTGTTCTTTTGTAATATCATCATCATCCATTGCATAATCTGGTACTTCATCGGCATAATATTCAGGTGGAAAATATTGGGGATCAACATATATCTCTTTTTTACCGTCCAAAAGATCTTTCATAGATTCGTCATATGTCGGAGGTTTTTGTACAATCTGTTTCTCCGATTCTGGTAAGACTGGTTGTTCATCAAATATATCACCCAAATTCATGTCTTCAACATCATCTTCAACACGAATACCGTAATCTGGAACTTCACCCTTTTTAACCGGTTGCTTTCTCCTTGGAAGCATCCTATTAAGATTGCTATCAATCACATCATCTAATTTAGTAGTAACGGGTTTGAATAACCGTCCAAATGTCTCTTGGTCAGTCTGTTGCCCTATTTTATGCTTTGTGATAACATCTCGAGTATAATTAATCTTATCACCTATTTTAGATTTGCTTTTAGCAAGTTGTTGCCATTTAAGTAAGCTCATTATTGTTATATTATTACGTTATATAAAAAATGAAAATCATATATAAAAAATACAATTTAACACTGTGTACAACACAGTGTATAACACATAGTTGAACTAAAATTTATCCATCATATATGTATAATGAAAATACCTAATTATGACACTGAAGACGACATGGCCTCAAACTTTAGACAACTAAACAATTTCATGCCAAATCAATGTTTTCGGATTCTGGTTTGCGGACCAAGTGGCTCGGGTAAGACTAATACACTTATGCATATGATATACAATCTGCTTTATTTTGATAAAGTGTATCTATATGCTAAAAACTTGGAACAGGCCAAATATCGGGATCTTTTGGATATGTTCCAGCCTATAAGCAATGAAGCTGGTTACGATGTCATTGAAGCCAGTAACGACCAAATAATTCCTGTTTCTGATCTAAACGATGATAATCAAAAACTTGTGATATTTGACGATTTTGTTTGTGAAAAGCCTCTGATTGATTATTTTATAAGAGGAAGACACAAAAATTGCTCCGTCATATATCTATCTCAGAGCTACTATAAAACACCAAAAGACATAAGATTAAACTGTTCACATTTCTCTATTTACGAATTCCCAAGTGCTAATGAGATGGCTCTGATATGCCGTGAAAATAGCATTCCAAAAGAGTTATACGAGAAAGCAACTAAAGAACCATTTAGCTTTATATATATCGATAAGCCACGAAAATTCATAACAAAGAATTTCAATGAAAAAATATAACTAATTATATATATATATATATATGAGTTACTCAAACGGGTTATTACAATCAAATGGCAACGGTGTGTCAACTGTCAAAGGCCCGAGAGGGGAACCTGGAGTCGGTTTTAAATTGACATCTTCAGGTGACTATGATATTGACAATAAAATCAGGTACCATATTAAAACCCAAGATGATGTACCCTCCGATGCCGATTACGATACTATATTAAAAGACTATAAATCCGCTGTCAACAAAGAATATCTGAAAAATAATTTCATGAAAAGAGATAATACAGGTGTATACTTTGACCTGAGAGGTTATAGCATTCAAAACTCCGAGGTTTATAATCCAAGCACATGGAATGATAAAACAATAACGAACAAAGAATATGTCGATTTGAGAGATAATCTGAAAGCTGACAAAACAGAGTTGGCCAAAAAAGCTGATCTTGAAACAAGTGATGATCAAACTTTTAAAGGCATCCTTAATGTGCCTGATTTTGAACCTGGATATTCCAATATGACCAATGTGATGAATAAGAGATACATAGATACAAATTATATGACTAAAACGATGGGTGCTAATCTTACTCAAATAGTTCAAGATACATACCTAAGTCGTAAAACGGGCGGACTGATGGAAAATTCAATTAGATTTGACCCTTGGCGACCGGCGAATACACGACAAATAAATAACCTTGCATCACCTCAGTTCAGCGGATCAGCGACGAACAAAGCTTATGTTGATGGTAGCGTACAAAATAAAGTCGATGTCGATAAAGCTATGCTTCTTGATGGTACTCAAGCAATGCAAGCTAATCTTGACATGGGTGGGCATAAAATAAAAGGGATGAGCCTGCCAAACAATGACCTGGATGTTGCTAATAAAAAGTATGTCGACTCGCAAATCAGCAAAACTGTTGTATCAGCTAATGATGAAAATGCATTCAGCTATGTTATGGAAGACCATAACAGTCAATTAAGTGAAGAAAATGATATCGAATTAGGAGACGTTAAAAAATATAATTCATCTCCACATCAAATCAATAAAAATACCATTGAAATGAATCTTCTCCTTGATTCTTCAAAAGGGTATTATAGCTCGAGAATTGGTATAAATCTGTATCCGCTTTACAATGATGATTATACTTTATGTTTTGAATTGATGTGGCCAAGTTCAGATGTAGAAAGCATATTCTTGAATGGTGTTTCTTCCGTTGAAACAGTTCATAACGTCAAGATAAAAACATTGCTTTCACGTAAGTATTCAAGATTGATTTGTCAGTTCACCAAAAGTCAAAATGCTTATAACAATTACTTGTTCATAGATATCGAAATCAAATTGAATGCCGGTGTATCATACCCATCCAAATTTCAAACTTATTTAGTCATTTATGGTGTTGCAAGCCTTCAATTAGATGTTGATCCTGGAATATATGATGCCTTATATTTCACTGAAAATGGTTTCGTCCATTTCAATGAAGAAATTAACATGCAGGGTAATAAAATTGTTGGATTAGGAGATAACACAAATGATGACACTGGGGCCGTAAATTTGAAACAATTGAATACTGCGATATCAAATTCAACAAAAAATATTAATAATTCTATCGGAACTTTAATAAAGCCGTTTCAACCCAAAAATTATTACACAGAAATATTCGAAACTTTCTTTGATCTAACTGATGCAAATAATTTTATAGTGAATGATACATATGGTGCTGAAGTTAAATATGTAAAATGTCAAAATGATAATGGTTATATTGTAACTGAATATATGAAAGAAGATTTCGATTTATCATTGTTTAATAAACAGTTAGGTACTGTTATTAATGGATCTGTGATTTCATTAAGCAAAGAAATTAGTACAAATAAATATACAATATTTATCAGCTTCAAACACAACTCAACATTCATCGATGCAACAAAAAATCTTGTTGGTTTCGGAGGTATTACTAATGACAAAAAATTCATTTATAGTGATCCTCGTTATAGCATAAATAGCCGAAAACTCATCATCGACAATCAAAACGATAATAATCATCAATTAAGTATGTTAAGTCAATATCAGAATAAAAACCTTTTTATGTGGATCATGAAAAATGGAAGCAATGTAAGGTATGGATTGGTAAATGGAGCTTATTTAGACAAAACTGTCAATGTAAGAAATGTCACATCAAGAAACATCATAATAGAATTACCTTATAAAATAAAACGAATAGGAATATCAACCAATGCTTACAGTTTTTCTTCAAAGGAATTCAATAAAATTTGTTTTCTTGAAAGAGGAAATGGAGTTTATTTTATCTAATTTATTGATATATGAAAACTGCAGATTTAATACATGAGGTACTGAAAACTATTGAACGATTGATCCAAAATATCAGGAAATTATATAACAGAATTAAAAATAGAAATAAAGCATAGTCTAAGCATATAATATATATGCCGAAACAACGCAAAAATATATTCGAATGGAACCATATCAGTGACAAGTTAAATCAATCGCAAATTCAAGAATTGAAACAATACTACATTGCATACCATAAGAAATATTGGTGTTATAAACAAGCTACAAAAAGCTTTAGAAGGCTGAAATTTATAGGCAATTCGCTGGCTATTTTATTTGCTTCGGGGGGTATAGTATCGTCCATTTCAACAGGCGGAATCAGCCTGATTGCAATCAGCATGGGTGCTTTATTGATACAAGGCTGGCTTCAGCATCAGAATCTCGATTTGAAAATTCAAAATTGTATATATGCATACCAATCCTATATGCATATACTTAACACAATAAAATTTATTTTGCGAACGGGTGAATTCAACCTATCAAATATCCTAATAACGATGAAAAACACCGATGACTACATAAGTGATAACAGTCCAATAATCGATCGATATCTGCTCAAATACGATAAAAAATTCACTGTCTGATAATGTGTATGATACTATCAAATTTCAATCCTAAAATCTTTGCCCAATATCGATTATAAAATTCAAGCGTTTTTCTCGATTTAGTAATTTTTATACACTCAAATGGAAGATCAAGCAATTTAAATAACTGCCTGATGATATATTTTGCGCTTATCAAACGCTTGCGCCGACCATTTATAGTAGGAATAATATCACTAATTTCGGCGAATACTCTATAGATACGATTCCTTTGATCATGAGTTAAATCAATTCTGGTTTCAAAACATATATTATTCAAAACAGACTCGATATGATATTTACGGTGGTAAACCGATCTCCGTCGTATTTTATACATATTTTCATAAAAATCAGTGTACTCATTGGCATAATCATAACCATGAACCAAACCGCAATTTAGACAGACATTCATACCGTTTTTATTTGACATATCCGGTTTACTACAGCATGGCTCATCATCCTTGTTACCTTCTATCAATAGTTGATTGCAAAATGGACAAACCGACTCATCCATATTCTTTAATTCATCGTGAATTTGCGAATTACAACTCATTCCATACTATTGTGTGAGATTATATTTTTATGTTGCTACCGACGTCACGGCACAGCTGTATCGGTCTACTTACGAATGATAAACTTTTTGAGTAAATTTTACTTGAATAATTTATAATAAAAAAACTTCTTACTTGTCGTAATATGATTGCTCGAGGGAAATCATACGGCTGTATCATGGCCTTGAAACGTAATGATGACTCATTTTCCTGGGGAAACCCCTATAGTTGCTTGGCTGAATAAGACATCTTCACAAAAATATTTCACAAAATGAATAACGTTTCACAATTGTGTAGCAAAATATGAAGTTTTTGATTGGCTAATAAAATCATACGATAAACTCGTGATGTTATTAAAAGTAAAATATTATTATGGTTGCTATGTGTGTAACCATAATAGATCTTTCGAGCTTCAGTTTGATGACCTTGGATTGTTGCTCATAAAAGCATTTTACATATTTGCTTCCAACATAATAACCAGAGCAATGACCAACAACGCCTTGAGAAAATGACTAAAAATTATCTAATATATATATGTACAACACAGTATATAAAAAAACTGTTTTCGTTACATAGGTAACCAAAAATATATTTTGTTTTTGATGATTTATTTGCATTTTCGTTTATGATAATATTTGATGCCATTCATATGCCAGAATAACGTATTTAAACGCACTATAAAAATACATAAGAAAATAAAAATATATAGTATTTATATAAATGGGTAGAAACCAGAAATATTTTTGTGAAGATGATAAACATAACGCTATTAGGAGAAGCAAGACAAAATATATGCTCAAAAAGTCTTAGATATGCCCTGTTTGCGAGCATGATTACAAATTAGCAGGTAAATGGAGCCATATGAAGACTAAAAAACATATAAAAAACACAGTGCTCGATTCTCTCAAAGACCATTTCCACAATGATGATAATGACATGTAAATGATATATATTGTAATGAAACACAGCATATATTTTTTGGTTATCTATAAAATGACTTCTCAATTTTCAAACGCACAAAAAAATCAAAAAATAATGTTACTATAAAACACTTAGGAGTTTGGCATGTATAAATAATTACTATAAAAATGAAAAATAAAATTATCTCTGCTAAATATATGAACAAATCTGACCTCAATAAATTATCAAAGGCCAAACTAATACAGCTAATATTAACAAAATATGCTCAAAAAAAAGAAAAAAACACAATATCGAGCAACAGTATGACCCTGAAACAGCTATCCAAATATTTACCGGATGCTAAAAAACTCGGATATAATTGGAATCAACTTATGAAAAAAAGCACAGGGGGTGCTATAATGAACGATATACAACGTTATAGGAATATAGAATCAGTACATGCCATTATTCCCAAAGCAATACGAGATTCTCAGAAATATTTAGAATTGGATCGTAAATTAAAACAAAAAGAAAGACTGATAAAACGGAATCATGAAAGGCTTATTCGACGACAAAAACAAACAGCCGATGTCCTTATTTTTCAAAGGTTCAATAACAAAGATGAGATCCCCCAGGGTCGTAAAATAGCTTTCAAGGATGAAAATGGGTTTTATATATTAAAGCTACGTCGTTATTTCATAATCGATAAGATAAATGGAGCTGAAAAGTACATTGAAAGACGTATTTACGACAATAACCATCACGAATTTGATAAAGTAGTCAAAATCCTCAAGACATCTGAAGATTTTAATGAACTGTATAAGAACCACCAGTCATATGTGTCCTGCATCGTTATAAAAACACTGACGGATGTTGGTGATGAAACACAGGCGAATGATATACTCGACGACGATCTATTTATGTCGAGGGATGAACATGGAGTATTTAGTCGTTACTACATCGATTTTAACAAGAGAGCAAGAGACGTTAAAGACAACAGTTGTTTTGTTAATATCATCATCAATCGGTTTCAAAAAGCTTTTATAAAAGCACGAAATAATAATAGTTATAAATTTGAATTAACAAGAGAGACCCTATGTGACTTGTGTGGAATCGAATATAAGGATGAAAATATTGGCTTATCTATCAACAAATCATTAGCCTTCTTCAAAAAATTCAAATTAGGATTGCATATTTTTGGCCCATTTGGAACAATTTATAAATACAAACCCGATAAAAGGAACAAGAATCTAAATCCAGCATATTTGTTTATATATATATTGAATAACCATTGCTATGAGATCAATCGTAATATAAAGGAATTCGAACAACTACATTGGACAGCACCAATAGATGATAATCTTAGTAATGAGCTAAACTTGTTAACCGTGTCAAAACAATATATCATAAGACAACAATCAATCATGAAAGATTCTCCATGTTTTGTAAATTCAATAAACGAGGCCATTGATTTCATTCAATCGTACAATACAGTATGTGATGATCTCCACATTGTCAAAATTATATATAACGATTATCTTGATAAATTGTTATTTGAAATAATCAATGCTTTTGGTTATACGCCTGAAATCAAAATGACAGGTGGTAAAATAACGGCTTTATTAGTAAAATACAATAATACATTATTCAATATAACGTTAACCGACACAAAAGCAAACGATACTGATGTTTGGATAGAGAAAGATAATCTTGAGCTATATAATACCATTGATGATGCATTTTATAATGGTCTGATATGTCAAGAGCACATATCAACATATAATAAAGGGACTATCAACATTGAATCTCTCTTACCAATGGGACCCAAATCTGGTTACTTTAGCGAACACACATCTAAACCGCTTATGGGGATTGACTCAAGAAAGGCCTATGCATCTGATTTTATGAGCATCGAGTATTTACCGGTATTTGGTCATTTTGAGAAAAAACAACAATACGATTTGCATTGGCACTTTAAAACGAATATGATCAAACCACATCACAATAAATTCGTTTTTTTACATTTAGGACAAATATATCTCAAAAACTCTCCTGTCACCAATATAAACAAAATCAATATCATTTTCATCCAGTTCACATCTTTTGCATTTTTTTCCTTTAAACAGTCTAATTAAAAACAGCTTCATATATATATATTATAGAAAATTATTTTAAAAAATATGAAAAGACTATAAGAGCTTTCTTAAAATGGAGTTTGAATTAAAAATTCAAACATCATAATAGCTTCGCTTGTTTTCAAGGATTGGGTTCCAAGATTTGAATGCCATATTTGAAACCAAGATTTTAATATAGATTTGGAAACAAGATTTGGAAACAAGATTTGATTCCATTTTTATTCCAAGATTTGATTTTCAGTGTCAGATACAGGCAGATATACAGGACAGAAAACCAAAGCAATTATTCAAGATTTGAAAACAATTTTTGAATCCAACGCAAATTTTCAGATCTGATAACCACTTTTTTACCTAAGTCCAGCTCCATGCTAGCTATCTTGAAAGTATAGCCTCAGAATATAACTTGGAAGGTTTGACTCAGAGCAGAAAATTGCGATCTTCAGTTTAATAAAGAAAACATTGGTTTCGATGTTTGTTTTGACCCATTCTTATGAAAATGAAATACCAGACCAAAGATACCATTATTTGTAACCACATTATGCATCTCATAGAAGGTTTCTTTTTACACACGTTCTTCTAAAGACTTGAGTGTCCATTGAAAAACAAAAAAATTCACTCGTGGGATACCTGTTAATGTGCCACTCAGAATAATCGCGTAATAAGTAACAAATGTGTACGTAGTGAAAATAACGATTAGGAGATAATCTGAATTAGTATATACTAAAACAGTGGATAGCGTTGTTGGCGCGCGCTGGTTGGCTACTCAAACTCCGGATATCCTTGCTATTCACGTCCGAGCAACTCGCGCGCGAAAACTGTAATCGTTGACAGGAATACATGAGTTAAAAATAATCCTTTTGGGGTTATATTATCTCATTGTTTTGGTATAATTTTATACTAAAACATTCGCGGCTCGGTAAATATTGCCACCACTTTAGCCACCGTCCAGTCGTTAACAAATCTTATAGGCTGATTGAACAGTAGATCGAAGTAAAAGCATCCGCACGTTTCGTGAAGAGCCTCATGAAAACTAAAAGAGGTTTTCCACCTTCCTCACCGCTATGAAGTTTCATAGGTTTCGCAGGATTTATAGCGAGAAAATGCAACGTGGTCCTTATACTTGATAGTCCGTATTTGACCCTTTGCCTCAGCGTTAAACAGAAATTCTTAACAAGAATTATTGTTTGGCTTAAGATTTTACGCGCTGTGGCATCCACAAGAAAACGACTTCAACTAGTCAACTAGTTTTGAATGTCTCAGTGGGTAGCTTGCCCTCCAGCATGGTGGATTTTGTATCATGTGAACGATAGCTGCGAAGGGCCCAGAATATGCATGCACTGAGCTTCACTTACATTAAGGTAGGACTGCATTATTGCTCAAAACAATAAAGAAATCAAATACCTGCCATGGATGCATGAATATGCCCTTGCGTGTCTTCCTAGTTCCGTTCGTGCAATAAGACTACATAACTTTCATGTCAATTGAAGCATCATGGTGTTTGGACCAAACATGACCGACTGCCATTAATAAGGGATTTACAGTAGAATGACGTCACAGATCACGCCACTCGAGGGAGTGACAGATTTATTCTTTGGCTCTTCATGAAACGAAAGTTTTTAGTTCACCTGCACAATGGAGTCATTTGGCTAGATCTAGCATAATTCGTTTCACTTTTACTTACAGTGTGAGAAAACGAAAAACTGAGGAATTCTGGTATTGAGTCAAATGATGTCATGATGCAAATAACCTATTCACGTTTCGCTTGCTAGAATTCTTGTTTTGATTTTATTTATGGTAATTTCTTTAAGTGCTAAGGTATTTCTCTTTCGTAAAATTCTCAGGGTTTTCCGCAGTGATCGTAAAAGTCGACTAGCGATAACTCGGTATCGGGCTAACTCCCTTTGCAACAACCCTAAAGATTATATCTAAAAGCTAAAGGTCATTCCATCGAAATAGAACTGACAACAGATTTTCGCTAAAACTTTGTCCATTGCTTGTCCATCCTAAGGGAATTTTATTTTTAAATAAAAAATAGGGTTCCCGGTATTCGTTTTAGAGCCGCAGGACCCTGAATATATCCCAAAATTTCTTACAATATCAGCCTTCAGAAACGTTATTATTTGAACCGTTAACTTCACGTTTCGTGGGAGAAGAGAAAATAGGGAAAAAGCAAAATGCGAAATATAACTATAGATGTACCAAATCGACTTCAATGAACAATGATTAAGGCACGGATTTTCAATCGACACTGATTCAACTTGATCCAAGCATATATGCAGTGATCTCGAGGCAACTACAATTATATTTTCACAAATTAAATACTGGCTAAGTTCACATTTCCGTTGATTAGTTATTTTCAACAATAGGAATTTGTTTGTATTCATTTTCTAGAAAGAAGGTAATTGCTAGACTCAGAAAAAGTGAAAGATGAAAGTTCCCAGTACTCGTTTACGAGAAAAGGGCGAGCCAAGCTGCAAAGAATCAAAGATCTCTTCGAGATTCGACTATTTTGCATGGAGTATGCGTTGGGGAAATGTTAGTATTGAAAGCGATTTGCGATGCATTAACCCCGGCGTATCTAATCAAACAGTTCGGTAATCGAACCCAATCGAACACCAATCGAACACCAATCGTTCGATTGCCGAACTCAATCGAACATAATCGAACTCACAATAAAATTTTGCCAATCGAACACAATCGAACGTTCGATTATCGAACGATCAGTAATCGAACTCAATCGAACGTTCGATTACCGTACCCTTGTTCGATAGGACAATATTCACATCGCATGATAGGCACGTGGTCTGTAGAAATTCAGTCTTAAGGTCAAATCACTGCTAGCTTTCCCCTTCCCTTTTCACCCGGCTTTCAGTAAAAATGTCGAAAACGTCAGGAAGCTACATTCAAGGAGACCCGGGAGGACACTGCACGTATCAAGATTTCATGTAGTGTAAAAGGCTACCAAGAATGTTGGTTCAGTGAAGATGTGGGAGAAGAGTTTCTCATCTATAAGAAGATTGGCTCCAATCTTTCTGTCTGTCTTTCTGTCTGTTTACAATCACATCGAAGATAATCATATAAGCCATTTCCTATCAACACTCACAGTACATCCGGGAGTACATGAGTATCAATCGTTGACACTGACTTTGTTCTGTTCTGTTTCAACAATTATATTCAGTATAAAGTTATTTTCTTTATTCCCATTAAATAAAGGCTGATAGTGACTATACCCTACGTGTTTTACTAGTTTCCGGTCCGCGCGTCATTTTAACAACTCGCAAAAACACGAACTTTTTCTACAAAAATATAACACTAGTTCAAAACACTCTGGTGGAAGATAGGTTTTCTTTCTGTACAACTGTCACTGACATTTATTTAACCACCAGTGGTATTATCTTGGTACAGAAAAGCGGTAATTAGGCATAATAATTTGCGAATCATGGTGCCGTGAGATAGCGGAAAACTACTGAATTCCTTCCACAAAATTAACACTCAGACTGCTTTTTATGGAGTATGCGTTGGGGAAATGTCAGTATTGAAAGCGATTTGCGATGCATTAACCCATTGACTCACAGTCCAGAAGGATTTTATTAGCGCGCACCCAACCCCCCCCCCCCCCCCCCCCAAAAAAAAAAAAAAAAAAAAAAATTCCTGGCTCTTTTACGGCATTTAACACAAACGTGCGAGTGGGAAAATATACCATATGCGTACTAAATTCAGACAAATAATTCCTTTCTGAAGTAAACGTTTATTACAACAAGACACGCTGAAAGACCAATTGATGATTTGAAATGTTAATTATCAACCTTGATAAATTGATCCCAAACCAAACTTGAAGACGGTGAAAAAAATTTCTTCACCTCCGCGCGTCATTTTAACAACTCGCAAAAACACGAACTCTTTCTACAAAATATAACACTAGTTCAAAACACTCTGGTGGAAGATAGGTTTTCATTCTGTACAACTGTCACTGACATTTATTTAACCACCAGTGGTATTATCTTGGTACAGAAAAGCGGTAATTGGGGATAATAATTTGCGAATCATGGTGCCGTGAGATAGCGGAAAACTACTGAATTCCTTCCACAAAATTAACACTCACATTGCTTTTTATGCTATCCATCACTATAACTAATAACAAAAAAAATACTTGTTTGCATTTTCCGAAGTACTGTAGTAAATCTTTGCGTGTAAAAGGTCGTAAACTGAACACAATTATTAAATAAACAACAACGCGATGGTAACGGTGGGTACAAAACGAAGACCGAAGACCTAAGACCCAAAAACGAAGACCCCTTCAAAATCGTCTTGAAATCGCTTGAAAAAGGTTCAAATATGATCCTCGAAACAAGGAACAACAAAATATGAGGTTTTCAGCGAATTTGACCGGGGTCTTCGTTTTGTACATAACCCTGCCAAATGTACAAAACGAAGACCCCTTTAAAATGGTCTTGAAAGCAAAAACTTTCAACGTTTGCTGACGTATTCTTGATGCTCTTAATGTTTTTTTTGTGTGCCCAAATCACGGAGCGTTCCTGCCAGTAAGGAGGCTAAATTGTTCTGCCTCTCATGCAACTTTTGTGGTGTTGGATTCGCTGAGTTTTTCCAAGGCTTTACAGAGTGAACCTCTGCTTTTTTTAGTGAAAACTCTGGATGAGGCGATTATTTCTTCGAATAGCTCAAACGATTCTTTAATTATACTGGCCTTGCACAATATTGTGTATGCCTCATGGACGTTGTACATCCGGTTGATATCTCTGTAGTGATTAAAGCGGTCTGGCATTGTCAATACCAAGCTTCTGACATTTTCTGAAAAGAAGTGCCATTCTTCTAAAGCAACTTTGAGGCTCGGAAGGTCGTCATCTCGCCTTTCTTCCAAAATGCGTTTAGCAATCAACACCGACAGGAAAGAGCAACTGTTTGTTGCATCTGAGGGGATTTCGTTTGACATGGGGATAGCACCATCCGCAACAAGTTGATCGTGCTGCTCAACAGAAGTGCTCTGGCTTACAGCAAGTGGTATGTTTCTACCTACTGGACCATCTCTTGGATTGAACATTTCCACTAAACACGAGGCTTTGTGTCTTTTTGTGGAATCAAAAACTGTACACTTCTCAAAAACCCCTTCTAGGCCTTTAGGAAGTGATTTCAAGACGATTTTAAAGGGGTCTTCGTTTTGTACATTTGGCAGGGTTATGTACAAAACGAAGACCCCGGTCAAATTCGTTGATAACCGCAAATCTTAGTGCTCCTTGTTTATGCTTCGGTCGAGAATCATGTGTGAGCCTTTTGAAAGTGATTTCAAAACGATTTTGAAGGGGTCTTCGTTTTGTACATTTGGCAGGGTTATGTACAAAACGAAGACCCTGGTCAAATTCACTGAAAACCGCATATTTTGTTGTTCCTTGTTTCGAGGATCATGTTTGAACCTTTTTCAAGCGATTTCAAGACGATTTTGAAGGGGTCTTCGTTTTTGGGTCTTAGGTCTTCGGTCTTCGTTTTGTACCCACCCGCAGTTGGGTCCGCACGCTGCATATCAGATGTCACTATACGCTTTTCAAATCAAGCTAAATCAATACGCTTCAGAAGCCTAAAATTCCAAACGTAAACTGGGCAAATGAAAGAAACTTGAAGGAAGTTTTGTTTTAGATTTCATTTCAAGATGTAGCTACTAATGTATCAAAGCTTCAAAATTCTGCATATTTTTGAAGCCGTGAGATCCTGCATTATTTACGCTAAAGCGTAAGCTTAATTTTAGCCCGGCGGCTTTTTGTAGTCAATTTTTCACTAAGGGGCTTTACCAATCCTTCTAAAAATTCCATTTAAGTTCGAAGCAATATTGTACATTACCATTTTCCTGTCTGAAGTCTTGAGAAGCTGCATTAAGTCGTCAAAACAAAAGATTGCGTGACGAGCTAAAAATACTTCTTTCAATGAAGACGACAAACAATAGACTTGTAACAATAACTAACTAAATTGCAGAGAGTGCAGAACGCTGCGGCTCGGCTGCTAACTTCGAGTCGCAAATATGATCATATTACGCCTGTTTTACAAGAATTACACTGGCTGCCAGTTAGATATAGAATTCATTTTAAAATTTTACTTTTAAATTTTAAGGCTCTCAATGGCATGGCGCCAGCTTATATTAGTGATTTAATTAATGTAAGAAAGCACGCACGCTATTCACTGCGCTCTATAAATTCAGGCACGCTTCTTTTGCACCCAGTAGGGAAAATGAAGAAGTCTTTTGGTGACAGGTGTTTTAGTGTAGCTGCGCCTACACTTTGGAATGCGCTTCCAGCTTGCCTGCGGAATATTAGTTCTATTCTTATTTTTAAATCTCGTCTTAAAACATATCTTTTTAAATTAGCTTTTAGCCTTTAGATCTCGTTATTAATATGTATATATTCAGTATATTTTAATATTTTAAGGTTTTAATATTGTATATGTAATGCTTTTTTTTTTAATATCTTAATGTTTTAATATTGTATATGTAATGCGCCTTTGATCATTTCCATGCTAAAAGGCGCACTATAAATTAATAAATTATTATTAATTATTATTATTATTATAACAATAGAAAATAGCATTGGCCAATATCCTCTGACAATGAAGATTCGCAGCAGCTTTTAAGCATGTAAAACTAAGCGATTCAATCGATGAATAGCACAGATCTTTGAAAAATACCTACCTGTAGTTTGCAAAAGGCTAGACAGGCTAAATGACGAGCGACGCGTGAAAATAACACTTCGGGATCGAGAACTGCTGACGCATTCCTATCCAGTGACGTTTTTATCGCCCACAGCGAAAAGTATTCCCTTGACAAATAAAAACAGTCCCTTGAGAGTATACAAAAATGTGGGTCAGAGAGTGCTAACCCAATGATCCCAATTCCTTTCTGAAGTAAACTTTTGTTACAACTAGACACGCTGAAAGACCAATTCATGATTTAAAATGTTAATTATCAACCTTGATAAATTGATCCCAAACCAAACTTGAAGACGGTGAAAAAAATTTCTTCACCTTCGCGCGTCATTTTAACAACTCGCAAAAACACGAACTCTTTCTACAAAGTATAGCACAGATCTTTGAAAAATACCTACCTGCTTTTTTTGTAGTTTGCAAAAGGCTAGACAGGCTTAATGACGAGCGACGCGTGAAAATAACACTTCCGCTCGAGAACTGCTGACGCATTCCTATCCAGTGACGTTTTTATCACCCACAGCGAAAAGTATTCCCTTGACAAATTAAAACAGTCCCTTGAGTGTATACAAAAATGTGGGTCAGAGAGTGCCAACCCAATCCCAATTCTTACCATTTTCCTTGGTAACCAAGCAAAATAGTTGAAAAAAGCCGCCGTTTTCTTAATGTGCACTAATGTTCAACACTACAACTCTTCATCAGTTGCTATCACAGTTACGAAACAAATGCCCAATCATTGGTCAACAAGTTGTGATCATTTTATTTACATTAGTGGTTACCATAGCAATAGTATATCATATTATTATATAAACTGCAGTGGTATAGCGAGTGATAGCAAATCGAGAAAAATGGTATCACACATGTGTGGATAAAAATGGTATCCACACAGTGTGATATCATTTTTTACCAATCAGCTCACAGAGTTTGCCATGTTAGAATGCTCAATGGGCCAAGGTTTATCGATATTAAGTCGAAACTTCTTCGGATTTTCCTCGGCAATCTTCGGGAATCTTCGGGAATCTTCGGAAATTTTCGGAAAACTTCGGAAAATGTTCGGAAACATTCGTATGACTACCGGACAACATTTTCAAAATCTTCGGAAATCTTCGGAAAATGGTCGGAAATCTTCGGAAAATCGTCAAAAACCTCGTTATTAGTAGGTTTATAAAATAAACAGAACAATACATGGTTGCTTGGAGATATGAAATTTATCTTCTCGTGTTCAAATCGAGTTGAACACTCGAAGATAAATTTCATATCTCCGCGCAACCATGTATTATCCTCTATTTATTAGCCCTCCGCCGTTATATTCACAATGGTTATATGTAAGATAAATTTACAAACTTTTATTTGTGCTCAAGTAAACGTTTCAGCGATGATTGAAGATATTTCAGTTTCCTGAACTTCTCAGTTTAGAGAGACAATTCTTAATTTATAGAGCACAAACGACTAAGGCTGGAAATTAGACCAGTAAGCGCTTTCATTTTCCAGTCGTTTCGAGGCCGTTACATGACACAGATTCACAATGAAATTATTTTTGATCATAACTCTATTTTTAATTTTAGCTTTTTCTATTTCTTCTTTGGGTACCCGAACGCCGAAACTTTCTTTTGTCTGTTGGGCTTTCTTTTTGCCTTGTTTTGTTTGTTTGTTTTTTTTGTTCAGTTTCTACAATAAGTTCCGTTGAATTTCGTATTTTCAAGGAGTCATCACCTTCAGCCGTCATCCTCTGGCACTCCACCGTTTCTCCCGGTAGTGACCGTGTATCGAGAAAAAGAAATTTTAATTGCGGAATCACCACTAATCGTGGGTTATTTTAAACGGCTTTCGAACAACCGGGACCTGATCTGTAAGCGTTTCCACGCAGAAACCTTCAAACCCGGGCTTACCCCTCTTTTCGAGTAACCCTTATCGGGATTCGGGTTGACCCGGCTAGAAAGGTGGCAATTCCATGAAAACATTTTTTTCACACTGAGCGGGAAGCATACCCTTTATGATACAAAAGTTTCATTTTCAGTGCCATCGCCAGACAAAAAACAGTCTTACGATTTATTAGGGCTTGGCAAAAATATTCGACCTGGGCAGCTCAGCCAATGTTCAATCAAACAAATTAAAATCGTATTCCTTTATTGACAATAGAAAGTGTCCGTTACTTGTGATAATTACATGGATCGTGGCTTCGTGGCTTCGTCCCGAGAAAGGAACTCTTCGGAGACCTTTCTGCTTAGCAAGAAAGTAAGTTCGTGGGTAAATAAAAGTGCTTAGTACGATCATGGGGAATGGTCAGCGTGTTCTTTATCAGCCTGTGTCTCTGTCATCTGAAATATAAAAGAAATTTACTGAGCATCAAGTGAGACATTATAACCAAAAAAATGTAATGAACCAAGTGATAGCGGCGCATCTCAACAATCACAGCAGAACTCGGTTTGCAACAAAAGGTAGCTTTGATGGATGAAATGTTTCGAGAGGTGCTCCAAATAAATCAAATTTCTACTCGTGCTAGCTAGAGCAAGAGTTCTCTCTCGTCACGAGCTGATTTCTCTCAGACGTCTTTCACAATCAATCAATCCATTCTGATAGAAAAATCATCGTACAAACTTTGCGGCTGTTCGCTTTTCGTTTTAATAAAATATCATTATTTGACGTGTACACTGATTGGTTAAAAAATTATCCCCTGACCCAAAGATATGTTGTTTTGCACACTCGCGATAAAAACATCAAGGAGATTGAATAACTTGAAAATTCAAGTAAGTGTCCAAGATAGTGTCTACTGTGCAAAAAATATATGAAAAATGTACCCAGGCACGCAATACAAACAGTATTGGAAATTGGCCTTTTAACCGGCTATACCTGCGAAGGGTAATTTCAGCGTGACGTCATCACCAAAGAGTACAAACGGGGCCCAATGTTCGACAGCACTGTACTCGTCTGATTCTCGCAGACATTTCATGGCCTTGTTTAATGCTTTACTAGCCTTATTGCCATCCACGAGATGCTGGTAGAAACTTTTCATAAACTCGAAGGTGGCCTCGTCGTCAATCGCCCACAGTGACGCCAGGACAGAGCGAGCACCTGCAGCCAGAAACGCACGTACAATGCCAAGCACACCCTCGGCCTTTATTTCCCCTTGGCCACTGTGGCAAGAACTTAGAACGACCAGTTTTGCTCGCACCTTGACATTTGTGACATCAGCCATCGTCAATTTGTAGTCTTTCTCCTCTGGACAATGATAAGACCGTGTTGGGTTCGGGGATAAAACAATTCCATTCTCATCACCGTGACTTGCAAAGTGCACTAAAGCAACAGAGTTCAACTGCTCTAACACTTTCATTTTTGTAGCTTCTCTTCCAACTAGAGCTTTAACATTGACTAATTGTGCGATCATTTCTGCTTCTTGTCTTGCACATGGAAGTGGTACGACTCTTGGTTTTCCAAAAATAGTAACTATCTCTTTAAAATATGGATCTCCCACTATTAGTGCACCGCTCTCCCAGTGATAACCTTGTGGACATTCTGCAATCAGTTTTAAGCTCGTCAGGGAAGGAGCGATTCGGATTCTAAAAGATTCGCAAAGGTACTTAGATTCAGGATTAACAAGTGCAGCGAAAGGAACAAGCCACAGTGGACCGCAAGGGATAATAGCAAGCTCATCACCTTGAAATTGATCCGCCACAGCGGCAAAAATTTTATCGTACAAGATTCTGAAAGGATCACCAGAATACAAATGCTCCTTGGAGGACGACGTAGGACGACGTACGCAGAACGTTAACCTCGGGGCGTGAATCGAGCGATAAGCATCTCTTATTAAGGTTGTGAGAAAGGTTGACGCATTATCAACATGCCATGATGTTTTTCGAACAGGTTCACCTAGAAACAGCTGCAAAATGTAGATGTCATCGCTGTCTATTTCCAAGAAAACTGTGTTTGTTGAGATGTGTTTGAGTATATCTGACGGCGTTTCTTTTTGTTCACCTGAGAAAATTTGGGCAGTGTTAATTCCATAACGGAACACCAAAAAGTCTGTGAGAGCTTGGGAACGGCCTTGTTCAGCCGCCCAAAGAGCTTTCAAATCAAAATCGAGTTTCAACGAAATTCTACATAAAGCAGTGTACACATGTTTGATTTCATTAAACAACTTAATCATCCATTCATCTTTAAAGACACTATTTTCTTGAGATCGTAGATCAGCTCTCATGTCATTTAACAGTAGCGCACTTGACATGTAACATTCCGAAGCTTCCTTTACATACTCTAGTGATTCTAAATTACATCCCATCTCATAATGGGCACAGAACTGTTCATCTTTCCTTCCTTCTTTTTCTGCGATGCTTAGTTGTTTCTTATGGTATTCTATGGCTCCTTCGAAATCACTGAGTCTGCGATGGAGACGCCCTAAATTACCATAAACCTTTCCCTCTCCAGCCTGATCACCCAGCTCCTGACAGATCGTTAACTGTTGTAGGAAGTACTCCTTGGCCCCCGGAAAATCACCAGTGGCGTAACGGACCATCCCTAGGAACCCATTCGCAACTCCTTCTTCAAACCTATCCCCCAACTCTTTGCTAATTGACAAATGTATGCAATGCAGTTTGACCGCCATTCTAAAATCACGATAGTGTAAATAACAACTGCAGAGGCTGCTTATCGCTTTTCCTTCCTCCTTCTTGTCAGCCACTTGTTTCGCAATTGATTGTTGTTGCTTAAAGTAGACTTGAGCTTGTCGAAGGTCACCGACACTGTAATAAACTTTCCCAAGTTTGCCATATCCTCGTCCTTCTCCAGCCTTATCCTGTTGTTCTTTGCAGATACGTAGATATTCTTCGTAACTGTCGATTGCATCTTGAAAATGGCCCATTTCAGAGTAACTATCGCCTAGCTTAAGATATTGAAGTTCCTCGTTTTTCCTGTTTCCTACTTTTTCAGCAATATCAAGATTAAGGTCATGAATGTGACTTCCCTGTGTAACAAGAGGGAAGAAAAGATAAGACGGTATATTATACTTAAACAGAAAGGCCTTACAGCTTGTCATTGCTCATGACGAATATTACTTTCGCGACTGCTCGTACTAAAATTTGATTAGCTATACGGGTTCCCACACAGGCTGGATTTCACTCAGCTGGACTAAATGAACAATAATCTCCATTTGGCGCAAAAATATGCACGGATAAATATTCGAGAACATTTACGAAAAGCGAATACCAGTGCGATGCTCTACCAACTGAGTTATGAAGCAACTTTATAAAAGGTAAAGGTAAAGCAACTTTATTTATACACGGTTTGTGTTTAAAGCTAGACGCTTGTGGGGCCGTGTATATGAAACAAATATTAAATAAACATAACATGATTAAAAATCCCAACTGGCAGGAGGCAGACCAGTTGGCTATTTACAAGCATGACCGAGGATTTGAACTCGGGACAACCGAGAACAAATTCAGATAGTGGTCAGAACGGGACTTGAACCCGGGACCTGCGGATTTCAAGTCCGGCGCTCTAACCACTCAGCCATGCTGCCTCCTGGTTTGTAAAGCCACACATTGAGAGCAAGGTCAACTGTCTGAAATAAGAACTCGCAATTGACCTTGCTCCCAATGTGTGGCTTCGTATCTCAGTTGGTAGAGCATCGCAACGGCATCGCGGAGGTTACAGGTTCAAATCCCGATGAAGCCCTGAATTTCTTTTTCAGGCTTCTTTCTTTGCAATTTCTTTAATTGCAATTTCAATCACTACGAGGATTGTTTCTTTACTTTACATCTATCCACAATTCAAATGTGAATTATTTCATATACTTTACGTCACATTCAGCTCAAATCAACGGGGGCATGGAGATTAGCAATATTAGTTAAATGTTTTCGAACGACAAAAGAACTATTTTGACGGTCCAATTGTTATTCGTGCAAAACCTTCACCATGAGAGGAACTAAACTCTAGAGAACCTGGTTTGTAAAACAGTCCTTCATAACACAGACTTTCAAATCCATTTCAATCAGTGCGCCCTTTCTACCAATCCAACACGCTCTTGTAAGGCAAGTTGACTCCCAGTTTGAGCATAAGTATATTATTTCGTTACCTTGTCCACCACGTTTCCAGTTTCTATGTTATCCATCTTGGCTAGAGCTGTTTCCAAAGCTTTGTGGTTTTCACGGCGAGACTCCTTCTTTATTTCCATCAGTGTACTGCGTTCTTCATCACTCTTTTTGTTGTTAATTGTTAATAATAAGATGCTTTCAACTTACATGTAAGACTACTGTTTAAAAAAGTGCAAAACCCGATATCAAATTTAAAAGAAATCAGCCAGTTATCGAGATTCGTTTGAACATCGGGACTCCTGTGCCATTCAAAATTTCAACCGTGAACAGACTACACTATATTTGTCCTCTGGGTCCGGGACGAAAGTGCCAACGGACTTAAACAATTACACAATATAATACAATAAAAAATACCACACTTTTGATTGTTCAAAATGAATATAAGCACTTTGTCAAAGGATACTGCTAGTCCGTCATTACACCACGTAATGGCCTCTTCAAACTGATTCAACTTCATACAAGCTCTTGCTCCTGCGGAAATAAAATATTTGAAATTATATTATCATTGACTCAGTCTCTGTATTTCACGCTGTTGTATTTTCCGATTTATTTCGAATATCTCTGAATCCGCAAGGCCAATATTAACATAAATTGTTGTAACACAGTAACTTAGGGCCTGTTTATATGGAGAAAAGTTGTCCATGGAAGGACGGTTATTCTCTATGCCGAGCTACCCCAGGCGAGAGAGCTTTTCATACATTACTTTACAAATAGCTGCGAATTGTTTTTATGGGAAATTGAAAACTTTATTTACAATAGAGGATTGTTAAGGATTTTATTGATTGTTTAATATTACTTTAAATTATCATTGGTTGCGGAATGTTCATCTCAAACTCATTTAATAATAATTCATCTTGTTAAAATAAAGGAAACCTTAACCGTGACGGTGGTTTGGAAAACTGATCTTAATTAGCATATATTTTTATGATTTTTTTCTCCGTTTTCTCCTTAGTTTTAGTTTCGATTGAGAAGATAAATCAAACACTCGGGGCAGTGTTTCACCGGCTATCCAAACACCTCGAAGTTCGTCAAAAATTTTCAACTCTCTTCTCGGTGTTTGGAAATGTAATAAAACACTCTCGTGTTTGATATATTACATAAAGTACGTGTGCTGTTTTTTAAGAGAGCCATAAGAAAAGCAAGCAAACCTGACCTATTATTACGGCCTGCATGTTGGATGGTTGTAAGCCTCTGGCAGATCTTGCATCACTGAGTGCCTCATTGTAATTTCCTGTCAATCAAATTACAGTAAATAGAGAACACGACAAAGGATTAAAATAAACAGTCTAATTTTATTTTCACTGTTTCGCAGCTTACTCGCGCGTGCGTTAACCCCATCAAAAGCGTAAGCTATGCAGGCTACTCGATTGAAAAAAATGAGAGGAAAATATGGAACATTTCGGTAAATTTAAAGTTATTGTAGAAACTTCGCAAGGTGATTTTGGAAAAAATTTAAATGCCAACGGAAGGTTGTTTATTTTTATGTAACTTTTCCAAAAAACCCTCTTAAATCTTTAGAATTCAGGCGAGTTTCCCCTAAAGAAGTAGTCTTGAAGAAAGGCAACCAGACGGTAAACAGTAGCAAATGCCACATTTGCTCAATTTTGCCTCATTTTTTCGACGTTTCCTTCAATGAAAAGATTCTGACACTTATATTAGTACTCATAACCAAAAATAAGGTTAAAATACTCACCCAAAAGGTAATGTGTTTCTGCCCTTTTGCAGTAAAGTTCGGCATTTAGCTCATCATCTTTACATTTCACTTGTATCCCTTGCGTGTAGAAATCAGTTGCGCTGTTGTAATGTTCCTTCTTGAATTCATCATCGCCTTCATTTTTGTCCACCTGAGCTATTGCTAAAGCAGTACAGACATGGATATAGTTTTCCTTTTCTGATGAAGGAATAAAGTTTACTAAATAATCTCATTCAAGCTAATGTCGTGTTCATCTTTAGCTGGCGATTTCCAGGTTAGCCTGCGTCTTAGACGAAATCTAACCTCGGCTAGGTTTGGTTTCGTCTGCGCCGCAGGCTATTCCAAGCCTGACTTCAAGAATTTTACTATCTAGCAGGGTCGCGATAAATACAGGCTTGTGATGATTTAAAATTTAAGAAGAAATGCAAGTTTTACTTTTTAAAAATATGTGTTTCGATAGAAACTTCTTTCGTTATCAAAGTGATTCCAATATACTTGTTTCTTAAATATTTAATAGAAAAACATACACAACTAGAATAATGACAACAGCTAACAATAAAAGAGCAATGAAACGTATAAAAGACTCCGCAGAACATGAACTTCGACGTAGCTCCGAAGCTTGCGTTCACAATCAGGGCTTGTTCATAAGTATAGGGAGGAATAGTAAGATCATAGAGCATGTTGTTTATGTAATATCGCCAAGATGAAAAACCTTGTTCCCGGGTACATCGCCGCCTTATGGATGGTAAGCCAGAACTCCCAAAACCCCAAAGCTTGCTAGCTATGTAATCCGTTAAAGCTTTAAATGTGTACTGATTTGATGTTTGTGTCAGGTCTCACCTTTCAAAGTAGCATCATCAAATTCCAGTGTTGCAGTGTCAGATGACGAGTAAGCTGTGCTTTCTTTTGCAGCACCGACTTGATCCTTCTGCTCCATGAATGCTGCGGCGTCGAGTCCGTTCCCTTAATATTTTAACTTTATTTTGTTCGGACGGGTACAACAAGCTGAGTGCAGTTTACGGTGTCAATTGTTCATCCGTTTCTTTAACAAACATTAAACGAAACTGAACTATGTCGATCAAAATGACTGACAGGTATTGCTCAAAATTGTACATCAACCCTTGGATAAGGTAAGAACCTTTATTTAACTGTTATGCATTTAGCCCGAGTGGGCTAACTGGGGACTCTTGACAAGAATTAAAACAAACATACAATACCTTAAAAATGTCAAACCTCAATATAACCTATTCACTACAAAGCTAACAGCCATTACTGTTATTGTTGTCCGATAGATTCAGTTTTCTAATTTTGTTTCTAATAATAGCTAGAGTAGGCAAATCGCTGAGATCTTTACTTAGTTTTGACGATACACTAATAGAGTATCTAATTTTTGGACCGGGTTGAGGAGAGTATCCAAGCAATAGGGACTAAGCATTGCCATGTTCCTTAAAATCAATTTGAAACATTTCGGTGTGCATTGTCTCGACGTGTCGGCCTAAACTTGGAGCTCTTCCGGTTATACACTTTCTTTTTTTAACGAGATTTTTTTAACGTTTATTACAGTGTCTTGCAGCCTAAGCATTTTTATATGTATTTCCGGTCTTTTAAAATCAATTTTTGGTAAATTTTAGCATTTTGGAAAAAATCGTGAAATCGAAGAAAGCAGATTCAAGATGGCGAAATTTGAAATTTCATGACGTAATTCAGGTTCGGCGCGTGATGACGTCGCACTTAAGATGTGGCTTTATCAAATGAGTATGATTTTAAATCCTTGCATCCTCCTTATTATCATTAGCAAATAAAATTAACCACGTTTCCGAGCTAGAAGTTTCTTTTTCAATCTTTACATGTGAACCTTCAAGACCAAATGCCATGTATTTAGAACTTCGTCACTTTTATACAGGATGTTTTTAGATTTTAGATTTTAGATTTCAGAATCCGGTGTTTAGCTTTCAGTTTCGGCACTTACGTTGTATCCTTCCAGCTTTTGACAGATAAACTTTACGGGTGCTTACTTTAGGTTTCAAAAACCAGAGAAGATAAATTCAGTAAAAGATTAACACACATAAATACAATACAGTAGTGAAGAAGGTGCATGATTCGCATGGTGTCGCTTTGAAAAATAAAAATTGAAAAAAAAAAAGAATTATGAGGGAATTTTTGCAGTTTTTCTTGATGTTAACTTACAAATATTGAGTCGAAAAAGCTGTTGCTCTTTACGTTGTAATACCTATGGGGGGCGGGGGGGGGGGGGTATCTCCTAAATTAACAAGCCTGCCTCAAAAATTGCTGTTTATTAAAGGAGCAATATCAACGCTTTGGTCTAAGCTTTTCTGGATGTGAAAGTGAAAAACACAACATCCAAAGGAATATATAACCTAAATTTGCGTAGCGAAATCAAACCACAGCTATAAATATCGATTTTTTTGAAGACGCGAGGAAACAACATGAAAAGTTAGCCTCAATTTTACAAGTTGTAATCCATTCCATCCAAGCCATCCACAGTCAAAGATGCTTGTTAGCAGTTTCAGTGCTCTGATATGGCAATTTGCAAAAATGCACAATTATTTTAAGGTTTCCTACGACGCAAATATATTTTTGGCTTTTCAAAATCCGTGACACAGTCCCTTAAACTCGCTCACTTCTTTGCAATTATGGAAAGTTATATGTAGGAACCTCTAACTTTATAAGTTTATAAGATCTCTACAATACTGCAAATCATTAGGGACAAAACTCACTTCAATCAAAATACAGTGCTTCTATTATTTATGAAACAACAATCATTCTGCTTATCAAATAAGATGCCAAACTGTATCTCAGGAAGTTCTTGTTGTTACTTCTGGAATTTTTATCGTCATTTCTCTAAAAAAAAACATAATCATAGAAATTTTCACCTTCGTTTTCCCCTGAAAAGCAAAATTAGCATGGGCAATTTTATTGTCATATATTTTTATAAAAGCGAAATAATCATGAAACTCTCTATTGTCGTGTTTCCGTTACAACTAGGAAAATTACAATAGAAAATGTTCTCCGTCACACTTTTACAAAAGCGAAAAAATGTAATTCTGGGAATTTCCCTGTTTTGGCTCTAGTTTACAAAAACAAAAATAAACCATCATTTCGATCTTTAAAAAAGTCCCCTGGAAATTTTTGTCATTACTTTTTTTAAAGCTTAGTGAACACGGACATTTCTGTGAAAGTTCTCTCACAAAAGTAATGTTGCCCTTTAATTTCCCTCCCCATTCCAGTTTTTTTTCTTACAAAAACAAATAATCATGATATCTCCATGAAAGTGCGCCAGCAGGCCGTTCCTGCGGTATTAGTATTGTGGTATGCGCACGCATGTTTTCGCGCCAAAAAGATCATGTTATGTTTTTTTGTCGGCCATCTTGGTTGTATTAAAAACCGCTGTTGAAGTTCTTTCGTTGTGACGTTCGTTCTCGTCTCCTTAACATTGGCGGTGGAGTGACCACTGAAATTTATGTCCCCAATGTAGACTTGTAAAGGTTCACTGGAATTAAGCTTTGCAAGTAGACTCCCTGGACAATAATAAATTAATAATGAAAGTATTATCCTCAACGTAATGAGCTTATGTCGTCCTTATATCATGAGTGGATTTCCTGAATACTAATAACGGGACTCCCCCGTATAAATTAAGTGACCAGGTAGTGACTTCGAACAAGTATTTTCTCTGTATGCTAGAGTGATTTTATTTACCCCGTGAAGCAACATGTAACAATTAGTCGTAACAGTCAAAACTAAACAAAAGAAAAGAATAGAATTAGTATCTAATACTATCTGAAAGGTTAGCTACTATTTCACGGGTTAAGGGGTGGCGCAGGGGAGCAGGGGTGGCGCAGTGGTGAGAGCGCTCGCCTCCCACCAATGTGGCCCGGGTTCGATGCCTGCCCGGTATCATATGTGGGTTGAGTTTGTTGTTGGTTCTCGTCCTTGCTCCGAGGGTTTTTCTCCGGGTTCTGCGGTTTTCCTCCCTCCATAAAAGCTAACACTTCCAAATTCCAATTCGATCGGGAATACACGGCCCCATAAGCTTCTAGCTTTAAATACCACCGTGTCTAAATAAAGGTAATTTATTCTTTATTTTATTTAAGTAAAACCGCTCCACCAACAGAGATGCCACTAACTGTGAGTCAGATAGGTTTTAGTTATGAAGGGAGAAGTGGCAGTACAAAGCAAACAGCTATCTTGCAGGCTTACTTGCCCACTCTGAGCCAAAGCCCATTGGTCAGGCGAATATCTAAGCTAAAGCCCATTGGTCAGACGAGAATCTACTAAGGCCTTAGGCCATTTGCGAGTTACGAGAACAAAAACTGCATTGTTTTGCACGTATAAGAAGTGCTTCAAATTTCCCAAATGCACTTCTCAAGAAACGAATAATAACGCTGATTAAAAAGTTCCTCCTGATATATGAAGCCTGATACCCAATTGTTGACAAGTATGCAAAAACCATATCCTATTTCACACCGAAATGGTGAAAATCTATACTCTATTTCAGCCCAAAACGGCTCGAAAACCATACAATATTGGCGCCGCACAGATTTGTAGTTTACATAAGGGAGTATCCTCCCAAGGGCTAAAAGGAGCTACGTCACGAGGGGGTTTCAGATTTATCGGTCTAAACTGTTCTGAAATTAGAGGTAGCCCATGAAAAACATTATCTTTGAACATCTGAAGGAAGATATAACCTCAACTTGCCGAGAGAAATCAAACCACGATTCGATTTTTTGAAGATACGTGGAAACAACTTAAAAAGTTTAGCCTCAATTTTTCAAGTTGCTATCCATTTCCATCCTAGCCATCCGCAGCCGAAGACACTTCTTGACAGTTTTAGTGCTTAAATATAGCAACTACTAATAAAAATGGCCCATTAGTTTTAGTTTTCATACAACACAAATATATATTTTGGCTGTTCAAAACTCTGTTAAAATCCGTGACAAAGCCCGTTTAAAACATTTTCTTCAGCAGTTGCCGCATTTCATTTCGAATGTTTGCTATTCGCCAGCAGTACAGCAACGGATTAATCGACGACGACAAGTTCATAATGGTGCCACATATTCCTGTTACAGCTAACTTGAACTCGCTCTCGTCTTTATATACAAACGTAACTATATAAGAACAAATAACTGGAATGTAGCTAGCTAAAAACAGTGTCCATACGCACAAAATGGTAACCACGGATTTCTTGTACTTTTTCAAGTCAATGCTGGGTCGATGGATATTTTGCGATACTTGACTGACTTGAATTTCCAGTTGGTGACGTCGAATAATTCGGAAAACTCCAAAGTACGCCACTGAAGTAACGATGCAACAAATACCTGCTAAAGAAGATATCAAACTGGACATACTGGTTCTGAAGTCTTCGGGTGTGAAAGATGAATACCTCAGAATTATAATCGGAACTGGGACGGCAAGAATTACGATGTATATTAGATATATTCGACGCACTGTCAAAAATGATCTTCGCTTCATGTGGAGCCATCGTTCTATCGACATCAGTGTTAAAGTCATGATGGTCACGAGTGGAAAGTAGGTTCCTATTCTTTCGGAGGCAATTCCAGTGGCACAATAAATTTGTTGTTTCTTCTGTACGAAGGTAAATTTATATACTGCTGAGACGGGTTGTACGATAAGTCCTGTACAGAAATCGGTAAACGCCAGTCCAGCAAGTAGAACGTAGGATGGCGTTTTTAGAGACGGGTTTCTCCAAATTGCCGCCATCACCAGAGCATTTCCCACCACTGCCACCGGGGAAGAAACCATGTTAACCGCACCAACAATCAAAGACACCAGATCGAATGCAGGACCCAGTCTGGCTCGAAGATTAATAAAATACGAACAGACTGCCTCGCTGTCCTTAACAATCAGGTAAGAATTGTTTTCCATCGCCATAGCACTAGAAGCAGAATCAAGCCCAATTTGCAACAGAGTAACTTTTAAACGCAGCTGTGATCCAAAGGCTGTTTGTTTTCCCTCAAAAGTTTGTTTTCCCGGATCTTTCGAGTATACATAGAGAATAATTGCCGATCAAGCTTCCCGATAGTAGAGTTCTGACATTTGGTTCCGTAGTTCTGACAACCAGTTCAAAGCAAACGTTTTCATTATTTTTTTTCTACGAATTTTTGTTCCTGAAAAGCCATATGAAACTTCACCGGACTTCACCGGAACGAAAGACGACGAAGGATCCACTCAAGCCAAAGAGAATGTTATATGTTTGCTATAAAATCTTCTTTATTGCAATATTCAACATTGAAATATTAAACAAGTTATATTAAATTCTAATCAATGTCACGATGTTTGTTGAGATATGATAAAATTAATTAAATAACTTTATTTTAGGTATTTTATCGGTCCAAGGAAAATTGAATCTGTAGTTGAAAAATTGATCAAAAGTGTTAAAATAAACCTTTTAATGGAAAAGAATTTTTGTAAGAAAACTCGTCACTTTATCTGCAGTTATAGGACTTGGCAAATATCATTCACAATAAGGAAGTGGCCTGCCAAATTGAGATTTTTCATTTCATATACTTACACTTATTACTTTACTCGATGTTTGTCAAATTTTAAATATTGTAGTGACGAAGATTACAAAGTTGATTTGATACAATTTCACAGAACCTTTTTATCGCACCACAAATGCAATATATATTCTGCTTTGTTTAGACAAATACTAACAAATTGTCATTTCTTTGCTTCTTGATTAAACAAAAATATCATATGTACTGATTAACATCGTGAATCCGCACATTTAAATAAACATTATAAACATAGGTTAAAACCTAACTTTAAAAGATCATTGGATATAGAGCTGTACACTGCATGTCCTTGACAGTTTTAAATGGATTTTTTAGAAAATAAATCATTTTCTGAATTTCTCTCCTGGAGATCATCAGTTTCAGTAAACTCTAACTTCTGTTGAACACCGCAAGTCAATGAAATAGCAAATTTCTCATTACATAATCAATATTTTGATGCACCATCAAATTCTCAGAACTAACACTTCCAGAAAGGTATTGCAGTTACTAATTAACAATTAGATTATGAGCTCGAGATTTCTATGAGGTGCGGCCTCATCAACTATCACGTCATAGAAATTGAGAGCGAATAATCTAATTCTAACTGAAATAAACGCAAATAATGGTTTCTAATTATTTTTCTACGCAGTATCGAACTATTGAACGCTTTAACAAAATCGCACGCATTGAATTGTCCTTGGAAAATTTGCAGTTGTTTACGCGCGTGCACCCGTTTTTCAATAATTTCAAGCTTTTTAAGTCAAGAAACCGCTAATGTCCTTCTTTTAGTTTTCTTGGGAATTTTTTTATCCATTTACATCTAACTTCCTTCCAAAACTTCGGAAAAACGATAAAAACGTCGCATTTTGTGGACGACCTTCGGCAACTGCACGCTAATGGCTGATAGTATTCAATAGCTCAGCCAATCACATTGCAGCATTTGCATTAGTGTACTAGTAGAATTCTACTAAGGAGAATTAGAAGGGCAATATGTTCGACTGGCCAGTAGAACTTTGTTCATTTCTGCTCTGCTGTTAAGGATCCTTGCCAAACGCATTGCCATATTGTCAAGGAGCCCGTGGTCGATATCTTCCAGAATGTTGATGCCACTCAGCCAGAATTGTTGAAGATTTCCATTCTCCAGAGAACTTTGCAGCTTTCTAAGGAATCCAAGAAATGATAAGCCAAGGCGTTCTTGCCATCCCACCTCTGGCGCCGCTCGCGGGTGTACTGCATGAAGGCGGTCTACAAGTGGTATGAATCTAGTATGCCCAGGGGCCATGGCTCCCTGCTTACGAAAGCTTTAACGATTCTAAAGAGCTCGTGCCTATTGCCACCGTCACTGCTTTCCACTTTCTCCAGCATTTCTTTTTCCTGCAGTGAAAATGACTGCCTCCAGAGAAGCTCCGGGCTAGAAACAAATCTTCTTCCTGTGTAGGGCTTGGGCACAAAGTAGTCGCCAGACTCAACTTTAAAGCAAGGAATGAGATCAGCTGTCAACAAGATTTCATCAGTTCCATTCTTCATGACATCAAGTTCCACCGAAGCTCCGTAAGAATACACAGCTAAATGGACGACACAATATGGTGAACTGACCCTGAAATATTTCACTGCTTGGCCAACAAGACCGTAGAGCCATTCACTTCCAAGGCACTCAGCGTCTAAGTACCTTTCAGGACCTGCATACTTGCAAAATTTTGCGTTCCAACGTGTCTTGAGACGTACGTACTCAGGCACAGAAGTGAATTCTATGGAAACGTCTTGCCCCCACAACCACGATTTGGTTGTCTTCTGTACCACCATGACACTTATTTCGTCACCAGGTTCCGTTTCCAGCCTCTGGTACACACTGCCAGAATACTCCACTTTCAGGATTGGAAGTTTGGATTTTTGTCTGCAGTACCGCATGACTTGATCTTCCACGTAGTCTTTCACCAACATCCTAGTGTGAGCCATATCGGCCTTGCTAACTTTCACATGATTAAATAAATAATCACCAAGCTTCCTCGTTAACGAGTCATCTGCCTGTGCCCAAGGCCACATCCGCGTTATCTAGAAATGTATGAATAAAAGAAATTGTGAATTGGAGAACAGTTCTAGTAGAAATATCTTGATCACCACCCTAAGCAAAAGAAGATAAAACTCCAAGAAATTTTCATACCCCTATCTCTGTAGAACCAAGCATCTCTAATCTTAGCGGGAATTATGTATCCTTAAGTCTGTGTATTTGCGAAGAGGCGAGTTGACATCTGCCTTAAGTTTAACAAAGCCAGGAATACCTGGATCTTCATCATCAACTCTGACGTGTAAGCTTGTGGACGCCAAAATTATCATCAGATCCACCTCATCGGCATCCTCACACTTCAGCCTCTCGTACATGCTGCCTGTGTATTCCAGTCTCAAGAGCGGAAGACGAGAGCTCTTTTCGCAGTAAGAAATGATTTCGTCTTCAACGTACTCTATTACTATCTTTTTAGCATATTTCCTGGTCTCTTTGCTGATCTTTACGTTGTCAGCGAAATATCTTCGAAGAGCTTTCGTTAGTGAATCGCCTTTTTGGCCTCTCTATAGGTAACGACAACATGACCTGATGTATAATAGAGGCACAAAATGTTAAATTGAAAACCGTTCCCCCTAGCTACTACACTATTAACATTTGCAGTACTTTGATTCCAAACTCATGTTCCCAAAGAGATCCTCTCCATGCAAAAGTGATCTTTTTAACACTAACATAACAACCAATCAGAACGCTGGAAAACCGTATCTACTGGGACGTCGTATTTCGACTCTATTTCGTGTTGTCTTATTTTGTTGTGTACACACTCGCCTAATGGTTTGTGTGCATACTGAAAATTCATGTCACCCGTGGGATATTCCACGTTATTTTTTTCCAAGAGGGCACGGTAACGAATCCTGCAATCTGATTGGTTCTTAGCGCGGGCAAAATTCTCCTATATCTGCCCACGGGCAACGGAAACGCTTTCGTCAGTTTGATTTGGCGGCGAGGCGAACGAGCCCTCGAAAGTTTTGCTCTCCAAAGTTAATGTAATTGCTCACCAACCGTTGTAAATGTGAAAGGAAAAGTAAGCAGTGGAATTAAAGGCCTTGAAGTTCTCCAAAAGGCGAGTATTGATTCTCTTTATTGACAAAATCAAGCTGTACAAGTTTTATGGCCGTAGTTTGTTGATCGTTGTTTGTGCATTATTTACACTGATTTTCACGCCATTGCGCTTACCTGCAAGTCGCCGGCTTAGTTACATACCCGATTGATTCTTTCAAAGGCTAACTTAGTAACGGAATTAAAGGCCTTGAAGTTCTCCAATAGGCGGGTATTTTTTGTATTTATTGACAAAATCAAGTTATAGTTTATGTCGATCGTTGTTTATGCATTCGCACTGATATTCACGCCGTAATGTGGTTTACTGCAAGTCGCTGGTTTACAGACTCGATTTATCCTTTTAAACGCTTTGCCTTTCTGCTACTTTTCCCCCGAATACTGCTTATCACCATTCAAGAAAATGAGATGTTTTGATTAAAAACAGTTAAATTAATTCTCGCAAAATTGTGCCGTGTGCAGACGACCAAACTACACAAACAAACTTCATTCAATTTCACTTTCGTGCTTCTTTTTTATTATTTAAGTTACTTTTCTCTTTTTTTCTGATGACCTTTTCCGTGAGTACTGTTCAGTTTAGCGAATTTATTTTGTTTGGCGGAAAACAAATCATTCTTCACTTTAGCCGCAGCTTTTAGCGATCGATTCAACATGCACATTGGATGCGCGCGTATAATACAATTACATTTTGCAAGACAATCTTTTTAGATTTTTTTTAACCAAGTAAGAAAAAAATAAATAAGTTATTTACCGGCTTTGGGTCGGTCCGTATCGTGAAAAACTGTGACCTCGGTCTTGAAAATGCTGCTCTCGGCCTGCGGCCTCGGGCAGCATTTTCAAGACCTCGATCACAGTTTTTCACGATACGGACCTTCCAGCCGGCAAATAACATATATGTATTCTACGAGAAAGCCAGTCAGCAGTCAACAAAAAAAAAACATGATTTGCTTTTTATAGCGGATACGCGATAGATCGCGCCCAATTTGAAAACAAACTGGCCCCATGGCAAAATCTTATCACAAGATCGGTTTCATCTTGAATATTTATATTTTTGTGCAAGTCACTCTGGTCTCGGCTGTTCAGAGAATTGAAAACGCTATCTGCTGTGGGTACAGCAGAGATGGTTTTGTTTTAACGCATATCCTCAAGATTATAAAGCGGTTGATACTGAGGCAATTTTTCATGCAACTTGCAACGCATGAAACGTTGTATTGCCAGTTTGCCAAAACAATTTCTCGCGTAATACCCCATTTTTGCATTCTGCAATGCAAACAAAAAATTGCGTTGCAACAAGTTGCGAACAAAAATTTTGACCTCTCTTGTAATTACTGCGTTGCAAAAATTTCCTTTTTGTAAAGTGGCCTTCGACTACCCTTTAAAGACAACTAAGCGCGATGGACATCCTTCCTAGCCCTATTCAAGATTTTTTATAAAACCTGTCTAGATAAACTTAAAATTTATTTACGTCGAGTAATTGACGTATCTATCGATGACAAAGTCATTTTGTCGCTGTTTTGTTGTTTGCATTTTTCTTTTGCTATCAGTGACACTGACATCATTCACCAGTGCTAACTTACCATGTTCTGTTTTGATTAAATACGATTGAAGGCTGTTTTTCTCTTAATCGAAGCCTACGTGTGGCATTTGTGATTTCAATACTAAACTGGAACACATTCATGCCATGTTCTACTAACAATGCATTCTTCACAATTATGCAGAAAAAGTCTCTATGTCTTGTTCTAAATCTTAAAAGAGAAGTAAAACACTTCTTTGCGTTGTGAAAACTCTAGAAAAGATGGATGCCGGGTGGATGTCGAGCACAACGGTTTGAGGGGGGCATTGAAAATCGCCATATTAGGTTGACCTTACGTTCATTAGATTTGTCACGCCATGTTGTTTGATTCTGAGCATTTTCTCCTTTTTTCTCAAAACAAGAACATGTCCCGTGTTCCCGATACTGTTTCGAAATGCACTAATTTATTCTTGATTTCTAGTTTCGCTGTCCTGGAATTTTCGTTAGATATGATTCACTTCTTCTCTTGAAGTGGTTCGATGAAGGGATCCTTCCTTGTGCATTCGACAAACCAATCCGGCCTGTCTTGGCACTCGTTTGATTTAAACAATATAATTTCTTCCCTAATCTTTTTACGAAATCACTAATTAAAAGAACTGTCTACACTAAGCATATACCAACCTGAGAGTGGAAAGCAACGAGATTCGCAGCGATCACTTCGACACAGAGCGGGTTTCTTCAACTACTCACTACTAGCCACTGCTATCAGTATTAGCTACGTAAATGTTTCTAAACAGTTTTGTACGGCAGACAAACAAATCCATAAATCGATGACGGATGCAGATGTCATGGCCGATTCTGTGTAAACTTCCAGTTTTCCCAGAAAACATTGACATGATTCTGGGAATTAAAAACTTGCTTGGGCTTTATGTCCTTATTAGGTAGTTTTCGTCTTAGCTATAAACAAACCAAGTGTGGTTCGTTGGACGTTTTGTCTCGGAAATGTTTCCCCGCGCCCCCTTCAATGTTGGAGATGCGAACTGAATCGATCGAGAACAATTTTTAAAACAGCAGTGAACAGTGGGAAAGGGGAGAGACTTTTCCAGCACTTGTGCTCATGGCTGCCAATTGTATCTAAGACTGTATTTAAAAATACAATATGTTGAAACTAGTCTGTCAACAGCGATCTCTAAAATTGCTAAAAAAAAAATCCCCCGGCTGCCACAACGCTTTTTGTCTCTTTAAATTCATCGTTATATTTCCCATTCGTTTAAAACAAAAGACTTCTTGGCAACTAAATTTATAACAACAGAGACTCTTCAACTTTAAAACATTTGCAACTTGCTCAAGCTCTTGCTTCTCGTTATATTCTTATTACCCTGCATGCTGATATTGAACTGTTAGGTTAGGAGAAACTGGATACTCGTCATCGCTAAAAAAGTGGAAACTCAAACCTCTTATTGAACAAAATGTTGTCACCTAATTTCTAGTTGGGCGTTCAGTCCAGCCTCAGTATGCATCTGCGGTTAAACAAAAGACAATCTATGTGTACCTAGATGCTTAGTATATTGTCAACTGTGGACAAGGGGCCTCATTATCTTTCTCGCCATGTCTCTCGCGCGTTCGATCGTTCGTCTTTTGCGTAAACCCAGCGTCGCATCAGCCTTTGAAGCCAGTCTCCACGCTTAAAACTCCACTTTTTCAGGTCTCTTTTGGTCTGGCTGTCTGTTGATGTCTGCTGCTACTGCTGCTGCTGATGGCCGGGGCGATATTGTCCATGACATGAGTTACAAACTGGATTTCAATTGCAAGTTATAAATCTCGCGGAAAAGGTATCGTATAAATGAAATCAGCGCGCCTAACAAATTAAGCTGTTCACAAAATATTCCTTACATTACAAGCATGTCTTTCAAAGCACTAGTTTGCTGGCTACAAGTAAGTGAATGTGATTCAGGTCTAGTTTTAAAAGATCATTGTTTCAAAAGTAACGAAACTGTTCGGCTATTCAAGAATCTGATCCCTTTCTGTTTCACTGTTCAGAATCCTCTTCAAACGATATGCCATGTTCCTGACCACCACGTCATCAATGTCTTCTAGAATGTTAACACCATCCAACCAGTAGTGCGGAAGATTTCCACTTTCCAGGAATCTCTGCAGGTCCCCCGCAAAGCCAACAAAGTGTTCTCCCAGGGAGTTCCGGCTGGTCCAGTTTTGACGCTTCTGTTTTATATAGTGCATAAAGGCAGTCTTCAAGTGGTATGACTCCAGTCTTCCAAGTGAGGTTCGTTCCCTGTTCACAATGGTTTTTACGATTCTGAGAAGCTCGTGCCTGCAGCCATGATCTCTGTCCATGTATTCCAGGATTCCTTTTTCCTTCAGTGAGAATGACTGCCTCCACAGAAGACCTGGACTAGAAACGTATCTTCGTCCTCTATACTCCTTGGCTACGTAATAGCTATCTGGCCCGATTTGAAAACAAGGAACGAGATCTGCTGATAACAACGTCTCACCAGTTTCCTTCTTGAAGATATCTAGCTGAACAGCTGGCCCGTGGGCACGTACAACCATGTCAACGTCAGAACGTGGTGATCTAGCTCTGAAATCACTTACTGCTTGATCAACGAGACTGTAGAACCAGCCATTTCGAAGACGTTCAGGATTTATGTAACCCTCTGGTCCTGCGTATTTTCGAAATTTACTGTCCACTCTTGCTTTAAGTCGTACGTACCCAGGTACATCTGTGTCTTCAACTATGACCTCTGGATCTCCCCACAACCACGGCGTAGTAGTTTTCAGTACTACCATCACATCCACTTCATCAGCGGCCTCTGTTTTCAGCCTCTCGTATACACTTCCTGCGTACTCCAGCCTCACAATGGGAAGTGTGGACTTCTTTCGACAGTACCACATAACCTGGTTTTCAACGTAATCTTTCACCAACTTTTTAGTGCGAGCCATATCAGCTTCAGCAATCTTCACATGATTGACGGAATAGTTACGAAGTTTTCTTGTTAAGGTGTCGTCTCCCACCAACCAGTTCCACAGCCACATTATCTATTATAAGTAAAGGATCTAAGTCAAGATATAAGATAGAATTATGCAAGTAAGACAAAAATCAGCTAGCAAATAGACGTCGTTTGGCGCTAACGACCGGTAGTGGTGCTGAAAATTAACCGAGGCCGTCTGCTCTGGCTGGATAAAATGCCAATCGAAAACCTAAATTTCTCCTTAAAGGGGCTTTGTCACGGATTTTAACAGATTTTTGAACAGCCAAAATTTATATTTATGTCGAAGAAAACCAAAAAATAATAGTCCATTTTTCTTGACAATTGCTATATTATAGTTGTTTCCGTGCGCCTACCAAAAAATCGACATTTATAGCCGTAGTTGGATTTCTATCCACATATTAAGGTTATATCTTCCATAAGATGTTCAAAGGTAATGATTTTCATGGGTTAAGTTGTCTACTACTAATTTCGGAACAGTTTACACCAAAAATCTGCGAAATCCCCGTGACAGAGCTCCTTTAAAAAAAATTCCATTTTAGACAAACATTACGTCGCTAACCAATAAATAAATTCGCGTTTTGTACCTTGTAAGTTGGTACAGCCAACTCTTATTATAGGACACCCTTCACGGAACCTTCGTGAAAGTCAAGTGCCTGTAAAAGTGTTAATTAGTGGAATTTATTTTCAGTGTGTCCGTAAAAGGTTTCCGAAAAAGGAAGTTGAGGCGTCCACAGTGTGCGAGCTGACTATACTTTTCTTAGTCGTTCGGTTTAAATTATAAAATGAACAAATCCTTGGTTTTCTGAGAGAGAAGGTAAAAGAGACGATGAATTTTTTACATTTCCAGTCTCGGACCTACCGAGATTTTGTGTACTCAGCTTCAAAGACTCTTTAAACAGTCCTACAGCGAAAAGTGACAGCAAGATTCTCATAAATACGGATTCATTGAGAAAGCTGTTACACGATAATTTTGACGAAATGTGAATTCACTTTTTAATTTAACTCTGCATGGAGGCTTTGGCATGGCAGAAACTAATTAATTTCTCGGTGTGGTGCCTGGTTTCTTCAGTTCGTCGTGCTTTTCTAAAACTGTAAACATCATGCTATCCACGTGATAAATCACTAACAAATGGAGTGCTCTTACCCACTAGATTAAAATGGTTTTATCTGGTGGATAGCATTAACTATCTTTTGACTGAACTTGAGCCTGTAATACTCCATTCACACCATAGCTAAAACATTTTTAAAAGCTGTTTAAAATTATTTTCTTCATAGAAGTTGCTATAACTGATATCTGTCGACTTGAAATTCATCGCAATAAAAACACAAATAGGTGCTTACTGGATCTCTATATAAAACCCCGTCTCTCAGTTTTCTGTTGCTGATTTCCACTACCTGGCCTAACTAAACATATTTCGCTAGTGTGAATGGACAGCTTCGTCGGTGCCTTAAACCCAAGTGATACTATATATTTAAACCTAAGTCACTGTTCAACACAAACAGCAAGTTGATGGCGAATTTTGTTCACAAATGGCGTTTTCTAATCGAGCTTAAAGGCCTGTTTATACACAGCACGACCACGTACGTCAACAAGACTACGAACGCGAATGCAGCGTTCGCATTCAGGCATTAAATTGCGTATAAGCAATTTGTTTGAATTCGTTTATACTAAAGGCAAATTGTTCATGCGGAAAGTCCCAGAGATTGCCTTTAGTGCAAATGTTTAGGCGATGGTCGTACGAACTATTTCTTGTGAAACAATCAGTTCTTTTGTTTTCGTAAAACTCGACCCAGGTGACACGCAGTATCCGTCAAAATTTGACTTTGTAGCGACTCTCACGGCCTGAATTACTGCGTTGTGCACGAACGGGTGGTTCGTGCGAATTTTCCAGCGGAAATTCGCAATGGCCGTCTTCGCGTTCGTGGTTGTCCTCTGTATAAACACGCCTTAAATCTTCATTGCGATTTTCTAACTTCGCCATAAGATATTCTCATTAGACGCACAAGCAAAAAGCAGACTGTGCTCTCTCCAATTAAAACGCATAATTTTTCTTAAAAACACGCTGCTCTTCCAATCTGCACATCGACCTAAAATCAGTGGTGCCTACTTATACCATACTCACCTTCCTTTTTGAGGTTTGAAGTCATAAACTTTTAACCAAAGCAGAGAAGGAAAAAGAACCGAGTGGTTTAAGATATTTAATGGCTTGTATAAACTCATACGTGCCACATACTGGATTATTCTGCCAATCAAATCCGTTTGCCAGCAAGTGACCACTTCCGGTTATTCTCGGAAAAACGGAAACTTGCAGAGTGGATGTCGTTCAAGGGTTTGCCATCTTGGTTCCTTTATGTGAGCGAAAACTGGGGAGAGTACAAAATGCCCGTCTGTAGGGGTACTGGGGGTTGCCGTATTTTCCGCTCCTCCACCCCCACGCTATTAACCCCAAGCGCCCCTATCCACAGGCATTTTGTACTCTCCCCAGTTCGACCTCTACCACTCACGGAAAACTCGGGGACTGTGAACAGTCACCGTTACAGGTAAATGCTATGCTTCTCAGCTGGCACCATTCCTCAATTATATCTTTGAGATTTTATGCAACCAAGGAACAGTAGAAACACTGAAGTAGGCATGTAGTGGACCCGGGGGGTCACTCCCATATATGGGCTATATAGGTATGTGCCGCGGGATAGGGTATGGTTTTTGAGGTTCTCGGTCCTTACATAGGGTATCATTTTTGCTCCTTTTGGCATTGTGTTCCCGGTGTTATCCTTAGATAGGGTACCTAAATTCTATCAGCTAAAATAAATGTCCAACTAAACGTAAGAAAACCAATGGGCTGTTTAAAGTATAAAGAATCCGTTCAACTAGTAGCAAAGCGATTTTGTAAAGATTTATGTTTTGCCGTGTGCGGTTAGCCGTTATTTGGATCGTCACCCAACGCTTCTCCTCTCCTTGAATAGGGTGCCATTTTTCGGGTTTGGGCCTTAAAAAGGGTATCAATTTTCGTTTTCTTTATTCTTAAATAGGGTCAGGGTTTAAGAACCTTCGCGGCACACCCCTATCCGAAATTTATGGGTATGGATAGGGTATGTTTTTTGAGGTTCTCGGTCCTTAAATAGGGTATCACTTTTGTTCCTTTTGGCATTGTGTTCCCGGTGTGATCCTTAGAGAGGGTAGCTAAATTCTATCAGCTCAAATAAACGCCCAGCCCTCTGTTAAAACTGAACTATCCGTAGCACTACATCTTGGTGAGACTGCCCCTTTAAGTATTAACAAAGCGATTTTGAAAGATTTGAGCTTTGCCGTGCGTGGTTAGCCGTTATTTGAGTCGTCACGCAATGCTTCTCCTCCCCTTGAATAGGGTGTCAATTTTCAGGTTTGGACCTTATAAAGGGGATTAATTTTCGTTTTCTTTATCCTTAGATAGGGTCAGGGTTTGAGAACGTTCGCGGCACACCCCTATCCTAAATTTAGGGGAGTACCCCCCCCCCCCCCCCCGGGGTTTCAAGAAAATATGGTGATGCTTGCAAGGGATTGCTCCGGGAGGGTACTTCATACTGAACTTTACAGGAAGGCTCAGCCAAAAAGGTGTACCTTTTATCAGGCTGTAGACATATAAAATGGCAGAGATTTTAAGAGTTGTACCAAATGAAAGAGAAGGCAAAACTGCTGTATTTGATACCTCTATTCAACGGCCACCTCTATTAAGCGGCCGCGGCCACCTTTTTGCTGTCGCAAGTGTATAACCTATATGGTTTTTTACCTCCATTAAGTGGCCAGAAACTGATTATCTTTCCAGGCGAAATGGTGACAGATGATATAAGGTGATACCTGATAACAACAAGAAAACAAGAACTGCAGGCCAAAGAAACTTGTCAACAAAGTTTCGCATATTTTTCTGTACATTATCAACCTGGAGAAATACTGTACATTTCAACTACGTGCCCTCTGTGTTAGAGCTAGAACTATGCATGGGCTGGAAATGCACTTGATGTTTTGTTACAATGAATTTTGGATTTATCTTCATATATGTTCACGTTTTAAAAGCATTTTGCTATACAGTCAATAAAATTATGTTTACTGCCATTCCTATCTAATTTATATTGTACCTCTATTAACCGGCCAACCTCTATTAAGCGGCCACTTTTCAAAGTCCCGAGGGTGGCCGCTTAATAGAGGCGGGACTGTACGTATGTAATGTATGTTAAATCCAGTGAACAACACGGCCCATTCAAATTGTAAGTTTCAACTTTTAGCTTTAATTTATTTGCACATTTCACTACATTCTACGTCCAACAAGTATTGCAGTGTCATGGTTATACAAGTAAATTATGAACTAGCAATGTTCTTAAAATGAAATGTCAAAAATGAAATTGCGTCCTCGGTGGTTCAAGAAATACAAAGCGAGTTAACCACCCGTCGCATGATTTTCGAATAAATTGGTCCTTTAATTTATCATAACTGTTTACCTATAACTCCCTTGACGTCAAAGAAAGATCCATCAAGTGGAACATATACAAGTGATAAAATTCAGATCTTGAGAGTCAAATCTTGTTCGGATATTCATGCAAGAATTTTATCCCTTTCTGCTTCACTATTCAGGATCCTTTTCAAACGATATGCCATGTTTCTGACCACCACCTCATCGACGTCTTCTAGAATGTTTACGCCATCGAGCCAGTAGTGCGGAAGATTTCCATTCTCTAGGAATCTCTGCAGCTTCCCCAAAAAGCCAAGAAAGTGTTCTCCAAGCGAGTTACGCCCGTTCCAATTTTGAAACCTTTCTTTTATGTAGTGCATGAAGGCGGTCTTCAAGTGGTATGACTCCAGACTCCCGAGGGACGTCGGGTTCTTGTTCACAATAGTTTTCACGATTCTAAGAAGCTCGTGCCTGCAGCCAGAATCTCGATCCATGTACTCCAGGATTCCTTTTTCCTTCAGCGAAAACGACTGCCTCCACAGAAGATCTGGATTGGAAACGTTTCTACGCCCTTCATACCGCTTGGCCACATAATAACTTTCTGGCGCGGTTTGAAAGCAAGGAACGAGATCTGCTGATACCAACTTCTCACCGGTTGCCCTCTTGAAGATATCCACCTGAACAGCTGGCCCGTGGGCACGCACAGCCATATTAACGTCAGACCGCGGTGACTTACTTACTGCTTGGACAACAAGACTGTAGAACCAGCTATTTCGAAGGCGCTCGGGATTTATGTAGCCTTCGGCACTTGCATACTTGCGAAAATTCGAATCCGCCCTTGCCACGAGTCGCGCATAACCAGGTACCCCGGCCTCGACAACCATGACTTCTGACTTGGTTGTCTTCAGTACCACCATCACATCCACCTCATCAGCAGCTTCTGTTTTCAGCCTCTCATACACACTACCAGTGTATTCCAGCCTCAGAATTGGAAGTGTGGAATTCTGACGGCAGTACATCATGATTTGGTCTTCAATGTAATTTTTCACCAGCGTTCTGGTATAAGTCATGTCGGCCTCGGAAATCTTCACATATTTAACGGAATAATCGCGAAGCTTCTTTGTTAATGAATCACTCTTAGCCTGCGCTTGTGCCATTATCTGAAAAATAAAAAGAAATTATGCTGGTTAAATCAGAGCTCTTACAGATGTTTTCCTGGGAAATACTAATACAACGTATTCAGGTGGAGGTTTTAAATTGTTCTCCGTCCTCCCCAGAGGAGGGGCGCGATCGCGTCCCCCCCGACCCCCCCCCCCCCCCCCCGACGAGAGGACGACTGACACTTCAGACCAGTCTTCCACGTCCTACCAGAACTTCCACTCAAGAGTATTTAGAATTTATTATGAAATGAACTGGTAAATGTAAAATGTTTGAATCTAACGTGAATGTTCAGTTAAAATATTGTGATCAGTATTTGCTGGTGTTCAAGGTAATAATGACACAAGAACCGATTCAGGTGATCGAAAAACGTGTTTACAAAACGAGCATAACAAACTGAGACGTTTTACCTGAAACGTTCAATACGTTTTGTAAGCAATTATAATTAATTATTGAACGAAAAAAGGTTTTGCAATGAAATTCCATGTAAATTGAAAGAAGCGGTAAGGGAAGAGCACTGCTACTCGATGAGAATTAGAACAAAGTCGACGTGGCCGCGGCAGAAAGGTCCTTGGCCGATAACACAAACAAGTCATGAAGTATTACACCTAGCAAGGCTCAGTCGAGCATCTAATAAGCCTCGAAATTCAACAACATGGCGTCGTTGTAGTTTTCAGCCCAGCACCGACGTCACGACGTCACCTGCGTCATCTCGCAAAATGAAAGCGAATTTTTGCCAAAGCGAGTGCTATTTAATCATATTATTTAGCAATATTTTTACGATCGGTGAAAATAAACAATGGCGACCCCACAACTGAGTCGAAGGATCAAATGGCGTGTTAAAATAAAGCTCGATTTCGTAAACGCCTCGGAAAACGGAAAATTTTACAATTATAGTTTGAAACGATTTTTGTACAACTTAGCTCAAATCTATGGAATCAGTTTCTACTTTTTTTGAAGCAACAAAGTACCTAATTCGTGTGATGCTGAACAATGGGATAGTGGTTCGGAGCTACCACATTTAACATATTGTGGACAAAAGTAACAGTTATTTCTTTTGAAAATAAGTGCTATTCATTCATATACAATATCAAGGAACAGTAGCTTGTTACCTACCAGTTTTTTAATCGGCAAGAACCTGAGGGTCCCTGAGGAATCGAGTAAATCAGTCCTACACGGAGAAAATGAACTAACGATCGAAGAATAATATTAAGATGTCTTGTGTTAATTTAATATTCAGCCAATCAAATCCGTCTGGGAGAGTTGCAACGACAACTTCCGGTTTTCTCGGAAAATTTTTCATGATTCTCAGAAGGGGGGATCTGATATGAGTCACTAGTTAGGCAGCTATCTAATTGGGGAGAACGTGATCTGAGATGCTGCGAAAAGATACCAAAACTAAATTTCTTCAATTTCTGTTGACTTTTTCGTCCTTTCGGTATTCGTTGGCCGATCATAGGGCGATTATTGGTCAGTCGTTGCCCACATTTGCTCTATAAATTGGTAATGAAGGTGATAAACAATAGCCTAGCAAATCATTTAGATTGACACGAGAGTCACGCAAGTAGGCTCCATGAACTTCCTGGTCGATCGTTGAGTCAAGGGGACGCCATCTTGGTTTCTTTATGTGAGCAATAACTGGGGTTTACAAAATGCCCGTCTGTAGGGGTACCGGGGGTTGCTGTATTTTCCGCTCCTCAACCCCCACGCTATTAACCCCCAGCGCCCCTCCCACAGGCATTTTGTACTCTCCCCAGTTCGACCTCTACGACTTCACATAAAAATAGGGGTCCGTGAACAGTCCCGTTACAGGTAAATGCTATGTTTTTCAGCACCATTCGAGGTTCAGTATGCAATCAAGAAACAGCAGAAATACTGACATAGGCATGCAGTGGAAAGGCCCATAATGGGCATCAGTGAACCCTTCAGAACATTCTAAATAAGAAAAAAAGCTGACACAAAGTAAATTTTAAATGAATATGAAAAGTTTAGATTTATGATGATTAAACAATAGACTTTTTATAGATCGGCACCAACTTTGATAGCCTGTTCCAGGCTCAGCAGCAGGCTCTCGGTACTTGGGGGCGAGCGAAAGTAGTACTGTACTGAACTGTAATGAACCTTTTACCATACTCAGTTTGTTTTCAAGCTGCCGTACAAGCTAATACGATAAGAAATGGGCGATTATAGTTCAAAGAAGACATGTCTGTATTTTCAAAGAGATGACAGCTTTATCTAATACGATGGTAATAATGAAAAATCGCTAGGTTGGTTATTGAAAGTGTTCACATGGTTCTACTGTTGTCATAGGCAACTGACGCTTTTCGGATGGTAGGATAACCGACTGCTGCATGTGTTAAATCCAGTTAATAACAATGCACATTCAGATTGCAAGTTTCAACTAGCTTAATTTGCACATCTCACGACATTCTACGTCCTACAAGTATATAACTAGTAGTTGCATGACAATACAAGTAACTTGTAAAAAAGAAAAAATATATATAACTACAGCAATATTCTTTAACTGAGATGAAATAATGTCCTCAGTGGTTCAAGAAACGCCGAACACCCGTCGCATAAATTGGTCCTTCAATTATCATAACTGTTTACAGACATCAAGGTCTCAAGAGTAAACAATTCTTGTTCGGTTTTCATTCAAGAATTTCATTCATTTTTGTATCACTGCTCAGAATACTTTTCAAACGGTCTGCCATGTTGCTTATCGCCACCGATTTGATGCCTGCCAGAACGTTAACGCCAGGCAACCAATAGTGCGGAAGGTGTTTCTTTTTCAAATAGCTCTGCAGTGCTTCGAGAAAACCGAGGAAATGTCTCGCCAATGCGTTCTCGCCATCCCACGGCCAACTCTGACCTCCTTTATCCATATAGTGCATGAAGGCAGTCTTCAAGTGGTATGACACAAGACTTCCGAAGGACGTCGGGTTCTTCTTCACGATAGTTTTTACAATTCTAAGGAGTTCGTGCCTGCAGCCATGATCTCGATCCATGTATTCCAGGATTTCTTTTTCCTTCAGCGAAAACGACTGCCTCCAGCGAAGATTTCTACGCTTCCTATGCGGTTTGGCCACATAGTAGCTGTCTGGCCCGATTTGAAAGCAAGGAACAAGATCAACTGATAGCAAATTGTTACGCCTCTTACGCCTCTTAGCAGTTGACTTCTTGAAGATATCCAGCTGAACAGCTGGCCCGTGGGCACGCACAACCATGTCAAGGTCAGAATGTGGTGATCTAGCACGCAAATAATTTACTGCTTGGTCAACAAGACTGTAGAACCAGCCATTTCGAAGTAGCCTAGAATTTACGTACTTTCCAGGACTTGCAAACTTGCGAAAATTCGAATTCGCCCTTGCCACAAGTCGAGCATAGATAAGCGACCCGGTCGTTTCAACCATAACTTCTGACTCGGTTGTCTTAAGTACCACCATTACATCCACCTCATCAGCAGCTTCTGTTTTCAGCCTCTCATACACACTACCAGTGTACTCTAGCCTCGAGATTGGAAGCGTGGAATTCTCACGACAGTACTTCATGATCTGGTCTTCAATGTAAGTTTTCACTAGCTTTCTGGTGTAAGCCATATCGTCCTCGGAAATCTTCACATATTTAGCGGAATATTTACGAAGCGTCTTTGTTAACGAATCACCTCTCATAGCCTGTGCCATTATCTGATAAATAAAAAGAAATTATGCAGTTTAAATCACAGAATTTACAGAGGTTCTCCTGGGAAAAACAAATACAACGTTTACTGGCAGAGGTTTACTCTGAATTGTTCTACGTCTTATCGTCCTACCCCAGAGAAGGGGCGCGCTCGCGTCCCTTCCTGGGGGTTACGACGAGAAGAGGGCTGACACTTCAGACCAGTGGCGTAGACAAAGGAGGCAGTGGTTATATCCAGACCATTACAGCAAGAGTATTCACCCCGGTATTCTTCTCCCTTTCAGGGAATCTTTCTGCAACACCTTTAAATTGCTCTCTCTTCTACAAAAGTGCAATCGTTTTTCGCAAGAAAGTCCCCACGTCTCACCATGGACCCGCTAGCACTTCCACTCAAAAAAGTGTTTTGAATTTATTGTGAAATGAACTGGTAGATGTAGAATGTTTGAATCGAACGTGAATGGTAAGTTTGAGTATTGTTGTCAGCATTTGCTGGTGTGCAAGGTAATATCGATGCCATAAGAACCGATTCAGGTGACCCAAAACACGTCTTTACAAAACGAGCATAACAAACTGAGACGTTTTACCTGAAACGCTCAATACGTTTTGCAAGCAATTATAATTAATTAATTAACGAAAAAATGTTTTGAAATGAAATTCCATGTAGATTGAAAGAAGAGGTAAGGGAAGAGCGCTGCTACTCGATGAGAATTAGAACAAACTCGACGTGGCTGCGGACAGAAAGGTCCTTGGCAGAGGACACAAACAAGTAATGAAGTATTACAAGGCTCAGTCGAGCATCTAATAAGCCTCGAAATTCGACAACATGGTGTCGCTGTAGTTTTCAGTGCAGCATCGACGTCACGACGTCACCTGCTTCATCTTGCAAAATGAAAGCGAATTCCTGCCAAAGCGAGTGCTATTTAATCATATTATTAAGCAATATTTTTACGATCGGTGAAAATAAACAATGACGACCCCACAACTGAGTAGAAGGATCAAATGGCGCGTTGAAATGAAGATCAATTTCGTAAACGCCTCGGAAAATGGTAATTTTTACAATTAAAGTTTAAAACGTGCTTTGTACATGTTAGCTCAGAACTAAGGAATTAGTTTCTACCTCATTTTGAAGCAACAAAGTATCTAATTCTTGAGATACTGAACAATAAAAAGCCACGGTTAGGAGATACAACCGTTAACATAATTGTGGACAAAAGTAACAGGCTTTCGAAAATGTGTGCTTTTCCTTCATATACAATATTAAGAAACAGTAGCTTGTTACCTACCAGTTTTTTTTAGCGGCTAGAACGCGAGGAATCGTATAAATCAATCCACCGCGGAGAAAATGAAGTAAAAAGATCGAGGAATAATATTTAGATGACTGGTGTCAATGGAATATTCAGCCAATCAAATCCTTTTGGGATAGTTGCAACGACAACTTCCGGTTTTCTCGGAAAATTTGTCATGATTCTCAGAAGGGGAATCAAATACGAGTCATCAGTTAGGCAGCTAATATTGGGGAAATCGTGAGCTGAGATGCTACAAAAAGGTACGAAAACTCAATTTCTTTAATTTCTGTTGACTTTTTTCTTCCTTTCGTTTTTCGTTCGCCCATCACAGGGCGATTATTCGTCAGTCGTTGCCGACATTTGCATATTGGCAATGACAAACGATAACCTAGCAAATAATTTATTAGATTGACATACGAATCACTCAAGTAAGCTCCATAAACTTCCTGTTTTTCCGAGAAAACATTGGCATGGTTCCGGGAACCCTTCTGCATAATTTTTTCGGTTTTCGAAGAAAGCCCGGAAGTGCTTGTGGGCGGCTTGTGTTGGCCAAACAAAGGCTATTGTTCCAGTTGCTCTACTGTGCTTTTGTTCCACGTGAACGATCTAGTCGATTTCAAGCCGGTTAAAAGTACTAAAGGTGGGTTTTATTAAACTTATGTACACACTAAGGAATAGAAGTGATTTACTAAGCAATTGATTTGTGGAATGATTCACTGGCAGGTCCTAGCTAGTCGGCCATATATAGAGGATATTACGTGTTCGGCTCAAACATGAATTTTATGTTCGAGTGGCATAAAATTGTAATGAACTGTTTGTCACATCGACAAAAAGTATAGAAGCGACTCGAAAGCACATAGGAGACATCATAGGAAAGTTTGCATGGACAGCATAGATGTAGCACATGTATATGGTGGCTTAAAATCAACTCGATGATTCGCGGGACTCCTCGCAATGTTTACGTCATAAACAAAAACGTTTACAATATGGACGAAAAGGCAGCAACACCGGCAATTGATGCTCAGTAGATTTCATTTGACTGGTCACTGATTAGAGTTTAATCCACTCGTTAAACAAGATAACGATACTATGTAAATATATAGTATAAGAACAAGCTTGTACAGCATTTGCCCAGGCCTTCGCAGTATCGGATGACGTCGTTACTCTTTTCGGTGACGTATCACTTGTTTTGCCCATACCATGTGACCCGAAACGGGTGACCGCGAGGAAAATAGACTAGGAACTGGGCAAGTACTTGGCAAGTACAGCACAATAAACAGTACCACATGAAAGTACTGCTCAATAGCTTTCATTTGAATGGTCACACACTAGGATTTGATCCACAGACTTAAAAGTAAAAACCACCTTGCACAGCATAATAAACAGCACCACATGAAAGTACTGCTCAATAGCTTTGATTTGAATGGTCACACACCAGGATTTGATCCACAGACTTAAAAGTAAGAACCATCTTGCACAGCATAATAAACAGTACCACATGAAAGTACTGCTCAATAGCTTTCATTTGAATGGTCACACGCAAGGGTTTGATCCACAGACTTAAAAGTAAGAACACCTTTCACAGCATAATAAACAGTACCATATGAAAGTACTGCTCAATAGCTTTCATTGAATGGTCACACACTAGGGTTTCCGCAGACTTGAAAGTTAGAACAACCTTGTACAGCATAATAAACAGTACCACATGAAAGTACTGCTCAATAGCTTTTATTTGAAAAGTAGCACACTAGAGTTCATCCACAGAATTTAATCACGTTGTACAGCATAATCAGTCTTGAAAGTTAGAGCCACCATGTGTAGCATAATAAACATATGCTCATGAAAATAACTTTTATTTGACAGGGCCCGCGCAGAGGGAGGGGCTGGGGGGGCTTTAGCCCCCCCACTTTTTCACAATAAAAGGAAAAAATAATAAGAACTTAAGTAAATAAACAAGTAAAGAAAGAAAGAAACGCAAAAAATAATTATTATTGAACGAACAATTACTAAAAGGATTTCATTTGAACGCCTTTCCAGAAGCTGGTGATAAATTGTGTTTTTGATTTAGTTCCATATTGGTAAATCCTGGTGAACAGTCATTCAGTTTCCACCGCCTGAAGACTGAAATGTTTTCTCAACAATGAGGCAAGAGAGAAGTTTAGCAACCTGACAATAAAAAACATTCACGAAGAATGACTTTTTGAGATCACTAACGAATTTGCAGATCGTAGCAATAACAGAGAGAGAAATTTTGGCGTCTTTAAAGAATCTCCATGATACTAAAATTTTAGTCATTGATTGATACATTCTGTTAAGCTGAAGTGTAGCAGAAATCGGCAGATTCCTGGTTTGTAAAGGCTAATGGCAGTAGTACTGATTTGGAGTAAATTGTATTGTTTCAAGCAGGATTTGATAGTGAATCTATAGGTCAATAATATAGCAGAGCTTATACTACGTAAAAAAGTAACTTTGCAAGACACCAACACGACCAGAACCGATAAAGCAGGGACAGCTGTTTCGTCCTTTTTGCGACTCATCAGCACAGTGTAGCAAATCTAAATAACGCCAGCTCGAAGGCCAGCACAAATAAATTACAATAATCTCTTGTAGATCCTACGTTAGCAGCATTGTTGTTTGGGGTCCCTCAGTGCTGTTTGAAGTTGTAAAACCATTGCGCTTTAAACGCTGAATGTTTGTATCTATGTACTCTGTTGGTTAATTTTAGATTTCACCCTCCGGTATATGAGAGTAACTAACCCCCCCCCCCCCCCCCCCCTCCCCAAACCAAAACAAAAGACTGAAAGAAAAAGCTGGCTCACGTTTTAGCCTTCCCAGTCAAAATCGTGCTGCGCGGGCCCTGTTTGAATGTTCATGCACTAGGTCGAAGTTAGATCCATTTTAAAAGTTAGAACCACCTTGTGTACCATAACAAACAGTGTCACATGAAAGTACAGCTCAAGAGCTTTCATTTGAATGATCACACACTAGAGTTTCATCCACAGACGTAGAAGGTAGAACCACCTTGTACAGCATAATAAACAGTACCACATAAAAGTACTGCTCAGTAGCTTTCATTTGAATGGTCACATACTTAGATTTCATCCCGAATTATTCGTCCCCACCCCTGGGAATTTGCCGGGGACTGGCCTGCGGGATGGGCACTGCTGCAATTGACAGATGCGTAACCAAACGGTTACAAAGTTTTAACCTAGCATCCATAATTATGTTGAGATCGTTGAGACTTAATTTTGCAATATTTTAATTATCATTATTATGCGTTAGATGATGTCATTGTGGAACTGGTTGGTAGGAGACGACGCCTTAACGAGGAAACTTCGTGATTATTCTGTTAATCGCGTGAAGATTGCCGAAGCCGACATGACTCGCACTAAAAAGCTGGTCAAGGATTACATTGAAGATGAGATCATGTGGTACTGTCGACGGAATTCCACACTTCCAATCCTGAAGCTGGAGTACACTGGTAGCGTATATGAGAGGCTGAAAACAGAAGCTGCTGATGAAGTAGATGTGATGGTAGTACTAAAGACAACTAAACCGTGGCTTTGGGGCGATCCAGAAGTGATGGTGGAGAACACTGGTATACCAGGCTATGTGCGACTCAAGACAACCATGACCGACTCGAAACTTCGCAAGTATGTCAGTCCAGAAGGGTACATAATTCCTGAGAGGCTTCGAAATGGTTGGTTTTACAGTCTCGTTGACCAAGCAGTAAGAGATTTTAGAGGTAGATCACCAAGATCAGACGTCCACTTGTCGTTGCGCTATCATGGGCCAGCTGTTCAGCTGGATATTTTTCAGAAAGGAACTGGTGAGAAACTGCTATCAGCTGATCTCGTCCCTTGCTTTGAAATCCGGACCGATGAATACTTTGTTGCCAAACATTATGCAGAGTCAGCACTCCTCTGGAGGCAGTCTTTTTCTCTGAAGGAAAAACACCTGCTACAGTACATGGATAGAGACGACCACGGCTGCAGACATGAGCTTCTGAGAATTGTGAAAACCATCGTCAACAGGGAGAGGACATCCCTCGGACGACTGCACTCATACCACCTGAAGACGGCCTTCATGCACTACATCAAAGAGAAGACTGACAACTGGGCTAGCTGGAACTCACTAGGGGAACATTTCGTTGGCTTTCTTGGGGAGTTGCAGGCTTCTCTGGAGAGGGGAAATCTTCCACACTATTGGCTACCGGGCGTGAATCTTTTAGATGACATCGACCACGTGGTTGTCGGGCAAATGGCATTTCGCTTGAAAAGGATCCTGAACAGTGAAGCAGAAAGGAATAAAATACTTGGATAGCCGCAGCACACAGAACTTTTGCCCCGTTTCTAAGACTAAGTAAGTATGCATTCTAGGTCGAATTGCAGAAAAGCTATATTGTTTACGGAAAATCAGATATCTTACTGAGAATACATTAAGTAAAAGCTGTTCGAGTCTTATATGGGGTCTCTATTTAGGTCTGAACCGATATCCATGACTTAATTTGTAATGCTCGAAAGTTATCTCTACTGCTGAAAGAAGTGCCAGTGGCGGATCCACTCTGAAGTGCCGCGGGGCTCGCCCCCCCCCCCCCCCCCCCCCCACCTTATTTTTTTCGGAAATAACGCATTTTCTTTGAAGTGCCGGAATTTTCTTCGCAGAATTCAATATTCATAGTCAAGCGGGGCCCCTCCTTAGCTGAAGGTCTGGATCCGCCACTGAGTGCCCCTTGTTCTTTTATTTTTGCAGGAGACGAAGGTATATAATTTCGTATTTTTCACTCTAAGAAATTTATTCTGCCTCCTTCATCTGTAAATAGTTCATCAGACACCTTTATTGCCAAACATCTTTTGCGAACAGTTGTGGCAAAAACTCTTACTTATTATTGGACAAAACTATGTACCAAAATTATTGACACCTTGTTGCAAGCTTTTGTGTTGCTGCTTCAAATATGATATCAAAAGAAATCTTTTCTAACAACATCAAACAACGAAAACAAATTTCGAAGTTCCACTTAATTCCAGTGAATTGCGTAAAGACGATTATACAAAATGGCTACGCGTGATATTTTGCCAATAGCTTGTGAACTTTGAAATTAATTCTCTCAGACTCTGATAAGAAATTGTTGTTGGTGTTATCACGGATAGTTATTTACATCTTTACCTTTTATTTAAGGAAGAAAATAACGCAATAAAATTTAAATTACTGGTACTCGATTTTGGTCCAAATTAAATAAATATTACTCGACTTCCTGGTGCATTTCGTCTTAATTAAACTTACAAGCCATATTGGATCTTCGTTATCAGTTGCTAGCTAGAAAGCTCTCTTTTAGAAAACTCAAACAAATCATTTCGCTTCATTGTTTTCTTGTTTGTATTAATAAAATGTTCCTTTATTTGAAAACTAAATAGGAGGTGCCTTGACCGCCCTTTATTTGGATCGCATTTTTCTTTTAAGAAGCTTAGAAACACATTAGAAATCACCGCACAACTAAAATTTTAACATTAATTTCATACGTGCGCGTTTCATTAAACATAACATTAGATCTTGCTTAAGTTACAGCTACCTTACGTTATCCTCTTCCTAGGTCTTCTCGAATATGGTTTCTTAACATGTAATTTTTTACGTTTTTACATTTGTTAAATAGAAATGATAAAGCTCGACAATTAACGGTATTGTTTTAGTTTGTACAGAGTATTCGTTTGACCAAATGTTTGACTTCTCTCCGTATATCTCTCATTCTCCACAGATACAGAAGAGGGTTAAGTGAAGAACACAAAAATATAAAAGCAATCGACACATCAATAAATAAGTCTTTCGATTTACGATAGTTCGAAACTAGCCTTATCCACAAAGTAACAACAACGGGCAAGTAACCTAAATAGAAAATAGCTAGAATGTAAAGGATAGAAAATACAGATTTCTTGTACTTTTGAAAGTTTATCCTTGGTTGAGCAACATTTTCAGGCAATGAGTTTGCTTGAATTTGGTGTTGATGGCGACGAATCATTCGGGAAACTTTGTAGTAAGCCACTGAAGTGATAGTTAGGCAAAGAAGCAAGACCGAAATCGATGAAACATCTGCTTCAAGTCCATAAGTGTTCTTTATGTTGTGTAGTGCACGGAAAACAACAATCGGTAGTGGAAGGAACAGTATAAAGACAGTGATAAAACAGGCTCGACGTACACTTATGACAGATCGTTGAGCCATGTGTAGCCATCTTTCAATGGCTAAGACTGTCATGTTTAACGCCGTCATGTTAGAAAAGAAAGTGGCACAGCCATTTGCTAGTGCCAGTGTTATGATAAACGTTTGGCTGTTGTCAGAAATGTTTATATGAAGTTCCATAAACTTATTTGCAACATAAATAGGCTGGGTGATGAATCCAGTGCTAAAGTCCGTAAAAGCCAATCCAGCGAGCAGAATGTAAGAAGGTGTTCTGAGAGACGGGTTCCTCCAAATTGCCACCAAAATTAAGCCATTTCCTACTATTGCCACTGGCGACAAAATGGCGACAACAATAGAGGCTGAAAACGTAATCACGTAAGAAACAAAGAAGGTGTTTGATTCTTCAGCCTTGAAGCAAGAAGAGTTAGAAGAATTAAAATAATTGTAGTTTAGCATGGCGATATCTCGGTTCCTTTTCTTTCTTACAAATTATTATCCTTAAATAAGTACAAATGAGGGAGGGGCAACCGATATACCGTCAACAGAGTTCTAATCATCGCTGCTTTGCAATTATTAATTATCTTTCTTTCTCTCTCTCTTTCTGGTATTATTTTTTATGCTAACAAAGAGAAACCAATCAAATGAAGAGTAGGTTACTTTTCATATCTGCATTTAAAAGCCTAGTCGGCGATCATTTCCTTTCATGATATGTTTTGTAGCTTAATGACGTAAACAGAGACTAACTGTGCTTCTTTTGTTTAAATAATGTTGAAGTCTTTGAAAACCTTAACAGACAAACAGTGTTATAACCAAAATTAAAACTGGTGCGGTGATTTAGACATATTGTTCATCTCCTCTCTTGTGCACATTGAAAGGCTGCCTTTATCCGGGCGAATACACCTGTTATTAAATTGAGCTTTGTCCTTAAGGTTACGGAACAGGTTCGCGGGTGCGTTGCGCAAAACCATCCTCACGGGCGCGTAATTTTAGGAAACTGCCTAAACCTATACATCATTTTAAAGCTTATAGAACCTAGAACGATGATAAAATGTTTTTAATTTGCGAAATTCAATATTAAATGAGCTGCGATCAGTCAAGTGCAAATCGACCGATGCTTATAAATGCGGCAAACTCGCGACGGATTTTGGCCTTATTAAGAAAACAATGACTGCATAATACTCAGCAGATGTTTGTCTTCAAAAGTGTGTCGGGGATTTTTTAGATCAGCTTTCAAAACAAAGTTATTATAATTTAAAGTTGGTTGTCGAGCTCTTCTTGGATGGAGACAGCATTAGGACTTATATCTTCTAAACGAAAAAGAAATCGGCAAAAGCCCGACACACTTTTGAAGAGGAGGGTTTCGTGCACCGTTGGGCGAAATTTCATGATTCTACGATAAATATCTGCATGCGAAGTATCCGCTCAAAGATGGCAAATTCAAAAAAAAAAATTAGCCGAGAAATACGGCGTAGAAGGTTTAGTCAACATAACACGCCCCCTGGGAGTGGTTTTCCGGATTGTCACCTTCATACACCAATCAGGTCCCATCTCCTGGTGTGTGCCGAAACTCGCGGGAAAATGGTGGTGGATATTATTTCAAGATCAAGGTTTCCTTCGCGGACAATTCAAACGCAGACACGCAAGCCATATTTTCTAGTTTTCTCGCTCTTCCACGCAATGGGAAAAACTAAGACTGGCCGAGCCAATGCGAACAAGAGGTCAAAAAACAAGAGATCGACAAAAGCTTCGAATCAAACACAAAGTTCCGAGCAAGCACCGAGTAATCCAAAGGACAGCATGCTCGCCGAAATGCGCGAAGCGGGGTACGTAATACAGATCTCTCTATTTTTTTTTGCTGTGATAGCCTTTTCCTCTTTTACTGCAATAAACAGATTACCGTCTTGACGCATTATGCAAAGCCACTTATGGCTTTATAGGAATCTAAATATAGTAGTCGGCTTAGCTTTTTACCGGGTTGCAATCCTTTTCAGCAGGCCACGTGCAATATTTTAATGAATTGGCTTTGCATTGTAGGTACAACGGCGAATTCTTCGCTTCGTCACTCGAGCAGAGTGTTGAACGCCGCCGACAACGGGGAAAAGCACAGAGAATGACACGGTGTCAAATATTATGCAGCGTTGTTCGCTGTCAGATCGTGCATCATCAGACTCGTCCGATGAAGATGAAGTATACGTACTTGTGTAATCTGCATCTTTGGAATCCAATCCTTTGTCAACCACCTTCGGGTTACTTTCTTCGCGAATATCAGAGCTCATTATTTTTCCTCTCCTTGTTGAAGGAGTCGAAATAGCAGCGGTATTTTCTTCCTCGCGATTGTTCAATGGCGGCGAATACCATGAACCTTTGTCACTCTCCGCCAGCGAACCTTTGTTCTTTTCACAAAAATTTCCCTTTGCGTTTTTTTTTCCGAGAACGCCCATCGGCCTTTGGAACCCAAGGGCTTTTGTTTCGCTTTCTTTTCTTTCCTCCTTCCATCAAAAATTACAAGAGAACAAGCCAGCAGCGGACAAGCGACGGAAGCAACGCAATGTTGAGATTTGTTGTCATGCTCTGTTGGAAGCCACTCTCCCGCGCTAAATTCCCAGGAGGTCCGCGGTGCTGACAGCTCAACACCTTTAGAATGTGACGTAATGAGTCACGCAACAGAAGGAAATTTACGATAACTCCGGAGCTAAAAGAGATTTTGGAATTTTTTTTTCTGCTAAAGAAAGACTAGACCACATAGTTTATGTTCGCCAAATATCACAATTTTGAAAAAAATTGACCTGCGAACCTGTTTCGTAACCTTAACAGCATTGTCGCCAAATTCCTAAATAAAGCGCCCTTCCTTGTTTTGATCGATCGTGAGATTTGAAAATGAAAACCCACCTCTTCGGTGTCAGCCGATATTAACAATGAGACTATGTCTTTTCTCCAAAATACAATTAGTATATAAACTGACAAGTAAACAAGGAAAACATGAAATTGGGAATAAACGTTTGGTTCCTTTATTAAAGAAATTTGCACGCAAGTTCCTAACTCGTAATTTGGAATTCTTTGGTTGGAACGACCGTGCAACTTCATTATCATTTATCAACAGGATTTCCTGTTCGGGAAAACGAATTTTGGAAATGCGGTAATTTTCCCATAGGAGTTAAACAAAATTACTTTCAAGCACTTTACATTTTATTCCAATCTCAGTATTATGTGTTGCTTTTACAATACTTGTCAAATCTTGCCCATAGTTGGACTATTATTCTGATTGTCCCCGCAGAGTTTTGACCCAGAACCCGATGGAAGACGCATCATTGTAGTCCACGCGTACGTTTGGAAAGTACTTACAGTATGAATATACAATGTATGTACCGGACGAAATCTCGAGTTCGCTAAAATGAGCGCGCTTGACATTCTGGGAGTTGATGACGTTTCAACCATTTGAGCAGGCTTCAGGTTCTGTCGTTCCAATGGCCGTTCCAGCAGTAATTACCGATTCACACTAACACACGAAAAGACCCAGAGTACGTTCCAAGAATGAGTACGAACCAGTTACGAATTAATATATCTACAAATTAATTCTTCCGCGATAAACGACAAGCAAGACTGCGGTTTGCCAGACACAAACTACTTGACCGGATAAGAGACTCGATCAGTCCACCATCGGCCACGATTTGTTATACGACATGCGGCATTTGAGATAGATAAAATTGGATTCTAAAAGCAGGCTTTGTGAATCCGGACAAAAGTAATCATCATCCTCACGAAGATTTCAGGCCCCGATTATACGGTCTTGGGTACCCGAGACAACCCTCCCTAACGAGGCAACTTTATCGAGCGTTTATATGAGAAAAAGGTGTCCCTGCTAGCCGAGTCAAAGTTGACCCATATTGATTATTCATAAAGCTTTTTAATATTCAAATCCGTAGATATCTTTTTTCGTTTGAGTTTGCTATCATTTATTCGATCAGTGTGGGCTTTGCTGAGTTTATTTTGCCTTTGTAATGTAATTTGTGCTTTAAAACCTGAAATTTCCAAAATGCATGACACTCGGCACGCCGTGAGTTGTCCTGGGTAGGCGAGCCAGTGTTTACATGAGAAAAGTTGTCCCGCCTGCCAGGGTTACCCTACCTGCCGAGACGAGACAACCCGCCCACCCGAGTTATCTCGCCCCCCGAGACAACTCGGGGAGGATCATATAAACGGTTGGTGGCATCTTTCAACACTTTAGTGAAAAGTTGGCTTGCCCAGAGTTACTCGGGGGGAGAGTTGTCTCGGGTACCCAATACCAAACGCGTTCCAAACTAAAATGGGTTTTTCCAAAATGACAAATTCGGTCGAAAAAGCTCAATTTCGTCCGACATAAAACGTTAATCCAGTCAGAAAACCATAATACTTGACTGCAAGCATGTAATTTGCAGAGTAATTCCCTGTTAACACACTAAGAAAACAATCTGAAACAGTTGTTGCAAAAAGTGAACTTTATTCTGAACAGATTTTTACACTAAAAAACTACAGTTAAAACTATGGGCACTACACGGACACGAAATTTGGCTTAAAAAATTGCAGTAAGGAAAAGGTATATTAATCCAAACACCTAAAACCTGCAGAACAATTCCAGCAGAAGAGTAACAACAAAAAAGATGTCTGCCACAACACAAAAATTTTGCATCATCTGACTCGTGTTGGATGCAGAATTTCTGCATCTTTCTTGCTTTGAGCCAAATGACGCAAAATTTCTGCATCTTCTGTGATGCGCCAAATAATGCAGAATTTCTGCATCTTCTGTGATGAGCCAAATAATACAGAATTTCTGCATCTTCTGTGATGAGCCAAATAATGCAGAATTTCTGCATCTTCTGTGATGAGCCAAATTATGCAGAATTTCTGCATCTTCTGTCATGAGCCAAATTATGCAGAATTTCTGCATCTTCTGTGATGAGCCAAATAATGCAGAATTTCTGCATCTTCTGTGATGAGCCAAGTAATGCAGAATTTCTGCAATTTCCGCAGTAAGCCAGATAATGCAGAATTTCTGCATCTTCTGTGTTGAGCCAAATAATGCAGAATTTCAGCACCTTCTATGGTGAGCCAAATAATGCAGAATTTCTGCATTACATACGACTCAAGAACAGTTGCATGCAGAATTCTCCATCTTTCTTGCCAAATGTGCCAAATAATGCATAATGTCTGCCTAAAAGCCTACATAATGATTTCGAGCTCTTGTTTTAAGGGCATGATTCTAATAGCCAAGAAGCCTTGAATACAAAACTTATGCACAAAGTTATACACACCTGTGTCTTAATTCACAACTACATTTTCACCAAAGAAAGAATTACATTTACAGGTATGCTGCTGGCTGACTATGCATAAAGCATATTATAGTCAAATTTACTGTCATTTTAAAAAAGAACTGTCTTGTACCCTTTTAAAATCTGTAAAAATGGAAGCTGAATCAGCTTGTAGAACCACTGACATGATATAAAAATTGAGCACCTAATTCAGTTTATACCTACATGTACTTCAGGTAATGTCTTATTTAGCAATAATTATTATAAATCTCAGCCAGAAAATATGCATTCTTACCTACTATGCAATATGTTTGGTAGTTTAGACTCAATTGACAAACAAAACAAAATACAAATAAGCTCATAAAGATATTAATACCTAATATTTTGGATCTTATTTGGTCTGATTTGAAGGCAAAAATATTTAGTCAGTCATTTTTCAGTTACAGTAAATAATCATGTTCCAACAATCTTGCAGACTGAAGACAGGGTTGCCACTCATAAGAGCCCCCAGAAATCCCTGACTTTTCTCTGACCTCAAAACAATTTTCACTGACTTCACATTAGGCTAATTATCAAATACATGTAAGCCAAAATGCTGCGATAAAACGTTTCGATAAAAATGGCCGAAGGAAAACACTGGTTCCCAAGCTTCTTCAAATTTCGCTTCCTTATTTAGAAGGCATTCACAACAAAACCCACTGACCAAAAATGCTGCATTTGAATGCAAAACTCGATTGACTTCAGTATCCTACAACATACTTTTTCTCAAAACCTTGTGGAAACCTGAAAACAAAATTCCCTGACTTTGACAAAAACTGAGATTTTTCCTGACTTTTTTCAAAATTCCCTGACTTTTCCCTGACCTTGAAAAATTTTTGTTTTTCCCTGACTTTTTCCTAACCGTGGCAACCCTGGAAAAGGAAATACTGGAGTTTTGCAGTGGAATAAAGGAATACCGTATTTACTTGAACAAGCACCCCATTTGGGTCAAAAATGTTATAAGCCCAACTCTGAAAAAGCACCGTGGGCCTGGTGTGGCACTTACAATATTCAAGGAACTTCATATAAGTAAAAGACACTACAAATTCTAAAACAACATTGTAAGGAACAGTGACATGAAGGGTGAGTGGTAAAGCACTTGCCCCGAAGAGGGGAATAGACCTTTGACTTACTTAGAATACAATATTTCTTTGTTGCCCTGAATTTTTAAATATGCGCTACATAGAGTATGAGGCTGCAGATCTTATTCAAATAAATAATGTAATGGCCCTTGTTGTCAGAAAGTGATGGAATAGCAATAGTGACTTTGAAATAATCATCAACACTTCCATGGAATAATACTATTTTCTCTTGACTATAATAATGGAACAATGAAAATTTAAGAAGAGGAAAAATCAAAGAATACCCCATTAATATTACTCTTTAGCCCCTGAAACAAGTGTCTGGCCTCACAAGGTAGCTCTCAGTTTTTGTAACACCTGAGTTTGATCTTGGGCCCTCATGCTCAGCATAACAGCATGCCGGCTGGTTCCAAAGGCAGCTAAAAAGCATTCCCTATGAAAGGTAAACCATTGAAGCTACTTTATAATGATGATAACAACAACAACAGCAATAATAATCAGTCCGACCTCTATAAGTGACCACCCTCAGGACTTTGAAAACTGGCTGCTTAATAGAGGTACTACAAAAATTTGGCAGAAATGACAGTCAACATGATTTTATTCACTCTTTTATCTAGCAACATGGTGGTTGAAAAGTATACAAATGAAAATATACACGTGAAGATTTAAAAAATACAAAAATTATAGCTACAAAGCATCAAGTGCCCATTCACTGCTTTTTGCTGTTGTCAGGCGTGGACTTGTTACGACAAGCCTTTTAGATAATTCGGGCAAGATCCTGGTAACCGTGAAACAGGGCAAACTGTTAGGGTTGATTGGCAATGTGGATGGACTCTGCAAGGCTCTTGTTTGTAGCGGAGCTCTCCAGCGGCCCGAAGGGCCGCAGAGCGCAGCCCCATAACTACCGTACGAGGATAGAAATTGAGAAAACCATGCGTTTGAGTTTTCATGGTCATTGTGGCTAGTGGCATGGCTCGCGGGCGCGTGCGCCTAGCGACGACGACGACGAGGTCGCCCAAAATGGCGGCCATACTCCAGAAAAAGCTTGACCTGGGCTTTTCAGATCTTCTGGTATTAAAATATTTATCAAACCTGTTCGAGTTTGTACATTTTATACAGACAATGTTTATCAAATATTTCGTTTAGACTAGTGATGTTCACTACTGGATTTTGAAAACAAATTATTTAGCTTCACGGATCAAAATCACAATTTCGCAGAATTTCGGCTCGCTTGCATTTGTTTTGTTTCTCTTGTCCCTGCTTGTCAGTGAGTGTGTTGAAATATCTTCGCTTCGTAAACGAATATTTCGCCGGTTTCGTTGCGAGTTACCGGTGCTTGGCTGAGTGAGTTCAGACTTTACCTACTGCATATTTATACTTACCAGAAATGAAGAAAATTCATTCAGTTCTCTACATAAAATTATCTAAGGTACTTTAGCAACGCGTACGATAAAACAGGATTAGTTAATCCTGGTCAATCATTCCACTATTAACCACAACGAAAAGAAGATAAAAATAAAAAATAAATAAAATAATAAACTGCCACAATTCTTACACAAAAGCTGGTTTAAAATGACTTACATAACCGGCACCATAAATTTTCAGAGTTTGTTTTGCCGCCTCGATTTTCTCAGTTTGCCATGGCGTGAGTTCATTTTGTTTACTGTGTTTAGCAGCGAGTTCACTTTGTTTTTCCGCTGTATTTTGTTTTTGCCTTGAGTTGATTTTCTTGCCCTGACAGTTTTGTAGTAAATCGAAATAAGGTCAAGATTCTTTTTCCATTGAAAAACTCATAGAGGTCCTGGAGGTGTATTAATTAGTGTACAGAAAACCTTATAAAGATTTGTTTTGCGCCGACGTGCGTACGTGAGGAACCCAATAAAATGCACTCGTCAAATTCAATTTTAGAACCTGTCAGTGACAGGCTGTCACAGGAAAGAAAATTCAGTCGGGACCACGAAATATATTGACGTCGCTTTCGTCAACAAAACCATGAGAGGTTTTAAGACCTTTTAACCATAAGCGATTAAAATTTATTTTGTACCTATATGGGCCACTGTATAAGCTTAGAAATATAGTGTGGCTACCTATTTAGTAATAAAATTAATAAATGGGAGCTCTGCTTTTAGGCCTGCCTAAATCTATATATTAATATAATTACAAAGATTCCATTTCAAAACAAAAAAAGTATCAGTTACTGGCAAGTAATGCAACATATCATACTGTAGCTAGTGGAGGGAGACATTAACTATGGTCAAATCCAAGACAAGCTGGTGATGAAGTCCCTCAAAGTTGGTCTTAAAAAAGTCCAAACCCTGTGTGACTTCATCTAAATTTTGTTTGAACATTAGCTGACCTTTATTTTTTCTGTCACTGCTGGAGATCTCTTCTATGCTGCTGTCTTCATTTCTGATTTCAGGATCGTTCCCCTTCAGCCTTTCCAGAAACACCTGGAAATTATTGGTGTCCTCAAAATTTCCCTATACAGAGTATAAAATAGAGACTGAATCATTTCTGTTAACTGTGCCAACATGGTCAATATTCAGAGCCTTGGCCTAGTTCACAATTATAAATTACTAGTCGACAAATTTGCACACTCCAAGGTGCATATAGAAAAAGTGGTACTACAACTACATTTGTTAGGAATAGGTAATACTGAACTTGGATATCGAATCATGGAGGCTTAAAACTTCACAATGCCCAGCCATTGAAATATCCTGCTTACACATCCATGAGTCAAAAACTTGTAAATTTCATCAAATACAAAACAGTCAAACATGGAAATGAATACCAATTTGATAGCTTCGAATTTCTGTCAATGTCTAGGAATTCAAACCTCAAACACAAGAAAATGAAAAATGAGCATCACTCCACAACAAAATCATTGCTTGGAATTAGGCCATCATAAATTTGCGTTCTCACCTGGTTCATCCCGGCGACATTGCAACATGGAACAGAACTTTCCACCCTTCATAATCTTGAAAAACTTGGCAGATAAACTGAGCAACTGATATGCGTTTCATTCTCACCATTTATTCCATTTTAAGCCTTGAAAATCCACCAGAACGAACAGAACGAGAAACCGTTGATCAGCTCGCGATCGCACGCCATTTTTATTGACACCGCAGTGAAAAGGTACAGCGGTCTCCGCGATTTAACCAATCACAGTACGTGAATCACCCCACGTGACTATTTTTGTCGTTATTCATTGGCGCCGTTGTTTTGAATTCTGTTGTCGGTTGATCGCTCGTGGACTCGCTCGTGAGAAAATTCTTAAGCGCTGCTTTCGGTATTAATGTGTTTCGCTTACAGTATTTAGAGAGAAAAGATTGTGCTGTGTTAAAAGGTGCATAGTGTACTTAAAGGTTGTGATTCTTTGAACGAATCAAAGATCTTGTTTTTGAGATGGCGGTCATTAACAACGGATGCTTATTGCTTTGGTGAGTACAACTACATGTAAGCTTAAGCTTACAATGTATATTTCTCTAATTTACATGTAAAAACCAGCTGGACTTTCGCACAAACTGTTCGTTGGATATGTTTAGTCAAATGAAGTTGCGGCCGTTGCATATTGCGTACTGCGTTATATAGAATTTATAACTTTGTTCAGGAGCAAAAATACCGAAGTGAAATTCTCCAAGCAGCTGACAGGCTTCATAATCGATCATAAGGGTGGAAAATACACTAGACTGTTGTGGATTTTTGACAGTGTTGAAGACTTGAAATTATCCGCAATTGTCTTGATGTAGTTCTTTTAATGCAAGCTCTGTTCAAATGTTATGAAAGTAACCAGTTCCCAAGTATAAAATCAGTCTCATATAAAATTAACAGTTTAATACAAAACTATCAAGAGGCTAATCTGGAAATACATTTAATTTATTTTTACAGGTGAAAAAGAACAAGGAAACCCTCCAAAGTGGACAATCTAAATAAACAGCTGAGAAAGCCAGCAGCTAAGTCTGTTTTTATTTTTATTTTTTCCAAAGCCAAAACCATTAGCCACAAGTTTGAAGTGACTAATTTATATCCCAATGAAAGGCATCAGTTCAGGCATGTACAAAACAGTTTGCTTCATAGTCTTTTTAATAGACTGTTGAGTGTACATCACGAAAGTGTTAGCCAATAAACTCAAACTGTTGTTGTAAATAATGTGTAATTTTGTATGCCTTTGTTCAGCTGAATTTTACCTTCCTATAAATTTATATAAAATTCCCAGCAATTCCTAAACATTCCCAAGAAATCCTAGGAATTCCTAAGAATTCCATGGAATAGGCCTGTTATTTTGCCAGCTTTTATTACACTTTTCGAATTCCTAGGAATTTCTGCCCATAATTGGCATGGTAAAGGAAATGCAGAAGGAGAAATTTTCTATCCATTACTGGAAAGGCACATAATATACAAAACAGTGTATCCCGATGCACTTCTTTTGAGCTCACTGAAGCCAGAAAACTACAGCATACAACAAAGACCTTGCTCAGGCAAAAATATGCTGCATTAAAAGATGTTAATCCTAAAGGAGGGTGGAAAGGGGTTTTGACTTGAAAATTAGGTTTTCTAAGGCAAGCTTCCATGTAAGGCAGATTAATACAATTTCATGCAGCTCAAAGTGAATGTAAAAACTGGAATATTTATGGTTAAAATTCAAACTGCTTTTCGATTCTATTCAAGAGGCAGTGTGTCCAAGTGTTTTGAGCCCTGTACTTGTCTATGCTTGTGAATTGCCAAAATAGACATAGAGCAAGCAGAGAGGATATATTTTGGTTCTCTTCTTTTCCAACCTTGAAGATATTAATGTGCTTTGTTGCTAAAGATTTGCTTTAAATGAATCATGTTCAATAGATTTATGGACTTCAACAGAAATGCAAACAACCTGGATTTTTATTGTGCACTGTAACTACACTGTATTGTAGGTTTTACTTGTAAATGCACGGGCAGAAGTGGACACACTCCTGAACGATTCTACTTTTTATGCAAAGGAGGGGTTCATGTTTACAGGCTGTGATCTATGAAAATCACAGGGTGTGCATAGGTTCTTAAATCCTAAAATTCTTGGTTCCCTGCACTAAGGCCTATACAGTAGAAAAAAGGAGGTTTCTTACTTGAGTCACACAATTGCAGAAGTTAGTAGCCTGAGGTTTGGAAGTGCTGCTACATGTAGAGCACAACCTTTTCCTCCCTGTAAGCAAATATGCAAAAGTATGCAAAAATCCAGCATCTTAGTTGGATTCAGTAAATTATAGCCTCTTAATGTAGTTAAACAATATGCAGAGATTTTACATCTTAATTCGATTCAGTACAGTGTACTATTAGCCTAGTTTGTAACTAAACAAGATGCAGAAATTCTGCATCTTGTTCAAAATGTAGAAATTCTGCATGGAAGTGGGAGTCAGTCAGTTTCAGCTTAATTCTTTATTGAACCAAATGCAGAAATTCTGCATCTTGTTCAAAATGCAGAAATTCTGCATGGAAGTGGGAGTCAGTCAGTTTCAGCTTAATTCTTTATTGAACCAAATGCAGAAATTCTGCATCTTGTTCAAAATGCAGAAATTCTGCATCGTAGTGGGAGTCAGTCAGTTTCAGCTTAATTGTTAATTGAACAAGATGCAGAAATTCTGCATCTTTTTCAAAATGCAGAAATTCTGCATCCTTGTGGGAGTCAGTCAGTTTCAGCATATACATGTAATTGTTTATTGAACAAAATGAAAAAGTTCTGCATCTTGTTTAAGGTGGCCCGCGGCTATTTTTTGGGAACGGAGGTGCTCTTTTCTAAATCGAGTTTTGGGCATGTAAACCTCAACCGATTTTTCTGATTTTTGGCAATCGAAATAACAAATGTTCAAAGTTTATAAAGCTTTTAATTATAGGGCAAACAAGGCAAACGATCACGAGATATTAGCGTTTTTGAAAAAATATATTTATGAAAAAAACGCGAATATTTTCCAAACGCGACGATAGATTTTTTTCTATTAATGTCAACTAGTTCAAATTATCCAAGTAATAATGTGAGCAAGTTTCAACGAAATCTGCTGGGTAGAAATTGCTACACAGTTGACTGTTGAATTTTTGCTTCAAAATATTATGCTTGTGTATAATTGGGAGCTGTTACAACAACGTTTAAGTAATGCTAAGATCCCATGGATTATTTGAAAGCTTAATGCAATCTAAAACGTTGCTGAAAAGTATGGAAAGATCGGAAACTCCTAGCAAAAGTTGTAAATAGATGAAGAGGAAGAGGTTTACGATGCGTAAATTGTGAATTTTGAAATATTCATTTGTTTCGGATTTAAAAAAAATCTACCGATTTTTTTTCTTTTATTTTTAAGTATGAGAAAATACAACATATATGCAAACGGCTTTATCTAGTTTCGTGTGTCTAGTCTCGATGAAACTCGTCGAATTTTGCTCGCCAAGATAGCTACCTCTCGTCTTCCATTTTGGAGCGCTTTGAAAATGCTCTTGTTACAGTAAATTATTCAAACTTGCCGCATTCTCAAGATTATTTAGCACCTGGAAATAAACATGCCACGCATAAAATAGCGGCTGAGCTTTGTATTCATGCATTTTATTTAGCAATGAATGTGGCATGTGGCGTGGTATGTTCAATTCCAGGTGCTAAATAATCGTGAGAATGCGGCAAGTTTGAATAATTTAATGTTACGCGAGGGTTTCCAAAGCGCTTCAAAATGGAAGACGCGAAGTAGCTATCTTGGCAAGCAAAATTCGACGAGTTTCATCGAGACTAGACACACGAAACTAGATAAAGCCGTTTGCATATATGTTGTATTTTCTCATACTTAAAAATAAAAGAAAAAAAATCGGTAGATTTTTTTTTAATCCGAAACAAATGAATATTTCAAAATTCACAATTTACGCATCGTAAACCTCTTCCTCTTCATTTATTTACAACTTTTGCTAGGAGTTTCCGATCTTTCCATACTTTTCAGCAACGTTTTAGATTGCATTAAGCTTTCAAATAATCCATGGGATCTTAGCATTACTTAAACGTTGTTGTAACAGCTCCCAATTATACACAAGCATAATATTTTGAAGCAAAAATTCAACAGTCAACTGTGCAGCAATTTCTACCCAGCAGATTTCGTTGAAACTTGCTCACATTATTACTTGGATAATTTGAACTAGTTGACATTAATTAGAAAAAAATCTATCGTCGCGTTTGGAAAATATTCGCGTTTTTTTCATAAATATATTTTTTCAAAAACGCTAATATCTCGTGATCGTTTGCCTTGTTTGCCCTATAATTAAAAGCTTTATAAAATTTGAACATTTGTTATTTCGATTGCCAAAAATCAGAAAAATCGTTTGAGGTTTACATGCCCAAAACTCGATTTGAAAAGAGCACCTCCGTTCCCAAAAAATAGCCGCGGGCCACCTTAAAATGCAGAAATTCTGCATCGTAGCTGGAGTCAGTTAATTTCGGCCTACCGTCATTGAACAGCATGCAGAAATTCTGCATTTGGGGCTCAGCAAATTTCCGTTTATTCCAAATGTAGATTCGGAACTGTTGTGCATGTATTACACTGACTAACAGTTTGATAACAGTACGCATGTACTGAAGGGCCATCCTGTTTAAAAATTCGTTATTATTATTATTATTATCAAAATCAGCCAGTTAAATAAAGGTTTTTTTGACTGAACCATTTTGATTGTTGTTGGGAATAGTGAGATCTTGACTGAACGCTGTACATACTACGGGGAATATCCAAATGGACGACGGAAAAAAAACTATTTTGGAAAAACCCATTTTAGTTTGGAAAGCGTTACCATATAAACAGGGCCTCGGTTCTGGTTCTTCCAGGACGAAAATTTCTAGAACATTTAAATCATATCTTGCAAATATAAATGAGCCAAAACAGAACAGACTGCACGAGCAAATAACAGAAGTATCAAACCATACAAACATGGAGTGGCGCGGTTCAGTCTGATTGGATCATTTTGACAGCGAGACATTTCGCAGCTTACTGGGTTTTGCAGTGTACAAGAGGACTCAACAGAAATTTAAAGTTACGATTGTCGGCTTAATAAAATTAGAGTTAAACAGACAGCGATAGGGGTAACAAAACAATAAAAAAATACACACATTTTCTAGGCATTCTATTTATTAGTAACTTATAACACGGACGCCAAGAGAACCTGCCTGTAAAAATTTGAATCTGCCTTGCCTGTTAACGGTCTTTGTTTAAATCAGTGATTTATACTTAACGATAATAGTTGTTATAAAAGTTGTATGCAAATATAGCCATGTCAAAATGTACACAGGCAGTAACCATGAGTTGGTAACGTAAACAGCTAGGGAAAAATATCTTTTTCGGCCTAAAACCTGTCTCAGAAAATTGCTTTAGGCATAGCTGGCATATTTTAGCAGCGGGGTCGCTAAGCAACGTAAGGTTTCATACCGACTACAAATTGGAGGCAGCGTGGTCGAGTGGTTTAGGGCTCTGGTATTGTAATCCGGGGGTCCCGGGTTCAAGCCCTCCACCCTGTCACTAGCTGGATTTGTTTCACGGTCGTCCCAAGTTCAAATCCTCATTCACGCTTTGTATATAGCCAACTGGTCTGCCTCCTGCCAGTTGGGATTTTTAACTATGTTATGTTCATTTAATATTATTTGTTTCCTATGTTTCAGTGGCATGCCTGCAAACTAGCTATCTCGAAGCTAGGTGCATGACCACTATAAAAAAAGACAACAACAACAAGATTTTCCCGAAAGAAACACTCCCCCTTTTGCGTCTTAGCCAACCCAAACAGTAAAACAGTTATTTCTAGCAATTAATAAAATTTGATATTACAATGATAGCCTCCTCCGAATCTCCCCGGCTTGTATTTTAAAAAGGTTCTTCACGGTTTCATATACCATGAGTGTCCAGGTGATGAGCCAAGCCCATTATATCCATTGGAAAAGCTACTCGAGTCACGAGAGGTACAAGGGTGATACGCTGGAACTGCTAAGATTTGAACTGCTTGGTCGAGACTAGATAAGAAATAACACAACAATAGCAACAATCAGAATGCGATGATGCCCAGGATATAATCATACCAAAAGATGGAAGTTTTGTATATTGAAGAAATTTCTGCCTACAGTCAATGGACGACAAATAACTCCCAAATTTCGTCGCGAAATTGTTACTCGCTAGCGTGTAATTACACATGAACGAGAAAGCCCCCAAGACATATCATTTTTCAAACTTATCATGACAATTATGATATCGAAACCGATGACTATAAACGTAGCTAAGTTCTGAAGATATTTGCGGAGGACATGACAACCTTTAGCACTGAAACGATAAAGTGAGAGAAGATGCGAAAGGCTACACTTATGTGGTAAATTAGGATGCACGGAAAAACTTCGTAGTTTGCTTTTAAGTGCAGTAAAATGAGTTCTTATGGTCTGTGACTGTAAAAACAGCTTCTACTAACTTACTCTGTATAGCTTTCATCCCTCTTCTTCAAATTCCAGAGTCACATCGTCACCAATTACTTGAAAGGCAGCCCAGTCTTTCACGTTACCAAACTTCTGCGATTCCTTAAGATATTTCGTGGCCTGATTCAGAGCCACACTGGCGCTCTTTCCTACCACCAAATGTTCGTAGAAACTTTTCATGAACTCTAGAGTGGCTTCATCGTCGATCTCCCACAGTGCTACCAGAACACAACGGGCACCTGCAGCCAGAAAGGCTCGTGCAATGCCAACTGTACCCTCTGCCTTTATCTTCCCTTGTGCGCTGTGGCAGCAACTTAACACAACCAGTCGTGCTCGCAGCTGAATACCCATTACATCTGCCATCGACAACATAAAGTCTTCCATCTCTGGTTTTCTAGATGGTCTTGTAGGGTTTGGGGCCAATAAAATCTCCCCATTTTCGTGACTTCCCTGTGCAGCGATGTGTACTAGGGTGACAGACTTGAGCCGCCTCAACACTTCCTCTTTCGTCGCGGCCACTCCGATGAGTGGTTCACTATTGAGAATTTCGCCAATAACCTTGACTTCCTCTTCAGCTTTTGGAAGGTTCCAGTTCCATGGCTCGTTGGTAGCAATCTCCTCTAAACAAGGATTTCCCACAAGTAATACGCCTTTTCTACTGTGGTACTCTGAAGAATCAACAATCAGTTTCAAACAGGTCAGCGAGGGAATAACTCGGATTCTGAAAGATTCACACAGGTACCTAGAATTGGAGTCCATAAATGCGGCAAAAGGGGCTACACACAATGGACCATCTGGTACAATGATCAATTCATCTTCTTCAAGCAAGTCTGCAACTGGACTTATCACGACATCATACAAAATTCGTAATGACTTCTTCATCAGCTCTGCTCGTTGTCGTGTTATAAAATATTCAGCGTTGCCAGCAGAAGTAGCCAGTGAACGAATTTCGTCATGAGGAAGAGGGTAGGCAGCTTGTGTTAACGAATCAAAAGACAAGGTTTCATCTTCCTCCAAAGATCTCTCACCGATTTCACTTTTTCTAAAATGAACACCGCTTCCTTTGAAAACCCAAATACTAATATCGTCTTTGTCAATTGCCAGAAAAATGGTTCCTGATTGACTTGTTTCAAATTCATTCTCTGACGCTGTATGACCCTCTTCATTGCCAACTAACTGAGGAAAGACATTTGGAAGCTGGGATATCATGTCGGGATCGATGTCTTCCTCTTCATCTGACCCAGGTTGAGCTGATTCACACCCATACTGTGATTTCATCCGATCAATCAAAGCTTGGGCACGTGCTTTCTCAGCAACGGAGAGAGCTTCCTCAATCTTGTTTTGTTTCAACAAAAATCTCCATAAAGCAATGACCACAAGTTTATATTCATTTTGAACGTTTATTTTCCACTCATCTTCCAACTGACCACGACTTCGTATGTTCTCAAACGTGTTCAAACTGGTCTGGAAACAATTCAAAGCTTCCTCCAAGTTACCCATGCATTCAAAGCTACAACCTAGGTCATAATTCGCCTTTCCTTCTTCTGCACTGTCCCCCACTTCTTTGGCAATATTTAGATTTAATTTTTGGCACTCTATGGCTTTCTCGACAAAACCGAGGCTGAAGTAAACGTTGCCAAGATTACCATAAGCAATTCCTTCACCTGCTTTGTCTCCCAATAGCTTGGTAATACGTAGATCTTGGCTGTGGTGTTCAATGGCTTCGCCAAAGACACCATCACGACAATAGCTATTGCCAATATCACGGTTCAATTTTCCTATTATGGCACTGTCTCCAATTGCCTCAGCAATGTAAAGAGCGCTTTTGTACCATTTTATGGCTGCCTTAAAGCTGCCCATGCTGTAACAGGTGTTGCCAAGATTTTCAAAAGCTCTGCTTTCCTCAGCTCTGTCTCCCGCTTCCATGGCAATTTCACGCTGTTGTTCATGGTAGTACATGGCATGTTCGAAATCCTCGAGACCGCGATGGTCTTTGCCAAGAAAACCATACGCACGCCCTAATCCAGCTCTGTCTCTTAAATCGATAGTATCGAGATACAGTTCGTGGTTATGTAATGCTTGTTTAAAATCTCCAAGATCGTAATAGGCATCGCCAAGATTGCAATATGCCGGTCCTTGTTTCGCCTTATTTCCCACGTTTTGAACGCCGTCGAGAAGAGCGGAGTTATAGAAACCACCAGTCTGTTAGATACGAAATACATCAGTTAAGGTTGCCCTCTGTCAGGAGCCAATTACTGGTGATGGGCTTTTGCCTTTTTGGACTAAACTGACACCATCTAAATACACCTGACTAAATGGGAAGGACTGGTTGGTCCTTCAAAAAGCCTGCTACTTATGTATTGCTATTATTTAACTACCTAAGGGTATAGACTATACGGGGAGGCTTCGCCCGAAAGCTGTACCTTTTTCATGCTGTAGGTCTATAAAAGGGTAGGGATTTCACAACTGGAGCACACAAAAGGCTAGTTAAAACTGCTATTCGGGTATTTAAAAGGACCTTTCAAACGGTCGATTCATTAAGCATTTTAAGGGATGCAGAATCCCTTCTGTAGCTGTGTGAAAGGGGTACCATTTTTTATCGAAGGTATTTGAAAGGGTTATCATTTCAGTCAAAAATGCTATATAAAAGGGGTAAGGGTTTCGACCTCGGAGCCGGGCTTCCCCGCGTAAAAAGTTTTGGATTGCTATACCCCTTCCCCCACCAGAAGCCTAAAACAGTAAACAAAATAGTAGAATATCTTGATTGGACTGCTTTTACTTAATTGACCCTTAAAATAGTTACTACACAGTTAGATACTATTTGACACTTAATCCATTGCTTTCTTTTGTTTAGTTTTGACTATCTAGCGCTAAACTGTGAGAAGGTAGAGTGAATTTTACTTGTGTATCGAAAGTAATTCGCATTTGCTTTGGGTTAATCTTGACCGAGGCCGTGAGTACAGACCGAACGCAGTGAGGTCTGTACTCATGACCGAGGTCAAGATTCCCCCATACAGACCCAATAAGCTCGGTTAATAAGATGTTTATTTATATGGCCAAACTAGGAAACTTTTCAGCCTAAGAATTCGCTTCAGCTCGCCGTATTCCTGACATTTTGTTAGTGAACGGCTATAACAGAAAAATTAGAACAAGAGAAGGTCGCTATCATCGGCAGGTATGTTTTCAACTTCTTTAGCCTCTTTAATCGACTGATAGAATATTCTTACGGATATTTTAGTCGCTTTTAATCGTGTTTCATGCTTTAACCTTCTGACCTTGAAATTAGCTCGCAAATTCGTTTCTAGCTGGTGTTTTGATTTCGTGCCTGTGAACTGAACAAAAATTGGCCAAAGTTTGCTCGTTCTTGTTACCTTTTTTCGCGTCAAGCTTTTGGTTCTTCCATTTATTATTTTTAAGCAGAAAAAAGTCAAAGTTTTTGCATATTTGTTTGTAAACTTCTCAACGTAAGTATAACCGGTCTAGATGCCAGTCTAGATGGGAAAATCTAGACCGGGGTCAATATCGATTTTAGCCAATCAAATTCGCGAATTTGGTAGTTCTCAGTCCTAGTGAGGCACGGCCATATAATAAGTATTAATATCACTCACTCAATCACGTATGTTACTGAGAATGTGTGTATAATAAGGTACATTTTTTTGTATGTGGTGCAAATATAGTGTACAGATGGTTACGTCAAGTTTAGTTTGATTTTGCTTCTGATTGGTTGAAAAGACAGCATGTATTTTGTGATTGGTTAGAGTTAGGTGTAGCTTATTATGAGGATGAGACAGTGACGAGAAACGCTTGGTTGACTGTTCGTAGTCTAATTGTTAAAACAGCAGATGTCAAGATACTTAATTACTTTTACCTCTGTTCGGCCGGCAAAGTCCTCAAGTCTAGTAGAGATTTCCCTCGTTCCCGACATTTAGATTGTTCCTCTGTTGATCTGAAAAATAAAAGTTTATCGTATGTATTTGTCATTAATGCGTGCTGTTTAGTTACAAGATGGGTCTGTGAGTCTTCTGTGCTTTGTATGCATAGTAATACCGTCAAATCCTGTATTGCATCACGTTGTGTCTTAAACACCAGTTTTAAAAGAAATAGAGAATAACCGCTCGATAGTTACGTAACGTGGTACACAATTACTTTGGGAGAATTCAAAACGGATTCGCAGAAACATTCGAGTTCATTCTGAGTCATGAAACATTGCAGTTAAGGGGAGTCCCGCCCTATGGTCCGGGTCCCCGTAATTTTAGCACCTTATTGGAGAAAAAAGAGCCCACCTTCACTTCTCCACTTAGAGAGAACAAAGGAGATCGCTTTTAAGTATTGCTTTGTTTGTTTGGTCCATTTTTTACACTGGAAACCAACATGTACGCCAAGTACATACAAGTATTATATATAGATTTGGCCAAGCCTAAAAGCGGAGCTCTCAAGTTATTCACTTTTTACTGGACTTAGCAATAGTTTCCATTTGGGAAAATAAGCGGCCAAAGTATTAAGAGGTAGGGTGGCTTATAAGTGCAAGATGAATTTATATCGCTCACGGTGATAATGAGCATCGTCCGTCACAACAAATTATCATGCGGCAGAACAAAGCAAACTCACGGCAATATAAAATCAACTCACAGCAAAACGATATCAACTCGCGGCACAAGAAAATCAGCATCTAAAGGAAAAAGTGCTTGTTTCAACTGTGGTATAGAGGGCCGAAAGTGGTCATTAATTTATGCTAGCTGTTGCAAAGGGGGGAAGAAGTAGCATCGTGGTAAAGGAGGTCAGACCAATGTTGTTTGTCGAGGCTCCTTTTTGCGCTCCTCACCTTTTAACCCAGGTGAGGATGACACATTTGCTTTTACTA